>JAWNNH010000477.1:0-362977 GCA_035043045.1 Hirtodrosophila alboralis | reverse complement strand
CACTTTTCTGGAAAGTTTTCCCAATATTTTCATTTTAAGAAAACTGCTCCTGACAATTACGAATAACTGACAAAAATTTGAGTCAAATCAGCCCAGCCCTACTAAATTGATGAATAACTATACATTTTTTGCACCAATTTTAAATGTAAATATATTTATTTCTATAATTAAAAATACTGCTGTTAGTTAACAGAAATAAAAACACACTTAAAAAAAACTATTAAGCAATAAATATTGAATATAAAAAATATTCTTCACTACTTGTCTCATCAATAAAGTGTAACATTTTCAACTGAGCTGACATTTACATTGAACTCTTCCGCTGCTGCATTCAATACTATTACTCTCCGCTACAATGTTTGATTGAAATCTGCCCATTGCCAGGAGCTTTGCCATTTGTTATCTTTTATCCACAACCGAATTGGTTTGGTTTCCTATCAGGAAATTGTTAAATGACGGCATTGAATTTATGCGAGCAGCCGTCAAGTATCGGAAAGAAACAAATTTATGGTGCATTCATCAGCTTCTGAGTCCCAAGTGCATATCAAAAAGAACTGAAATGACAACTAAACAAACACTTGTCGATTATCACGCTCTCTGGTGCCCAGGTGTGCGTTTGTGGGAACAAAAAAAAAATGGCAGAAGCTGCCAACACAGATCAAAATGGATGGCAACAATTACCAAAAACTCAACTATGGCATTTTCAAGCGAGAATAAAAGACAGAAGGAACGATATGTGATGGGGCAACAAGTGTAGATGTAGAAGCCAGAACACTAGACACTATATAAATGCACGCGCCAGATGAGACTCTCGCCTCTATATTAATGTCCTTGCTTGAAAAGCATCCTGTGTGTGTCTCATCCATATGATTTATTAAGTTCAAGTATGCTGTGCTGCCAGTGTAGAAAAACAAACTGAAATATGAATCCATGTTGCAAGTGTAGGGCACAGAATTAAATCCTGTCCCTACACTTGTTCAAATACAAAGTACACACACAAACACGCACATACTCCAACCATGCACACCATCCTGGCAGTTTATGCGTGCCACGTTGCGTATGTGCAATATCTGCATATGTGTGTTTTCCGTAATCTCAGCAAATGAACACCAGCATAGGGAGAAATAGTGAGTGTGTGTGTGTGTGTTTGAGTGTAGTTTAAATTCAAATTGGATCACCACAATAAGGAGGTGGCAAGAGTGCATCAACAACAACAACATTATAACACCAATATGGTAACTAAGACCAAATGATCCCACAACTTCAGTTTCAATATTGTTTTAAGTAGAAATTTATGGCAAGAATGGAAATGTTTTAATTAATTAAATGAAAGTAAAAGTGTTAGTGAAGATTTTAACTTCTGACTACTTTTTTAAGGCCTGGGAATTTGCCTTTAATTTGGCCTTATTTATAAAGAACAACTGACGCTTATTTTATAGAAAATAAATTAAAATTTTTCAAATCACAAATTTTGGGCAGTACAGTATACACTCTGTTTCACTTGAATAGCACACCAGAACAATTGAACTTTTATTGCTCATATCTTTTAATCCATATGAGATAATGGAAAGTTATTAAAAAAATCAATTTATTGTCTATAATACAAAATGAAAATTATTTGATTCTGCTTAGCTCAATTCAACAAATTGGTATTTATACAAAAATACTGCAAGAAATGCTGTTTAAAATCGATTTACTTAAATAGCAGATTTGATTAAAAATTTTTATAACTTTATTTTCGTCTTAGGAAAAATTATTTTAAATGGTTAATTATAAAATTTTATATATTACACTAGGTTACACACAAATTGTATATTTTACCAAACCTACTTTTTCTGATACATATGGTGCCCCAGATGACGACAAACCACTTTAAAAATGTTTCTATGGTGAGATTTTTTTTTTTAAATTCTTTTAAATCTGGTATTTAATTTTTAGCTTTTTTTCCGAGGCAGACATGCATGGGCCTATTAATCATATTATTAATATTTATTAAGTTTAAATTACTAGTTTTGCAACTATTTAATTTTGAATTAAGAAAATGATGATATTTTGTGTGATATTTTTTACGATTTTTTGACTTTAAAATTCAAGGAAAATATATATATATATATATGTATAATTATAGGTGATTTCAGTAGTGTGTCGAATATACAACAGACATTTTTCATAAAGTTAAAGGCGAAAGTGTGTGAAAAGCGTTAAAAATTGTATTTAATTTAATCTAACTAAGTACACTCCCGTTATGAGCAAGGTTGTAATTAATTTTCGTCAAAAAAAATTTATTACCAAAAGCTTTTAACAGAAATAATGCAATTATTCAATATGAACACACGCTGGCACTAAATGTATGAAGTTTGCCAAACTTCTGTAGATATTCATTTAAGAAATAAACTTTGCTTTAATTAAAACAGCACATTGAAATAATAATAAACTTTAAGAGCTTGTTTTCAAAGTAAGCTAAAGAATTTGATGTATATTTGAAATCTATTTGGTTTGCAGCATAAAAACATTCCCTTGATATTAAATAAATTAAATGTTGTTGTTTTTATATGTAAATCCTCTCTGTTGCCTTTAGTAGCACCCACAAGCCATTTGGGCTGCTGTTTAGTTAGCCAAATTTGGTTTAAATAAGCCTCGAACCACAAAGGCATGCAACAAAGTGCAGCGGGGTTGAGGAGTGCGCGGGGGCAACAGAAGCCGAAACTGCATAACTGACCTATGGCAGGTGTATGTGTGTGTGTGTGGGTGTGTGTGTGTTTTTGCGTTTATTTTAAGTATTTGTTTGGTTTTACCAATTGCGTTTGCGTTCTGCTCTCCATTTAATGCGGATCATCTCAGCTGCGCTGTCGACGCTAACGCAGGCAGTGCTGCCAACGCCAACGCTAACGTCGTCGTCGTCGTTGCGTCTGGCCGGGGTCCGGTTAAGTTCGTGCGTTCAGTTCGGTTTTCGACTCGAGACGCGACGCAACGGCGGATAAGGTGCGGGTTTCTGTTGTCAGCTCTGGACAGAGAATTAAATAAATAAATATAAATATTTAGTAAAAATGCGACGGCTTCGGGATGCCAAAGCCCCGAAAATATATACTTTGTCTGAACAAGTTAATTATGATCATAAGGAAATAAATAAATATTGAATTCAGTGTGTGCATGAGGAGGTGTCGCAGTCAAAAAGTGATAAGATAACAAACGTAAAGTAAATAATTTCAAACGGAACGAACCATAAACAAAATAAAAACACAAAAACAAAAACAAAATATCGGAAAATCGTGCAATATACGCAAATATATAAAGTCCAATTTATAAATAGGCAAACGAGAAAAATGCGAAATTCGAATACAAAAATTTAAATACAAATTCTCAAGTGCGTTTACGTATTTTTTCTTATCTATTCGAACGTACTTGAAATAATAAATAAATAAGTTTTATCTACGCTGAAGACATTATATACAATTTATAAGATATTTTTATCTAACTCTACAGAATTGAAATTGTTTTTAATATAAATATAACCCATTGTTGCCTTATTTTTAATGCAATTAACACCTGGTTGGCTGCTTAAATAAATGTTAATCATGTGCAAGAAATATATAAGCAATTTTTTTGGCTTATTAATTTTGTTTACAAAATCAATTTTATATATAAATAATATGACTCAAATGAGCCACAAACTATTTAAGTATAAACAATAAATTGAATGTGTCATAATGTGACATAAATCGAATGAAATATATATATAAATATATTTAATAATATATAAATATCAGTATCTATGCATATTTGATAAATTGCTTAATTAAATGTGTTTACAATTGATTTATGCCAAATATATATGATTTATTTACAATTCTATTATAGTTTATTCGTGTTTAATTGGCTTTATAGTCAAATCAATGTATTTGTTGTTAAATTATAGTAAAGTTTAAATGCAATTTAATTTTGTCTTCAATTCCAATTCCAATTCAATTACAATTTTTCTTTTTATATATATTTTATTCCCTTTACAAAACTTGTTTTGCTCTCAACTTTTTATCAAAACTTGAAATTTAATTTTTTGTTCTGATCTAGTTTATAAATATTGCAAGCGGGTGCATTCAATTGTTGCTTAATAAACTTTATAGCATTTCTATATTTATTTATTGTAAAGTTTTCTATACTTTACAATTTATTCAATTGGAAATACTTAACCGGCGCCGTTTTGTCTCTGGCCAAACGCGTTGAACTTGAAATAATCTTTTTTTATATTTATTGCAGTTTCGATTTTTATTTCTCATTTTTTTTTCTCACTTTTTTTTTGCTATTTTAAACTAAATTAATGCATAGTTTAGAATTCAATTCAATTGATTCATATCGAGTAAGTCGGCCAATGGCATTTGAACTGTTTTGCAATGCAGTCAAGAATGCTCGTTCCTTTAATCTATAATATGATTAACAATCTGTGGACTTTGTTTTATTAAATAA
Source organism: Hirtodrosophila alboralis (assembly GCA_035043045.1). NCBI lineage: Eukaryota > Metazoa > Arthropoda > Insecta > Diptera > Drosophilidae > Hirtodrosophila > Hirtodrosophila alboralis. Next base: position 358,516 of record JAWNNH010000477.1, on the reverse strand, counting down.
ACTAATAATTGTAGTTTATATATTACTTATTTTATTTAATTATTAGTTTTCTAAAGCACAGTAATCATTGCAAGAGTTTTCTTTATCAATTTTTAAATAAATGATTTGACTATGCATGTATTTAAATTTTTTTGAGAATTATTTTTTTTAGGTTTTTAATAAGAAATAAATTAACTCTTTTTTGTATGTACTTGTTATGAGTTGAGAAAACTTTTTTAAGATTCAATTTTGTAGTTTAATTTATCGAAGAAGTATAGATATACAATAATAAAATAAATATAAAATTAATAATTTAATTAATAATATAAATATAAATATAAAAATATAAATCTGTTCAAATATTATTTTTTGCCAACTTCTTAACCCATTAGTACTTCTACCTATATTCAATGACTTTTTTGGAATTATTTATGACTCTAATTGTCTCTAGCTTCTTTAACATTTATTTACTCTAAATATTATCTAAATTTTATTGCTAACAATTGTCTAAAGAGCTAAAAATTTTATACTTCAATGTTTAACAATTTTGCGGTAACTAAACTATGCAGAGCCGCCCTTCAGCCCTTGTTGGTAAATTTTTGAAATTATGTTAAATTCCAGCAAGGATTACATAGTCAACAAATATGCTAATCTGTTAATGTGCAGTTTCTGCTTTTGGTCATATGGGTCATATGGTCATATATACATCCACAAGGAATATTTTACATGGTTTAGACAGTTTTGTACCACAGACCCTATGGTCTGGGACTCTTCTCAGACTCCTAACCGCACTTTGAAGTCATTCCTAGATATGTTAATGGCATGTCGGTTAGGTTCTCTCTGTGGCAGCCTTCTGATCCCAGTAGCATTGGTGGCGGTTGGAAATAGTCATATGCGAGGTGTGCTCAAAACGTATGGGGTATTTTATAAACATTTCCAAATGGTTGTGCTAAAATGTTGGAATTTTTGTTGATTAATATGCTGCAAGATTTAAACTTGCAGCTACTTATTCGTTGGTTAGGTGAATGCTTTCTCTGTTGAGCTAATTCCATCTAAAGCTCCATTTCCCAGCAGATTTATCAACTTACTTGAAAATGGCTTATAATAATTTTATCTTAACTTTCTACGCTTTCATCAAATGTTCTGGTTTTCACTACAACGATTTGGCAAATTTCCTAAATCTGCAAAAATTGTCAACAATTGGATTTAATAGTTTTAAACAATGAAAATATTTATTTAGCTGACAACAGACTAAAAATTCAACAATGTAAATATATACATATATATTCAAACATATTAATAACTCTTTGAGCACACCTCCTGGCCTATGCTACTCTGCAGCCTACTGCTAATTGAACTATGTATAAATGCCTTGCAGCGTCGAGTTTTGAATTAGCAAAAACATTGAGAAAGTCCTGCCAATTTTGCTCCTTTTCAATTTTTTTTCCAATATCACTTGAAGCTATTTAGCATACTTCTGTATTTGAGTGATTTTTTTAAAGAGATTTATCCTAGCTAGAATATTTAAAATCAATTGTCTATGAAGCTTAAATTCAAATTAATAAAATAAATATTTTGACAGCATTTAAAATAATACATACTTATGCTACTTTATACAGTTTGCTTTAGATATTTCCATAAAAATTTATTTATTTTATTTAAATATATAATTTATAAGAAATTATATTCTCTACTTCAACTCTGTCTCTCTTGCAGCATTCTTAATTGTTTCTGTGTTTTTATTTAAAGATGGGAATTAAAATAATTAAAATAAAAACAACAGCTGTGAATTCCCTTTCCAGTCGCAGTTTTAAATGTGAAACTTTTCTCACCAATGGGACACAAGTTCCACAAACTTATTCGAAGCTTAAAAATATGAAATTCATATTCGTTATTTAAATGATTTAAAAAGTTTTATTTTAATATAACTTGCATATGAGTTCTTGCAGTTTTCATATGAATCTTTTGCTTTAAATAAATATTTCTTTATGGCAATTAAATGATTACTTTAATAGTCTTAAATGTCAATTGAATACTTTCTCATAGATAGTGACATTCAAGTGTCAATTAACTTGATATTGTATTAGATAATACTACTAAAGTGGTCATTGAACTGCAAATTTAGTTATTTAAGTATCAACTTACAATGTTTATAAGACTTTTATAATTTATTTGTTATCTTAAGAACATATAATAATGATTTCGTTACCTTTTCTCGATTCAAATTACAATAGTCTCTTACAGGGTGTATAATTTGAAATTGTGTTTTTTTTTTTTTGCAAAATTATATTGAATTTTTTCTATTGTTGCTTTGATTATCCAACTGTGAGTATTAAGGCATTCAATAATATTTTCAACTATAGCTAAAAATAACGCCAAATATTCAGCTCGTATTTCACTCAAATGGCCAACATCAGGGCCAACAATTTGCTTAAGCAGCAAAACCCAGCCAAAACAATAATATTAGCCAACAAATAATGACAATAGTAATGAGTGTGGAATGTTAAGAATTAATTAAGCACGACTTTTGATTACTCTAAAAATTATAAGTATATAGAAATGGAAGAGAAGGCTAACTAAAGCCATAAGTAGTAAAGTAGAACATGTGCAACCATATTAATTATCTTTAGAATATTATGAAATATGCAATAAAAATTTTAATAAATGGAGAAAAGTAAAGAAAATATCATATTTCTTTATAATATAATTTTATCCAATTGAGAATAATCAATTATATGATTGCTAGCTATAGCAAAATAAATTGTATAAATAAATATAAAAAAGAAAATAGAAAAAAGTATTAATAAAAATTAAATAAATTAGATTCAATTTTAGTTAATTTTGTTCCTTTTCTTACCCTTCAAAGGGCCAGGTTATAAAACCAGAGCCTGCAAAGAATGGAACCTTAAGTTATAACATATGAATATTAATTATCTTTAGAAAATTTTAAAATATGCAATATAAATGTATCTAAATATAGGCGAGTAAAGAAATTATGATAAAAGCAATATTTTTACCCAATAGATAATAATCAATTTTTTGCTATTGCAAAATAAATTGTTATATAAAAAAGAAAAGAAAAAAAAGTATTAATAAAAAGTCAATAAATTAGATTCAATTTAACTTAATTTTATTATATTTTCTTCCCTTCAAAGGGCCAAGTCTGGTCGTGAAATCAGAGCCTGCAAAGAATGGAACCTTAAATTATAACATTTTATTAATTATCTTTAGAAAATTTTAAACTATGCAATAGAAATGTATCTGAATAGAGGCGAGTAAAGCAATAATTTTAACCAATAAATAAAATTCAATTGTATGAATATTCGCTATTGCAAAATAAATTATCAAAAAAAGAAAAAAGTATTAATAATAAGTAAATAAATTAGATTCAATTTACCTTAATTTTATTCCACTTCCTGCCCTTCCAAGAGCCAGGTCAGGTCGTGAAATCAGAGCCTGCTATCTGTACCAATTAAGTTCGTGATTAATACAGTGTGAACTTCATTAGTGTGGACCAAAAAAAAGAAACAAATAGCCACAAAAAAATATGAATAAATGCGAGTACACAAATATTTGTGTGTGTGATGGATCGCTAGGTGGGAATTGTATATTAATAGCTCATAATTCAAACACAAAACGATCGCAAAAAAAATAGAAAAAAATAAAAAAAAAAAAAAAACAACAATCTTTGTGCGAACAACAATTATAACGCAGCTCAGCTGTCAATAACTGTCTGCAACTCTAACGGCACACAAACAAGCCAACACTAATGACTTTTTGGCTTGTTGCTTGTTGATTGTTGGTTACTTATTGTTGTTGTTGTTATTGTTTTTGTTGGTTGTTTTTGTTGGTTATTTTTGTTGGTTATTGTGGTTGTTGTTATTTGTTGTACGCCCGCTGTGAGGCTGGCAGGCGATCTGTTAATCCACGGCACGTGTAAACTCTTAAGATGTGCTTTTTGGCAAAAAAAAAAAAACAAAAAAAAATAAAATATTATATGTATATAGGAAAACAATTCATACGCAAAGTCCCAGACCGTAAGAAATTGTATATTCATATAATAGGCATAAAAAAAAAAAAATATATAAAAAATTGGCAACAAAATTCAAACAAAAACATTAGCTGTACTTTTTCTTTCTCCATATTGCAAGGGGGCCCCATTTGAACGTTTTTTTTATTATTTTTTTTATTTTTTTGGAACACGGCTCAAGTGATTTGACCCATATTTTGTAATTGCCATTTAAAAATAGAAAATAGACAAATGTGGGTTACCAAAATGGTAGCTAGGCCACTGACAATAAATGAAGTTGTGAACAAAACAATTCAGATTATAGAATTCATTGCGATTGTCCTACCAGTTCAACAGACAAATTTATTTGAATTTTGATTTTGTTCAATTTTTTATTATTTTTTTATTCAAATAGCTTATATTTAGAGTATGACATTGAAGATGTTATGGAGATTAGTTAATCTTTGAATATAGTGAATTTTATTTAGTAATTTATAAAAATAATTATTTTATTTTTATAATGAAATTTTATTTATCTATAAATTAAAACAATATATAAATAAACAATAAATCTTTTATTTATATACATATATAAAAATAGTGTAAAAAATGTGCCGATTTTTCTCAAAATTTTTTCAGTTTTTCGTAATTGCCCGAAGAAGGTTTTAAGAAAATAAAATGTTTGAAAAACTTTCCCGTAAAGTCGATAGCGCTTCTACAGCTGTACTCACTGTTGACGTACACAGCACTGTTAAAGTTTACAGCACTGTTGCAATAATTACAGTAGACAGTATTTTTTAAATAAAATACTAAAATCACAGTACATCATATTTTTTAAATAAATACGAATAAGTTTATATTAATTAATTTATATAGCAAAGAATATAGAATATAATTAGTTTGTTTATATTTTTTGGAGAGCGTAGTTATACACTACACATACATATATAAACGGATACACTAGTTATATACAAATAAAAAGCTTTCTCAGAGCTTTATCTCTTTTAATTCATAACAAAGTTGACATTATAGAAAAAACAAAATATTTGCTGGCAAGCAAATCGAATAAAAAATATATAAACCAAATGAAAGTAATATTGAAAGTACCTTACAATTAAATCGATAAAATAAGTTGTATTTGTTTATTTAATTTTATTTATTTATTTTGTCTGCACAGGTCACGAGCAATAACCTTATAGCTGACAAAAAAAAAGGCCGTTAGCAATTGTGTTTATATTTAGCTACAGTAAAGTCTTTTGAAAAGAGTTTTTCCTCTTTTTTTTTTTTTTTTGAATGCCACTGGGCATCATTATAAATCTGTATGCCAATCTTTTGTTGCAACTTTTTTCTTGTATTTGTTATATTAACTATTGTTTATTGTGGTCAGTTTGAATGCCTACGGGTCTTATACTTTTTTTTTGTTGAATTAAGGCTATTTTTAGCAACATCTTATTGTGCTTTACGAATAGATTATCATCTATCCATAGCACATACGAGTATATTGTGTGAAAAGAGATAGTGTGCCAACGAATATATAAAATATGAGTATATATATGTATATAAAATAAGATAGAATTTTTTTAGATTTTTCTACAAGCGTGAGTTGCGGTTCAATAAACCGCTTGAGGCAACCCAGAAGCCATTCTGTCAATTCATTCTGTTTATTTGATAATTCTTAACAATTATTTACTTTGGTAATTGCCGTTAAATTTGTTACTATTTACAATTGATTTGTTTGCTAAAATATATCAAAAATATTGTAGTCGGGTGTAGAGTTGCTTTGCAACCCAAATCTATAATATTCCTATACACTTTCTTAACCAATTACCCAACAATTTTTATTGCCAAATAAAAGATCTTTATCCCTGACAGTACAGAAGATCCACGACTATACAATACCCTTATTTGAAATATATGTTGTTTACTGCGTATTAAAGATATTTATATATATTCAACATGAGTTGGAGTATTTGTATTCCCGCTTAATTCAATTGTAAGAGGCTCAAAATACGTGTCAGTGCTTAAAATAAAAGTCCCCTTTGTGTATTTATTAACAACAAAATTAAATGTGAAGGTCAAAAGAATTGTAATTATTGCTGTTGGTTTATTTTTAGCCCTTTTTTTGTGAGTTTGTCAACTTCAAAAGTCGTATATTATATATTTATTGTATACAAAAGTTTGACAATAAACAAAACAGAACAAGTTTTCTTTTTTGCTTTCTTTTAATGGATTTGATTTTTATAGTCAAATTGTTTATATTAAATTCTAAACAAAATTAGCTTAAATGCAATAAATTATATACAAAAAAAAATAGCAATTTAATTTTTAAGTCAACTTTTTAGCCAAGCTAAAAATATCGAAATTATTGTTTTATTTCAAAACAAACAAAAAATTAAAAATTACAATACGTAGTCTGTTGATTATTAAAATTATTGTGTTTTTTGCATTTAAAAACAGAATGCCAACATCTCTAAATTGTCGTTAAAAATACATAAAAAATTATTAAAATTATTGCTAGCTCTTCTCATATTGAAAGGGAATTTCTTGAATAAATTAAAATAAGTGCAATATAAATATGTCAATATTTTTATTATATGCACAGTTCGCGAACTACATTAAAACTAAATAATATAAAGCATTTTAAGTAATTAAAATATCTAATATAAACTAATTTTTCTAACTGTGTGCTAGTTTGTGATTACAAATATTCCAAATAATTAAAAAACCCAAAAAAATTTTATTAAAAATATAAAAAAGTTTACTCTTGAAAAACAGTGTGATAATAAAATTTAAAATAAACAAAAATACGTTATAAAATATAATAAAAATACAAACAAATATATAAGACAAAAGTACACTCATGACAGAGTTTAAAAAACAAACCGAATAAAAATTAAACAAAAATTTTAATTTACACAGTCTGTAATTAAAAATTGTGTGTTTAATTTATGTGCCTTATTGTTGTTTGCAGGCGACGTCGCAAATATATTATATATTAAAAAAAAATAAATTAAAAATATGCAAAAAAAAGTTCATAAATAATGAGATCGATAACAATAAAAAAGTGCTACGCTTGTGAAACGCTCGAATCCAACAACAAAAACAACAACAACAGAACGATTTAAATACTTAACTGCATTAAAAAAAAAAGAATAAATATAGTATTGGAATAGCCGGAACAAACATAATTGCCAACAAACTCATCCGGAGCTGTCGCAGAATGTTTTGCAACATTGTGCGGCAGCCACAAAAACGACAACAAGATGGGCTGCTGCTGTTGCTGCTGCTGTTCCTGGTGCCCAGTCCAAGACCAGGACCAGCAACGACAGCCTATGCCTGGTTCTACGATGTGGACACACCGGCGGACATGGCCAATATTGGCAGAATATCGGAAGAGCACAGTTTCAAAGTTCCCGAGACGAGAAATTCGCATAAATCGCAGCAAACGCAGCTGGTGCAAAAGTTTCCCAGCCCCACCATTAGCCATAAATCTCATCGACATGGTGCACATCCGATGCGGCGTCAGCTGGTGTTTGTGGCACTGTTGCCCAGCGTGGAGGCGGATAACAAGAATGACTGCATCATGCCCAAGGTGTTGCCAGTCCTGGAGCTGGCAATTGCGCATGTGCAACGTTTGGGTTTCGTTGGAGGCGTTCAGATTGATATAACATTGATTTCCCGTGACACCTTTTGCTCCTCCACATATGGGCCACTTGGCTTCTTTGAGATTTATACACAGTGGCCGGAAATGAATGCCATCTTTGGATTGCCCTGCGAATATGTACTAGCTCCCATATCCCGATATGCCGATGTCTGGCAGATTCCATTGCTCACAACGGGCGGCAATGCCGGGGAGTTCAGCAAGAAGGCAGAAAGTTACTCAACCCTGACGCGACTTAAAGGCGCTCAAGTCAACAATCTGGGCAATATGGTTCGAGCCATTCTCAATACCTATAATTGGACACGCACTGCATTAATCTATCAGAATGACAATGCCAAAATTAAGGGCAACTCGGTCTGTTTCCTCTGTCTGGCTGCGATACACGACACCATCGAGAAGGAATCGGTTTATCAGTTGGGTTTCGATACGGCACATTGGACCAAGGCATATATTATACGATTGCTACGGAATGTGGCAATGCGGACAAGAAGTAAGTTTAACACACGGTGCAACAATTAAAATTAGTTTAAAATTGTTGTAGATTCGAAATTATAAATTTCCTGATGATATAAATATACTTCAACTCACTTGCAACAATTAAAATTAGTTTAAAATTGTTGTAGATTCGAAATTATAAATTTACTGTTTAAATATGTACTTCAACTCACTTGCAACAAATAAAATTAGTTTAAAATTGTTGTAAATTCAAAATTATAAATTTCTTGATAAAATATATACTTCAACTCAGTTGCAACAATTAAAATTGGTTTTAAATTATTGTAGATTCAAAATTATTAATTTCTTGATGAAATATATACTTAAACTCACTTGCAACAATAAAAATTGCTTTTAAATTGTTGTAGATTCTGAATTATAAACTTACTGTTTAAATATATACTTCAACTCACTTGCAACAAATAAAATTAGTTTAAAATTGTTGTAGATTCAAAATTATTAATTTCTTGATAAAATATATACTTAAACTCACTTGCAACAATTAAAATTAGTTTAAAATTGTTGTAGATTCAAAATTATGAATTTACTGTTTAAATATATACTTCAACTCACTTGCAACAAATAAAATTAGTTTAAAATTGTTGTAAATTCAAAATTATAAATTTACTGTTTAAATATATACTTCAACTCACTTGCAACAAATAAAATTAGTTTAAATTTGTTGTAGATTCAAAATTATTAATTTCTTGATAAAATATATACTTAAACTCACTTGCAACAATTAAAATTAGCTTAAAATTGTTGTAGATTCGAAATTATAAATTTACTGTTTAAATATATACTTCAACTCACTTGCAACAAATAAAATTAGTTTAAATTTGTTGTAGATTCAAAATTATTAATTTCTTGATGAAATATATACTTTAGCTCACTTGCAACAATTAAAATGACTTTTAAATTATTGTGGATTATAAATAATACATTTCCTGATGATATATATATATATTTAAACTCACTTTTAAATTAAATTAAATACCTGTAAATTGAAGCAAAATATTTAAAGTTACTCAGAGATTTTCTGGTTTAATTAACACTATGCGTTTAATTTAAGAAAAATTGGTATAAGCCTTAACTAAGTATTTAGTTTATTTTCTAAAATATTGAAACTAGTTCTTAGTTCTAACAATTCAACTTCTGTAATCATTCAATTACACTTAGCCTTCCTTTAATATCTCGAAAACTATAATAAAAGAAAACCTTGTGCATTTCGCTTCGTTTATATTAAAGTGCATTATTTTAAATAATATATTTTAAAGTTCATTAACAATTCATACAATGCTGCAATGCGTTACTTTTCAAAATTTAATCAATTACCTTTTAATAGAATCCAAAAGGACTTAACAAACTGTAACTGAAATTGGCTAATAAAAAAATTGCACATTAAAGTAACTGTCAATAATAATATAAAAAAATTTGGTTTTGCCATGCAATTGTTGAGGTTTATTGCTCTGATATTATTTATTTACAACTCTTTTAATTATATTTATTGACAATTAACACTATAAACAAACAACCAATCGGCTACGCACATTTAAGGTATTCGGCCACGTGTCACTTAAAGCGGAATGCTAATTGATTTTTAATGGTCGGCACACGGAAAAAGCAGTAGTTGGAGTTCCTGACTGTGATATACTCTGCTTTCAATCTGTTTATTTGTCAATGCTTTTTTTAAATATTTTTTTAAGTAGCTTATGACATTTGGAGAGGAAGATATAGTTTATAGGCGACATATTTTGAAAGGCGTGGAATACATTCTTTTTCATTACTTTGCACAAATCCAGTATACCCTTTTTCCATTTGCAAAATAGCCTATAGTATTTTAAAAAGATATTTATAAATAATATCGACTTTTCGGCTCTGTTATGCCAAAAATAATATGCTGTTGAATTATTTGATCAACTGCTTCAATATGTATAGCCTGGGCTTTTTAAAGCGCATATAAAAACCAATGGAGGATTATAAATATTATTATCAAGCAAATATAAAAATAATATATAAATATAATATATATAAATATAATATATAAATAATAATACATAAAAATACTCCATTCGTGAGTTTTCGAGTAAAAATATTAGATTTAATACTGTACTTAAGGCTGAACTCTACTAAGAACAAGTTGCAAGCAGTTTGGTAGCAAGCAGTTCGGTAGCAAGCAGCTTGGTAGCAAGCCGTTTGGTAGCAAGCAGTTTGATAGCAAGCAGTTCAAATTAGCCTGCAGCTCTTTTATAGCTAAAGGACCTGCAAACTCTCTTCATAGTTCAAATTATGATATCAACACTTATCTTATATTATTAATATACCCATCTTAAAAATTTAAAGCACACAGCGCACATGTCACATACAAATTGAACATCATTCATTATATAAAAAGACATATATTTTTATCCGAAAATTAAGGATCGTTGCATTTTAATGTATTAATTAAACCATATTATGGCTTTGCAAACAATAGAAATTCAATTTATTTGTTATGGGGCGGCACATTTTGAAGCCGACAATAAAAATTATTTTTTTGGCAGTTGAAAGAATCTAAAAATAAAAATGAGTTCAAGGGCAGTCGACTGAAATATGAATTTGGCAGTTTTCTCCCTAATGAGCACACATTATATATTAATCAGTTTTAATAAATAAATTCAGATTATAAAAAAATAATCTTGACACGATCTTATATATATATTAATCTATTATTAAAACAAAATAAGTTATATTAAGTATGTTGATAAGAAGTAAGTAATTTATCATGCAAGATTTGGAACCGGATCGGGTATATTCAAAGGATCGGCTACAATTAACAAAAGATTCTTTGGTTTCTGTGACCTACGTATTGAACTTTTAATTTATAATACATTTCAATTGTTATTTTATATAGCAGACAATTAATTTAATTATTCTACATTTTGGGAATACAAATTGAACAAAATGGTACAACAAAACTTAACTTAGGGATTTATTGCTGGCAAACAATGAAAGTAATTTGTTATTCAAATTAATTTATGACCTATAAATAATGAATCCCATTGTAAACTGAATTATATTCGGTAATAAAAACATATTTTTACCTTTAGCTTTTTACAGCATATTTAAAATATAAATTCTTATAAATACTCAAGTATGACTTAATTTACAGCTCAGACAGACCTGTAACTTACACCAAACAACAAAAACAATAATAATTACAATCAGTTTATATATGTAATATAGTGTTTATATGGTATAAGTAAGCATAAGAGCACCCACGTATATATAATGCATCCAAGTTTACTTTTCTAATCTTTATATAATTAAGTCAAGTCAAACTTTTTCTCTGAACTTGACATTGACAGCTTGAACAAGTAAGAATGCTCTAGTCGAGTGTATGCTCGACTTCTCGATACCCTGCCTTAACCAGGGGCTTAGCAATAATTTAATTTACATAAACACTATTCAGCTTAATACTTATGGTATAACTTATGGGCTTCTAATTTGTTTTAAAATTTGCAGGAATTTTGTACCAAAAAACATGAAAACATTTAAAATTAAATATAAATTTCGTTCGACTTCAAAATCAATAAGTTGACATAGTCGAACTATATTAAATCGATCTGGCTGTCAAAGCTGACTAAGAATACATAATATTTTTAATTTTAGTTTGTTATACCCATTTTATTGCTAAATATCCTTTACCCAGTCCATCTGTGTTTTTTTTTTTTTCTTATTTACCGGTACTGAGGCGAGTATGACAAAAGTTTTTCTTTGACAAATCTTTGAAAAGGTCATCAGAAGGCCATACGTTGAATTTTATTAGTTATAGAAGTTTAAAATATATTGAGATTCATATAAATGCGTAGAACAGAATGTTGTACAAAACCAGAAATTCTCCTTTGACCATTGAAAACGAGAGTATCAAAAAAAAGCCTTTTTACATTTACTTAAGTATTTTTGCGGCTTATGTAAAATTGACGAATTTTTAAATAATTAAACTCATTTTCGCAAAAGTAGGAGGAATATATTTAAAAGCTTACGCCTCAGTGAGCAAAATGCCAAAGGCTGTCTTGTAATTATTATTGTCAATTATACAAATAACTTGTGTCAGCTGCCATACCTGAGGTAATATTTCAACCTGCATTTGACAAATATCTTTGAGTTCGTCACACAAGTTCAGACTTCCATTTATTTTTCACCCGCATTTTTTAGTAATAAATTAAAAGAACAATTTAGCAAAGAGCAAAAACACATTTGTCAACACTCGTAAATACATAAAAATTGTATATGTAAATAATTGAAAGTATTTCATGTAATTCGCCGTATTTACATTTTATGACATTTGTGGTTCATTATGGGCCAAATGGCAAAGTATTGGTACTGGCTTCCAGATTTATCCACACATCTGTGACATTCATATTTTAATTGTATAATTTGCATACATTTTCTGTGTGAGAATTAATTATCGTCCTTTAATGAAAACCCTTTGTATTCAATATTAAGTTAATTGTCTGATTTTGCATTTTATTCATTTAAAAAAATTTCAATTAGTTTTATTAAATGCATTCATGCAGTTTTACATTCAACTTGATTGATTAATCAATTGGAGATAGAAAATAGTATCCCTATTTTGTTTATGCTTAATAATTTTTGTATTCCAATTTCGATTTTCATTATTTTACTTTTAAATTTTAAAACAGATCTCTCAACCCAATTTCAGTTTTTTCTTATGTTTTTTTCTCTTATTTAAAAATTAATTTCAATAGTACATTATTTATTTATTTTTCTAAATTGTTTTCTTTTATTTTATTTTTTATTTTAATTAAATAATTTGCATACATTTTCTGTGTGAGAATTATCGTCCTTTAATGAAAACCTTTTGTACTCAATATTAAGTTAATTGTCCGATTTTTCATTTTATACATTTTTAAAAATTTTAATTAGTTTTATTTAATGCATTCATGCAGTTTTATAGCCATCTGGATTGATTACTTAATTGGAGATAGAAAATAGAATCTTGGTTCTGTTTATGCTTAATAATTGTTTATATTTCAGTTCTGATTTTCACGATTTCATTTTTATATTTTAATACAGATCTCTCAACCCAATTTCAGTTTTTTTTAAGTTTTTTTTTATTTTAAAATTCATTTCATTAGTGCATCATTTATTTATTTTTCTATATTCTTTCAGCATTTCGACATAGACATAATACATTTTTATACACTTTAAGCAAGCTACGTTCTATAAAATAGTTGTTTTTAGTTATTTTCGCTTATAATTCTCAACTGGCTTAGGGTAAAAATGTATGACTCGTTGTTTCCAAGGGTATAATAAAATATTTGACCATTATGTCTTATCATCCATATATAACTTTGCCAAGTGTTACTATCGTTATTATCCATATAGTATGTAGAAAGCAAAGTCCATATCGTATAGTCTTTCGAATATTGCTGTCAAGATATATATATTTTTTTATATAAACTGCTTTAAATCTGAAGCGCCATTGTGTCTGACCAACTAAACCAAAAGCAATTCTAAATTATCTGCTGACGTCAAAGAAACTGACACATTTACAAAGTGAATCTCGTTTTTGAAATATTCGAAAAAATAAAGAACAAAAAAATAAAGAAACATTAATAACAATATGTGAACAAATTTTTAAATAAATTAATACATTCTTAATGACAAGAGCTCAACAGCTTGAAACTTGATGACTGTTTCTATTTTTAATTTTTAAATAAAAAAATGTAAGCGAACACAGACAATAGACAAAGAATGGCACCAAAAAAAAATTGTTTTTAAAGCTATTAACTGAATTTTTTTTTTGCAATTTACGTTTAATAATTCTTGTTTATTTTGCAGTTGTCATTATGTGCGCCGATCCGCAGTCCATACGTCAAATTATGCTGACAGCCGAGGAGTTGAATATGATCGATAGCGGGGAATATGTTTTCATCAATATTGAATTATTTTCGCGGTGAGTACAAGTACAAGTACAAAATAAATATATAAATTACTCAGCCAAAGTAAGTGGGGAGCAACAACAAACAACAACAACAACAAGCAATTATAACAAGTACAAATATGGTAGTTGAAAGCTCCCGACTGTGGTATACACTGCTTGTAAACTTATTGATTTAAGCTATAAAAATGTGGCAGATAAATGTGGTTTTCTTTTTAATTTCTCGGGCTTGTAATCTTAGTGATTTAAGCTATAAAAATGTGGAATATATATATAATATTTTTTCAAAATTTCTCGGCTAAAAAATATTAACTTTCTTTTATCCAACTCTATCTCTCCAATAATGTCAATGAAAATTGTTTTTTTGTAGACAAACTTAAATGACTTCTTAACCCCTTTGCTTACAGAGTATAATAACAATCATATAAACTGATCATTTATAGCAATCGCTACAATTTTGTGGCCTTTCACTTTGGCAAAAACACGCGCATTTTGAATATTCTTTACAAAGTGCGCATAATACATATTAGCCAAGGTTATTAAAATTATGAAATTTACCAACAAAAATAGCTCTGAGCACCTCCAAATTGTAGACGCAGTTAACAATTAATATCTATTTATAAAAACGAGGAAATTCCGATTTTTCGACACATGTCTGACTTGACCATTATTAACTCGATTGGTAAACAATAAGAAATAGAAACGCTTCAAAGTGCCCCCTTATAGTTGGATATAATATATATATTTACATATGTATATATATATATATAGATAGTTAGGTGCTGTATAATTATGGCTACAATTTCTGCCGAGTCAGTACTTCCTCACACCCACATAGTATAGTATAGTAACTTAGGTTAACCCCACCATGCCAAGGCTAACTTTGCGGTTTGTTAAACTAACAAAAGGTGGCTGATATTGTGAATTGAATCAATCCTTATTTAGGCCAATATTGAACCAAATCAATTATAATTTAATTGCGGTCATTTAAATAATATAATATCAGGCATTTAGTCAATATTTATAGTTGCACTTCAACACAATAACGTGTAACTAGAGCAGACTAATCTATTTAGATATACAATATTTAACTGCTGACAGCTAACTTGGCTTTAATTGACAACAAATTGTTAAAGAAAAGATTTGTATTTCTAGTTTAGAGTTTGTGTTATGTTAATTTTGATTGAATTTTGCAGTTTATTAACAATTTTCTTGATTAATATTCGTAGAAATCTCTAAAAAACCAAAATACAAGTTTTCTTTACAATTTGGACAGAATATATTTTTCGGAAAAATATATTTTAAGCTCATTGCAAATATTCAAGGAATTTTCTGAGAATTAGTTTAATTTTATTTGCATTTTAAGGAGAATTTAAAACTGTTGTATTGATAACAAATTAAATATTCAAGACCTTTAAAAATAAGCCAAAAAAAGAAGAAAAAACAAAACTTGAGATATGTTGCTTTAATTTCTTTTTAAACAGTTTTGACATTTATTATTTTATTGTCAACTAGAATATGTAAATACTTAATTAAAAAACTTTTAAGTAAACTTATTTATAAATAACAACGCTGCTATAATGACTTAAATAAAAAAAACATGAATTTCTGGGCTGGTCTTTACTTTGAAAATACAAAATATATATACAAAGTTACAGAATATTGACCTAGCTGACCTTATGGGCTTGGACATAAATTCATCTGGTTGTTGTTTTTATACTATTTAAAGAACTTACTATATAATACAAACATTTCCAATTGGGAGAGCAAAAGAGTTCGAATACTTAGGATTTGTTTTCTATCGATATGTGAGCAAATTCTTAATATGTGTGTTAATCGTAAATGCAGTCTAATCGCATAACCTTTTTGAACTTGTAATCAATGTAAAGCGTTATGCGAATGAATAAATAAAAACTTTTCATGTATTGCATTAAGTAATGAATTTCCTGATACAAATTCAAAATGCACACAAATTATATATAATTGATGGTTAAGCTAGCTCCAATTGAAAATATGTTAAAATATACTTATTCACAAACCGCTTTTAGAAAAATTAATAAAGTCAATTTGTGATTTAATTAATACAGCTTGGAATGTATCAAAGAGCAAGAATTTTATTTGTGTTGAAATAGCTTAGATTTGCTGTAAGAACTGTTCACTTATTTTTCACTTTTATCCAAATTAGTTTTGGCAAGTAAGTTATTCCGAAACTTAAACCAAAAGTTGTGCTATTTTTACGTAGCTAATCAACTGCACAATTTGTTTAGAGAAACTACTTATAATCTGCTTACTAACTAGTATAATCGATTTGTTAGAAATGTCACTTGCTGACTTAGCACACAGCAGCTGACATTGAGCTAGTAAGAAAAACAAGCTACAACTGATAAGAAATACTTTAGAATACATGCACTTACACTATACAGTCTGTGCTAAAAAGAAATTTATATTCATATTGACATCCCCGTCTATTGATACAATTGGCGGCGGCGTAGTGTTGTCAATAAAATTCAATTTCATAGACAGGTCTCTATATAAATTCATAAACTAAAGCTGAGCATGATATTATTATCATTTTGGAAATTATATTTCTATTTATAAATGATTTATGACGCATATCAGACTAAACTAATATTGATAAGCAAAAGTATAAACTGCTAACTGTTGCAAGGCATATTGCAATTGCCCGGAATGATAAGACACTTAATATAACTTAGTTCAATTTATATATATATGTATATACCTGAACATTAATAACTTTGTATGCCTTTCATTATTGCAGTGTGCCATATATGACGTCGCTGCCCTGGTATGATAAGAACGATACCGAATTCAATAATAAACGTGCCAAGAAAGCCTATACGGCCATGTTGACCGTAACTCCAAAGCAGCCAAATGACGATGCCTATACAAAAGTTTCCAATGAGGTAAGTTCTAGTGGCCAAAAGGATCATACAAATTTACATGGTAATGGAATTGTTGAAAGGGACGTGGAATACCGAATTTTCGTTCAGATTTTCTGTTTTTGTTTTTCCCCCATTTTTCCTGACTTGGCTTTGGCCATTTTCTTTTTCGTTGAGCCTCAGGCACAACCAAAAATGCACAACGTGCTCAAGGACATCCTACATTCTTATATAGTATGTGCATGCATATAGGTGTGACACTGTAGATACGAGGGCAGTTTCTTTTATTTCGGAAAAGGTCAATCTTATTTTCATGTGCAAATTATAATAAATAAAAAATTACATGCAAGATTAATTTATGTTTAGACTGTGCACTTCGAAAGTTGCGCAATATTTTATACATATTATATATGGTGTAAAATAAATAAGACATCCCTCGTAAAAGTAAATTTTTTTTTTTGTTTTATAAACAACAAGGCAACAAACTACACCTAAAAACATTTGTAAGCTAACTTTTGTGAGGCACTTGAACGAACTGAAGCAGCCGGAGAACATGATTTCTGTAATTGCATTCGTTATTTTTGCTTCACTGTGTCCAGACTGCACATTGGCTAGAAAGCTAATGACACTTATAACTTTGTAGAATCTTCAAGAAGCTTCTATGTCAAAGGTACCTAAAGGAAAATGTCATTAAAGTTTCGATTATTCATGCTTAAGTTAACACAGAAAATTTGATGTAAAGTTTTCTTCAAAATGTAACAAGGAATTAATTAACAATTAATGAGATAATTATTGAATGGACCAAATATAGTAATTTAAAAAAAATAATAAAACCTAATTAAGTTTAGTATATTTTAATGTTTTACCTGAGAAGATCAATTTTCGTTCAATTCCGATTGATTATTTTAAATATTTAAGTCTTAATCCAATTTTAACACATTGTCCGTAATGTAATAAAAGCTTAAAATTGCCTTTTAATTATTAACCTACTTATTATATAGTAAGATAGTTCGTTATAGTCGACACTGGCTGATCAATATACTTAGATTAAAAACTGACAGATTAGTTTGTTTTTAAACATGTCAATTTATAAAGTAGGAAATGTTTTATTTAATGCGCTAATTAAGACAGCATCTATCAGAATAATATATAAATATACAAATAATTGAATAAAGTCATAAAATCAAAGATACAAGCAAATTATTCTGTTAAAGCAATGAAAATATATTTAAAAATTCAAACTATGGAATTATTGCTAATAAATTTATCTAATCATATTTCTAAATTAAAGTTCTAAAAATGAAATACAATTAAGCTAGGTTTTTTTAATTGAATATTATATTGTTACAGATCTTGTTGCCTTTAATTTTTGATTAAATTAAAATGCGTTCATCTAATTTTCTAGTCTTTGTTTAAAATTGCACATTTTGTCTCGTTGCTTGAGACGGCTTTTTAATAATGACTTGTCTAATTGAGTGAAACGCCATTTTTTATAATTAGTTTTTTAAGCGTTGCCAGATGGGTAACTCCTTATTAGACATAAAGAATACCAAAGTGCATGCTTTTGGTATTATTTAGTGTATAATTATGTGCTCAAGCAATAGTAAAAGAAGATCGCTGGCTTAAATTAACATTTGTTAACATTCAACAAGTTTACTTATTATTTGTTAAATGCAAATAATGGCTTAGCTTTTTAAAGTGTGATAAATCTTGAATTTATTATGACAATATAAAAGTTTTATCAATTCTTTTATTGTTCAATAATTGCAAAACTTGGCTGCGGCTTAGCTTTTTGTCCTCCGAGTATTCTTGATTTACGCGACAATATTTCTAAAGATGCTTTCAACCGCATCTCCAGCACTCGCATTCACATCAGCATCAGATGCGTCAGCCGCGGGCTGCCAAAGGGAACCTTCGAACCTTTACAAATGGAGAATGAGTGCAGTCCTAGACATAAGCCCCTAGGATGGTGCGGATGATAGACTGCGCCACACTCACAGCTTGGCGGCAATGGGCAACATGCAATAATTTCCGCACGGCTTGTTGTACAAACTCGTCGACGGTGCCTTAGCCATTGCCGTAGTCATAGCCATTGCCGTTGTCATCGCGATTTGAAAATAGCGTAGACGTAATTGAATTTCACGGGTGCAAAAGCAATTAAACAACAAAATTCACAGATAGCAAGAGTTTGGCATTGGATCTAGATAAGAGATACGTCGTAAAGTCGGCAGTGATTAATGTTTTTGTGAATTTAATTTACAGATCAAAGACATTGCATCGGCCAAATACAATTACACATTCAGCGAGAATGAACCAATCTCAGCATTTGTAACATCCTTCTTTGACGGTGTCCTGCTCTATGCCAATGCGCTTAATGAGAGCATACGAGAGGATCCGACTATGCTGACCAGACCCATTAATGGCACTGATATGGTTCGAAGGATGTGGAATCGCAGCTTTACGGGTATCACTGGCAATGTGACTATCGATTCGAATGGTGATCGCATTTCTGCCTATTCACTGTTGGATATGAATCCCAAAAGTGGTAGATTTGAAATTGTGGCACATTTCTTGCATAATCGTTTGGAGTTTGAGTCAGAAAAGGATATACATTGGGCGGGTAATCGGGAACAGGCGCCACCTGATCGTCCAATTTGTGGCTACGATGGAGTACTTTGTCCAGACAATTGTAAGTAAATTGCAATAGATTAAATACCCTTATCAGCTGATGTGATTCATTCACATTTATAGCACTGCCCGGATATGCCATACTATCGATAGTACTTGGTACAATGGTCATTATAATGGCTGTATGCTTTTTCTTCGGATATCGCCATTATATTGCCGAGGCTGAGATTAATTCCATGAGCTGGAAAGTATCATTGGAGGATGTTATGTTTCGGGATGCCGCTGATCATGTTATGCGTGGATCTTTTCACTCGCTGGTTAAACAAAGCTCACAGCTTACCCTAATGTCCGAGGATATGGTGTCCATAAATGGCGATCGTCAAATTTTCATACCCGTGGGCATGTACAAGAAAAGTAAGGTGGCCATCAAATCCATTGAGCTGGACAATATACAGGGTGTGCTGTCACGCAATTTGATGTTGGAACTGAAACGCATGAAGGACTTGCAACATGATCATTTGGTTAAATTCTATGGCGCTTGTTTGGATCAACGACGCAGTTTTCTTTTGACCGAATACTGTCCCAAGGGTTCGTTGCAGGATATATTGGAAAATGAACAGTTTCAGCTGGACTGGATGTTTAAGCTATCCTTAATGCATGACATTGTACGTGGCATGCAATTTCTGCACAGCTCTGATATACGTTCCCATGGCAATCTTAAGTCCTCCAATTGCGTGGTGGACTCACGATTTGTGCTGAAACTCACAGACTTTGGTCTGCACAGTTTGCGACGTACTCATCACGATGTTGAGAGCGATATTGAAAACTGCAACAGTCATGCCTATTGGAAAAGTAAGTTTATTATATTTTTTTTTATATTTTACATTTTTATATACTTTTTATGCTCTTAGAACTCTTGTGGACTGCGCCCGAGCTGTTAAGGCTAGAAAACCAACGCGCTCCAGAGGGCTCGCAAAAGGGCGATGTCTATTCATTTGGGATTATTGTACATGAAATAACCACACGACAAGGACCTTTCTATTTGGGCAAGTGTGTGCACGAAAAAACGCCACAAGGTAAGTCAAAGGATTACATTTAGTTAAATTACATACACTGAGAGAAAAATTGCAAGCCAAAATGAAAAACAAACGATTATAAGTTATTATTTAAAAAAAAAAAAAATATGGCTGGAATTCGAGCACAAGTTCCAATTTGGGCATAATTTTTCATTAAGAAACAAATAATTATCATGACAGGAAATTATAGTACTGTAGTGTGTGCAAAGAGTTGGAAGCAGTAGTTAATAGTTTACTACATCTGTGTGTCTGTAATTCTTAAACAGTTGTAGCAGATAGATTATAAGGTCTGTGTAGTTTTTCCACACAACAATTTTTATGAGAGAATTATTTAATTCAATTTTGTGAGACAGTATAGACTTGCATCATTTAAAATTTCATATTAAATATTTTAGAACAAAGAATTTTCAATGGTCAGAAAGGGTTCCTAAGAACAGATCGACGGTAGATACATATTTAACATAAATTAAATAATCGGAAATTTATTATCTATACTCACAACCATTTCTATCCACATTTATCAAATAAGTATATACAATTATTTTTTATTTAATATTACCCAAAGGTAACAAACTTACAAGATAGCACGTTCCTTTTCTCTACACGCTTACTACTTAGCTGACTATTAAAAAGTAATTTTTATATTTAAATAAAACCACAAAATATACTTATCAGCACACTTAGATAACCAACTTTGCCAATGTCAAGTTTTTTTTACAAAATGTTAGCTTAAATTTAAAGAACATTTTTTTATTTCTTTATTCTCAAGTGTGTTTCCAACTTTGCAAAACATTCACAAACTTCAAGTTTTCTGTAATAAATTAAAATTGCACAAAAAATTGCTTAAATTGGAATACTTTAAAATAATTTCACCACAAATTTTGCAGCCTATTGAAACTCTTTGCCGCCACTTCACAATTTATTCATAAATTCTAAATTTTATATAACGAACAAAATTTGTAAGGAAAAAAAAATATATGTAAAAGACGTTATCATAAATCTGTAGATTTTTGTTAAAAAAAAAAGGAAACTTTTGCTGTAAGCTGGCAGCCCACTTGACAAGTTGTGAAATTATGCTCCAACAGTGCCATCATTAAATTTAAAGCTATGAATGAATAAAGAAGCAAATGCAAATCTAACTGCGATTCGTGGTTTTTGCATGAGACGTGTTTAAAATCTAATTGACACAAACATATAAATGTTTTTTTAATTTTTTGAAAATTGTACAATCTCGAAATACAAATCATCAACTAATGGAGCTTTTGCTGAAGGGCACATCTAGGCTTTCTGTATCGGAAACATAGCCACAACTATGACGCAGCCAAGCCCAGCAACCAATATTTTTGGGATTTTCTTTTGTTGTCTTCTTTAGTTTGACAGAGTTTGATACAGTTGGTGATTTATTGGAGATATTTCTGCGAGTGTTCTCTTCCTGATAGGCTTGTTGTAGTTGCTGTTGGCGCTGTTCCAATTGCCACAGCCACTCGATCCTGGATCTATCCCAGCCACATTTGTAACATAATCTCTCCTTTGAATTACAAAGTACTTTCTCACAATTGCAGTTGCCAAATATAATATCAGCATCAGTGGGCACTATAAAATAGATTTTAGTTAATCAAACTATATGATTTGTATACCTTTTAACCTGGTGGAGCATCCGTATCAGACTCAATTCCAGCACATTGTCTCGGACTATGCAATAACAAGTTGAGTATTTTAATTTCTGCCTGTCTCTCACGGTCTGAATAAATGGCAAAAAGGACGCAATTTCTGGAACTATAGCCACCATTATAGTATGTTTGATTGTTCAACTGCCGTTTAACCGATCCCTTGCTCAGCAGATAAGGATAAATTAATTCTAAACTTTTCGACTTTGAGTACATTATAAAAATGTGTTTTGTGTGTGTGTGTGTGTCTGTGTGCGATTTAATTAGCCTGTTAGGCAGAGTATTCAGAGCTGTCCATCGAAACTTGATGTCACACAAGGAAAAACTAGGCACAAACTACTATAAATTTACAAATTTATACAATTAAAACTTATTGTGAAATATAAAACAAAGCATACCCTTTATTGTCTTTCAGAAATCATTGAACTTGTTAAGAACTATCAGCCAATGCTAGGTAAACCTTTCCGTCCAGAACTGGAACCTTGCGGTGATACCAAGGCGGATGTTATCGGCATCATAAGACGCTGCTGGGCAGAGGATCCCCTGGAGCGACCTGATTTCAATACGCTAAAGTCCATGATTCGCAAGTTTAACAAGTAAGAGCATTTAATTTTAATCTGTAACAATAATTCTCTGGATTAGATTAATTTAACTTCAATTCGAAAGTAATAACTTATTACTAATAAGATACATTTCACATTGTACGGTGTACCGCGTAGAATAATATATTAACAGGGTGAACAATGTAACCTAATAATGACTTCGATAACTTGTCGAAAGTAATAACTTATTACTAATAAGATACATTTCACATTGTACGGTGTACCGCGTAGAATAATATATTAACAGGGTGAACAATGTAACCTAATAATGACTTCGATAACTTTGTCGATAACAATAAAAATAATGTAACCTAATAATGACTTCGATAACTTTTTCGATAACAATAACAATAACTTACTAAAATCGCACCTTGTAGATCAATTTTTAACTAATCCCACTTTCATCTGCTCCCACAGAGACAATGAAACTGGCAACATTGTAGACAATCTACTGAAGCGCATGGAAATGTACGCAAACAACTTGGAAGAACTTGTTGAGGAGCGCACTCAGGATTATCTTGAGGAGAAGAAGAAATGCGAGAAGCTGCTCTATCAATTGCTACCACAGAGTGTAGCCGCTCAATTGATTAGTGGGCAGCCAGTTGTGGCCGAAACCTTTGATCAGGTGACCATTTACTTTAGTGACATCGTTGGCTTTACGGCCATTTCGGCAGAGAGCACACCCATGCAGGTTGTACAGTTCCTGAATGATCTTTACACTTGTTTCGATGCGATTGTGGAGAACTTTGATGTATATAAAGTGGAGACTATAGGTGATGCCTATATGGTCGTATCCGGACTGCCCATACGCAATGATAACTATCATGCACGGGAAATTGCACGTCTTGCACTGGCACTCCTGGAGGCGGTACACAATTTTAGGATACACCATAGGCCCGACGATCGGTTAAAGCTGCGGATCGGTCTGCATACGGGCCCCTGTGTTGCTGGTGTTGTGGGCCAGAAGATGCCACGGTATTGCCTATTTGGTGACACTGTAAACACCGCCTCCCGCATGGAATCCAATGGGGAAGCACTCAAAATACACATTAGTGAAACGACAAAGGTGGCACTGGATGAATTTGGCAGCTTTGTGACCACGCGACGCGGCCTAGTGCCTATGAAAGGTAAGGGCGAAATGATGACCTATTGGCTCGAGGGCGAGGTGCCCAAGCCGGATGCATTGATCTCACCCAACAAGCTGATGCTCACGCGACGTGCCTCACTGAAGCAAACTCAGCGGCTGCCGCATACATTCTACAAACAATACTCAGAACTGGGCTCAATGGTGACCACATTGACTCCACCAGTGCCAACCATAGCGCTGCCCACAGTTGATAAGGAAACTTCGCCCAATTTACGCGTTAAACGCAAGATTAGCTCCAGCTCACCCAAGCTAAATGGCAACTGCTTTGACCACAATGCGCATCAAAAGACTGAGGCCAACAATTGCTATTTGGAAGCTGAACAACATCAGAAGCCCTGTGATATCTACAGTAGTCGTTCCCTGCGCAGCGTGGAGGCTGCAGATGCCACGGGCATGGATGCAACTGCCGGCAACAGCTGGGAACTGGCGCATTTTCGTCTGCCACTCAGTGGAGCGCTTAAGAATCACAACAGCATCCAATGCCATCATGTACACTCCAACTCCAATTCCAATCTGAGCGGCATTCTACAGCCACCGCCGCATCCAAGGAGCCGCCTGAAGCCCTCGCCCACGATCTCAACTCTGTTGAAGAGCAGTCGCAGTGATGCCTCCGCCACAGAAACCGGCAGCATGGGCAGCGGACAACGGATTAAGTTTGCCGATTGCGATGAGACGCCGCTGCTCAGCAACAAGACGCCATCGCTACCAACGACAACAGTGCTCAGCCTAGAGCGCAGCGGAAGCAGCTGCAGTAATCAGAACATTCCAAACCTGGGCAACGACAATCCCTACGGCTATCTAGTCAAGAACTACAAGCAGCTTCTGTGCAAGCCCCCAACGGTCTCGAATAGCCATGGGCATGGACACGGACATGATCTTTCTTTGGCCGAGGAATGTCCACGTCCACCGGTGACAGGACGTGGACCAGGCAACAATGCCGTGAAACAGCCGCTGCTGGCCAAAATTAATTCATAGCTGTAAGACTATTGAGACTCATTGCCCGGATGCTGGAAATCTTAATATTTCTGGTCTAATGGACTCATCTCTAGTACCTACTCTTAATAATGCATATTAAATGTACTTGTTTGTGATAATAATTTAAATCCAAGTTGAACAATTTAGTAGATAACCAAATGAAATATATATATGTGTATCAGATGTCTCTATAAGCTTAAAAACTTAGTAGATTTGAATTTCCAACTGACAAAATTGCATAAATATTATGTATACGAGTTCTAAGTGTTTTTAAAAGCAGTTTATGCCTTATAAAATCTTGAAATTTTAAATCTTAAATGAGATATCGAGCAAACCTGATAGTAACTGAGTGTTAATCAAATTCCAAATTTGAATATTGAAATTAAAACAGGTAGTTTTTAAAACCCTTCAAATATAAGTAGCGAATTCTTTAGTCGACTCGTCTAACTCTAAACGATGTAAATATATAGTAAGATGATTTCATCAAATTGTTTAAACATAGTTTCTACTCCAATAGATTCGTTCCTGGTACTTAGAATATTCAATACAAAAAATAACTCAGAAACTATATTAGCTGATTTTTAATTTAGTTTTAAAAAATATACCGATCTTATTTAAAGATAAGCTAATGAATTATGTTTGTAATTGTAAAGTATTAAAAACAACGAAACAAAAATAAATATTTATTTACAAATCTGTATTTTAATCGATCATCAAAATAGTCTACAAAGATTACGACGAATACATTTTTTATAGAAATATAAATAGATTTATGTTGCAATTTTATAAATAGTTATATTTTTATCTATTTATAACATAAAGTATTCTAAATCGTTGGTTAAAATAAAGTTTTTATTCTCTGTCGAATGTGAATATCGGAACACGCATAACAGCGTACTATCGGCTATAAAATGTTAGGCCGATAAGTTTTCGATATGCTTTGGTGTTAACAGTGCCACCACTTGCGTATAACAGTGCCATTTTGAGTAAAATAGTGCAGTTTTTAGTTGTAAATAAATACAAGTGCAGCTGATAGCTGTGCGTTAATTAAACAAAATCCTTTTAAAAATAGGTTTTTGTATAATCAATAGTCTACCTACGCTGCCGCGAGGTTAAAGGTTAGTGTAATAGATTACTTAGTTGCGTTTCTTTTCTGTTATCACAAGTAAACATCGGAAACATGGTAAATTAAATTGCATAATTAACAATTCAAATTGAATTCACAATGATTTGCAAGTTTTGTTTTAAACTTTGTAAAATACAATTTTGGAACTTTAAGCAATTTTAGTCATTAAAGCCATTTTTTCAAGCTGATAATTTCGGTGACTTTTTCAATGACCAATTATTGTGAAATAGAAAAATGCCGGAAAACAGACAAGCCATAAAACAAAGCAAAACGCCCAATAATTTATAGTATAATTATTTATCTACAACGTATAAAATATAAAAAAAAAACATTTTATCACAATTCGAGTAGGCAGTCACTGGCTGTTTAACAAAATTATTTGACCAGTTTTTTTTTCCTTCCGTACTGTCTGCACCCGTCGCGCTTATCATAATATAATTATCACTTTTTGCGCACGCTTTTTTTGACAATATCACAATAGGTTGCTGAGCTCTTCATAAGCCAGTAGTGTGTACTCAATATATTTATTTGTTTGACCAACCGCAGGGCACGCAAGATGTTGTACTGTCCGCCGAACGTGACGCTCAGCGAGGTATGGACCAAGCATGGCATCTCGCACTGCTTTATGGATACCGTGGGACCGGCAATTTGTGGCGGCTTTCTGCTCCTGTTCGGTAGTATACAGTTGCTAATGTACCGCAAATATGCCACCCCCATGGATCCCACACAGATCTCCAAGTCGCGACTGTTTGCACTGCAAATGTTCCTGCTAATATTTGTACCTGTGTTGGCGATATTACGTTTCTTCTTGAATGCCCGCATCTATAATGACAGTGCGGTTTATGGATATATGGTGAGTAATGCCACAGCAAATGGTATAAAACTATTAACTATCTATATGGATTTCTTTTTTCTAGATTTTCTATACTTGCGTTGTGTGTTTCTCGTATCCATTTTGCATTTGCCTTATAATCAAGGAGCGTTATTATCAACTACCATCGCTACCAACACGTGGACATGGTCTCATTTTACTGCTCTTTTGGACTTTGGCATTGATCAATGAAGCGCTGGCGATTGTCAATATGGATCACGAAGACTGGTGGTTTCATTTAAAGAGGTATGTCTTTGGCTCATCGGAACATTTTAGGATAATAATTTCCATTCTGGATTTCATTTAGTATAAATTACTAGCGCTGTATTGCTGTAAAGACTTACAGCTTCAAGTTTCGAGTACGACACGTATATTTTCGCATGGAAAATGTATCTTCATGTCAATGAACCTGATTTTTAAAGAAACATAAGAAAAAAACCCACTTATAAAATCCACAAAATTTGTCAGCTGACAATTATATTTCGACTATAATTATAAAGTTTACCTATTAATTATTTTTTTAGATAAATCGATTCGAAAAGCAAACAAATTTCATATCCAAGACAATGACCCCGAACTTTGTATAAACATTAAAAAGCTAACGAATTCATATATTAGTTATTGATTATAGACAACACTATTCTATCTGAACCTTACATATTAAATTGTATTGCAGAGGATTCCTGTATTTACCCCTAAACTTTAATTTAAGATGCTTTTAGACTTAAATTTCACACAATTATTGCTATAATTTAAAAGATTTATCTAACCTATTTCTTTTCCATACACAGCAACAAAGATGAAATTGAGATGGGCTTGTTTGTTACACGCTTTCTCAACTCGCTGCTCATCTTTGTGCTTGGTCTGAAAGCGCCTGGAATTATGGCGCCCTATAATCCACATCAGCGTCTGGAAAATGAATCATCGAGCGATTCGACGAGCAATGTACAAAGTGGTTCTGCTTTTCGAAACAGTTGGCGTAAATTGCGAACATTATTTCCATATCTGTGGCCCAAAAAAGATGTGATGCTACAATGTGCCGTAGTTGTTTGCATTATATTGCTCTTTGCCGGACGCGTTATTAAATTATTTTTGCCCATTTATCGCAAATTGTTGGGTAGGTCATGTTATCAATTATCATACGTCGCGTCAATATGCTAATCTCTCTTTATTTTCTTTAGTGGACAGTCTAACCATTGAGCCACTCGAGTTTCGTTGGGACTTTGTGCTTATTTATGTGGCGCTATCTTTTCTGCAAGGCGGCGGCACTGGCGGCATGGGATTGTTCAACAATCTGCGCACATTCTTGTGGATTCGCGTGCAGCAGTATACGACGCGCGAGATTGAGATTGATCTGTTCCAGCATTTACATCAGTTATCGTTGCGATGGCATCTACAACGCAAAACGGGCGAAGTGCTGCGCGTCATGGATCGCGGCACAGACTCAATTAACAATCTTCTTAACTATATTGTATTCTCCATAACGCCCACCATATTAGATTTGATAGTTGCGGTTATTTTCTTCATTTATGCCTTCAACTGGTGGTTTGGTTTAATTGTGTTCTTAACCATGTTCTTGTATATAGGTAAGTCTGACACACAGCAAATCATATTTTATAAATATTTACTAATAACTTCTTTCGTAGCCTGTACCATTGCCATCACGGAATGGCGCACTAAATACCAAAGACGAATGAATCTTGCGGACAATGAACAGCGCGCTCGCAGTGTGGACTCATTGCTGAACTTTGAGACGGTAAAATACTATGGCGCTGAGGGTTATGAGGTAGATTGCTACCGGGAGGCCATACTGAAGTACCAAAAGGAGGAATTTCTTTCCATGGTCACTTTAAACATGCTAAACACCGCTCAGAATATTATACTTTGTCTGGGTTTGCTGGCAGGCTCATTACTCTGCGTTTATTTGGTGGTGCATCATCAGACCCTGACAGTGGGTGACTTTGTGCTCTTCTCTACGTATCTTATGGATTTGTATATGCCATTGAATTGGTTTGGTACCTACTATCGCGCTATACAAAAGAATTTTGTGGATATGGAAAATATGTTTGATCTGTTGCGTGAAGAGGAGGAAATTGTGGATGCACCTGGCTGTGCTCCACTGCTGACAGCTGGCGGTGGCATAGAATTCTCCAATGTCACATTTGGCTACACGCCGGAGAAATTGGTATTGCGCAACGTAAGCTTTAATGTACCTGCAGGTAAAACCGTGGCTATTGTTGGACCCTCTGGGGCTGGCAAAAGTACAATTATGCGATTGCTCTTCCGATTCTACGACGTGCAAACGGGTTCCATATCAATTGATAGGCAGAACATTAAACTGGTTCAACAGCAAAGTCTGCGAAAAGCAATTGGTAAGCTAGCAATATTTAATTTATATAAATACTTTTAGACCATATATATTCAACAAAAAACTATACTAATATTTTTTTGTTCTTTTTCAGGTGTTGTACCTCAGGACACGGTGCTTTTCAATAACACAATTTTCTACAACATTGAATATGCTAAAATAGGTGCGAATCCTGATGCCGTTTACGAGGCTGCACGCTCAGCAGACATACACGAGAGAATTCAGGGTTTCCCCGATGGCTATGAAACCAAAGTCGGTGAGCGAGGATTGCGTCTGAGTGGCGGCGAAAAGCAGCGAGTAGCGATTGCGCGAACACTTCTAAAGTCGCCAATCATTGTGCTGCTGGACGAGGCTACCTCGGCATTGGACACGCACACGGAACGCAACATACAAGCGGCATTGAGCCGCGTATGTGCCAATCGAACGACAATTATTGTCGCCCATCGGCTGTCCACTGTTATACATGCAGATGAGATTTTGGTGCTGCAAGAGGGCAGCATTATGGAGCGTGGCAGGCACGAGCAGCTGCTACAGCGAGACGGTAGTATCTATGCTGATATGTGGCAGGAGCAGCTAAAGAATAATAAGGAGGCTGAACAAAGCGTAACTGAGGACACAGATGCGTCGCAATCTGTTTCTGGTAGTAAAGCAAACTTAAGAGGACATGCGCACGGTGGCGCACATTAAAAGGTTATCAATATAGAACATATATATATTAGTCCTAATTTCGATTATTTTTGTTACACGTGATTTGTGGTACTTGTTGTACAAGAGCAGCTTGTCTGTATCCTAGTTCTTGTCTAGTTTATTGTAATAATAAATACATAATTGTAATTTTTATAATATTCCATAGCTCAAAATTCTTTCTTCTTTTATACATTTCGAATTTTAAGAGCATCTGCAGCATCTGGCACAAGAGAGCCGCTCTTAACGTCGTGAAAGATTGAGATTATTGCTTATCAGTAAGAACCTCCAACAAGGCCAGAGTATCGGCTTCATCACGAAGCCAGTCTCAGTTTGAGTGCGGAACGCGAGCTAAGCAGACGTGGAATTTGAAAAGCGTTCTTCAATACGCTGGTGATAAAGAAAATCGGCGGCTTGTTTGAAAAAAAAGTTTTCGAATTACATATTTCTATAGTTGATATACATATATATATTACATGCAATCAGAAACTAGCGTGTAAATCTTATATCCACAAAATCGAGAGTATTTATGCAGTTAATAATGCGGCGACTGAAGTGTTCCGTGTTTGTGTGTACGTAGAAAGTAGCAAATAACCTAATTGATAAACTCAAAGCACCATATCAAGAATTTATTCAGAAACATGACGTAATGTTTCATTGAATAACATTTAAAGTAAAACCAAAAATATATATTTATATATATGTATAAGTACATAAGTATATATTTAATAATATTGATTAAAAAGTTTTGCGCTCTGTGATGACCACATGAATAATCTAAATTTTCTTATATACATATATATATATATATATAAATATTGTACATATAATATGTATATAGACAAAATTCAATTGATAAAGTGTATTGGATGCTGTTGCCCCCGACTTGGCTGTCAACAAGTTTATTGCCACATAAAACAATTTCTTGTTGAATGCAAATGCTCAACATCATTTTCAATTTTCAGTTCTATTTTTAATAATTATCGATGTCGGCCATGCCTTCAACATAATTGCAATCAATAAGCAAATGCTCTACGAATATGTTGGCAATGTTCTGGTTGGCTCTAAGCCCCAGGACGAAGGACGCCCATCACCACCAACAACTGGTTGGATTGTTCGCGGAAAATTAACGCTCCAGCGGCAGAGTGAACTGATCATGGCAGCAGCGGTGAGTCTTTAAGTGGGAGAAAAATCTGTGTGATAAAAAAATATATTTAAATAACCTTGAACCTTTTTTTTATATAAATAGAAACAGCAAACAGAATGTTGCACATTGCAAACATTTTGATATATTTGAAATAAAGTAGAATTGCTCAGCTCTCACTTGGGATTTTATCAAATATATTGAAATTTGTCGGATAAATAAAATATTTATTCTCTCACCTACTTTATAAAAGAGGAAAATATTTAAGTTCCCTGTTTTATTATAATATACGTGCTCTAATTTATATTTGAACTGGAATTTTATTTTTGCTTGTTTAAACAAATTCTGATTTTATTTTATTATAAAAAAGTTAAAAGATTATTTAATTTTCAATTATATACAAAATAAATGGCGTATTATGAAATTAAATTTAAAATACAAATAATATTCCATTGTTTATTTGTATTTTTTTCTAGTGTTTTGTTAGTTACAATGTATTTTGCACAAATGTAAATTAATTTGATTTTAATATATATAGTTAAATTTTATTATATTCATTTTTGAATATCATCTCCAATTTCCATAACACTGACATCAATAAAAATAATGATATATACAATTGTCATTATGAATATATTCAATTCACGTATATAAAGGAAATTTATTTATATTATTTCAATATCTTATAATGATTGAACGATTTTTGAGAGTCTAAATAAGTGTTTATGAACTAAAAAGATTTTATCAATTTAAAAGAATATAAAAATAAGGTTTTTTATAATATAATTATAACCAAAATCAATGCAAAAATATAGGGTGTAATAAGTCTGCTTGTATTTATTTTGAATGCCATAAATAAGTTGATAATAACTTCCGAAAATGTGACCGCTCTATATGTTTATGTATATATATTTAATGTATATATATATATTAATATATGACAACAATGTAGGCAATTTTATTAATTTAAAGTAATCATATTTCAATAATGGCTAAATACGTAATATTGTTTACATTGCATGTATTTAGTACTATGTATTGTATATAAACAATTGTCTATGCCTATATATTCAAATATACTATTTATACGTACTACGTACTAGAATATACAATCGGCATTCACATATGTCTACTATATATTTGTAATCAATTGAAAATCACTAGAAAATCAAATAAATTGATTGATTTCATGATCAATTTGTACAATTTAATCAAGAATGAACCGTCTGCAAGATGCCAGGGCCCAGTTTATTTCCAGAATTGCCCAGTAGTCTCAAGCTTGGGAGAATTTCTTCTTTTTTTTTTTGCAGACACTGCAGAAGAATTCGCAGAAGAATTAAAAACAATTTAACCTTTCACAGTCCCCAGTGCACAATGAACTGAACTCGACTGTGAACTTCTTTCATTGAGCCCAGCGAGTGAGGGAAGCGCAACAGATAATATGATACTACCAGTATATATATAGTATATGCACATATGCACTTACTTATATCTAAGAAATATACTACAATGTACATATTATAGTTGTATATATGTATGTACATACGCGTCGTAATCAGTTTAGATTGTTTTGACTGTGGGAGTGAGGACTTAAAGCGGCGCTATGCTTATCAAGAGACATGTGTTTGCTATATGTAATAATGCTTATTATTCCCGCGATGAGGCTGACTAATATTTTGCTACTTATAAGATAAACCATAGAGTAGCCTATCAGCTCAGAGAACTGATCTTTCTCTTTCTGTTTGTGTGTGTGTGCATAAGATTACAGCGCTCTGGAATCTCAGGGATTTCCCAGCATACATATATACATATCAGCAGTAAATAATCGTTAGTCTTTTCTTTTATTTAGCTTGTCATAGACGATGTAACGCTCAATAATTCAGGCGAAAAGTTTCTACAGAACAAGGAAATGTATCCGCCATATAAACCCTTTAAACTAATTATTAGCAAAGAGGGTACAATATCCCATGTGGTATTCAAGGAAGGCGATCCCATATGGTCAATGAATTTTAAGCGTGCCATTGCCAGCACTCTGCAATTTCAAATAAAATCCAGTGGCGCCTTTGTAGTGGATGAGGTAAGTTATAATAATTCAATTTTTATAATATTTTTATATACATATTTATTGTTTAACTATTTAATTACAGACGGGCATCCATGGTCAATGCCAGACGGAGTATTTTGTCTCTAATAAAACAAATTATATATCTATACGTAAGACGCCCGAATTGAAGACCTGTGTGCCCTACTCGGAAGCTGTGCATATAACGCGCAGCAATGTACCTCCAAATACTTGCGAATTTGATCATCAGAAGAGTGTCATCATTGGCAATGAGGCAATCTATAGCATATTGCCGCATAATGAGACGGGTTACTTTCTGGGCATGGCCCATGCCAAGGGCACCACGTTAATTCACACCTTCGAGTCTACGGGTGAAGCTCAATACATTAACTCTGAGTAAGTTGAGCTACTTGCATTGATAGCTAATTTAATGGTGACAATCTTTTTACAGACTATTGCTGAACTTTAAAAATGAATCACCGATTGATAATCTGATTGATATTGAAACGTCCATGGCTGCAGAGCCATCAAGTTTGCAGCTAGAGCCGCTGGAGATTAATGATCCCACAGGCGGACGCAATCCACAGCCACAGGAAACTCTCATTGCAACGGCAGCTGGTCTCTTGGACAACCTGGCGGAGGCATTGGAGAGCACAGATTTCAAGTTTAGTGAGCCCTATGATTCGATGCTGTCTGATGTGATAAAGCTATTAAGTCAAATGGATTATGAATCGTTGAAGAAACTATATACCGAAGTGGATATTGGCACTTCGTATCGTCAGGAAACCTTACGGAACATCTTTCACGAGATCATACCACGCATTGGCACCAAAGCCTCAGTATTTTTAACTCGCCATCTTGTCGTGGAGAAATCAATTAAATCACCCATTGCGGTGCAACTGCTCATCCCGATGCCCTTTCACATATTTGAACTATCCGCGGAATTGGTTAAGCAGTGTGAGGTGTTCCTAAGTATCGGGCCAGATCGTCCTGATGTGCGACAAGCGGCGATTTTAAGTTTTGCCACGCTCGTCTATAATGTTTATGTAGCTCGTGGCATTGACAAGGATCAGTTTGAGGAATATGTGCAAAAGTATTTCAATTTGTATTTGAGTGAGTAATCCAATCAATTAATTGAAATTATACTTTCTAATTAAACAATTTATTTCTTTAGACGATCGTGACTATGAACAAAAAATGTTGTTTCTACAGGGCCTCAGTAATCTTCAGTTGGGCAATGTGGCCAACTATTTGGAACCCATTGTGCAGGAGGATGGCAATGAGGATCTTAAGTTCATGGCTGCCTGGACAACACTGGCCTTGGCCGATAAGCGTGCTGAACGCATCTATGAGATCTACTGGCCCATATTTGAATCACGTAATGCCAGTTTGGAGCTGCGCGTTGCTGCTGTAACATTGCTGCTGATCTCAAATCCGACAGCAGCTAGACTTATTAGCATACATCGGATTATACAAAGCGAAACGGATCCACATTTGATTAACTATTATCGCACAACAGTCACAAGCATATCGGAGACAACATATCCTTGCTATCAGCATCTGTAAGTATCTTAACGCATTGTCTATTCTCTGATTTTGACTCCTGCTTTGTGTTGCAGTCGTCGCTTGCTCTCCTATATGCATCGTCATCTGCCTCCGAAACCGGAGCCACGCTATTGGGTCACTGGCAATTATATATTCGATTATCGTGACTCCAAGTTCGGCATTGGTGCCATGTTGCAAACCTTTTTAGTCGGAGATCCAAAATCTGATATGCCCGTGGTGGCATATTTTAAGTTTGATACAGAGGCACTGGGCAAATTTACGGGCCAGCTCGCAGTACGTAGAAAATAATAAACTTATTTAGCTATTTATTAAAAAAAATGTTTCTTTTTTAGCTATATATTAAGGCACGTGGTCTGCCCGATGCCATTTGGCAGACTGTTTCCAAGTATAATAGCAGCGATCCATTCACTTTCAAGAGCATTAAGACATTGCTCTCAATGCTTCAAGCTCCCATAGTGAACTCCAAGAATCTGCATATTGAGTTCATACTGCAAATGGAAGGCAAAACAGTTCTATCCTATTATCTAAACCAGCGCATGTTCCATCAACTGACCTATGATAACAGTAAGTATGCGTAGAAAGAATATATAGTTTCTGATTTATTTTAAATATAAATACAGCTGGATTGACGTCATTTTTTGGAATTTGAAAAAATTAAAAGTTAAATTTGTTGGCTGGTTAGATAGTACTATTTCGACTGCTGCCAAGCAAGTCTCTTCAGTAACCTTTGTATTAGAATTTTTTTTTTGTTCAAACTGTCCGTAAAATGACGTCAATCCAGCTAGATTTTCAATATAACAATCCAACGTCACTAAAAACCTTGCCTTTGCCTTGATATAAATACAATATATTCTCACAAATTTCTATATATACAGTAAATATACAGAAAATTTTAAATGAGTTGTAAAAATGTATGCTAAAATTTATTCACAATTTTATTATGTTTAAAGAAAGTTTTTCTGTAATTGCAAAAATTAATTTAAATTTATATTAATGTATATATCAGTAGATCTCCACAATGGATATTAAGAAAGAACTCAAATATCTCTTGAATTCAATGTTATTAAAATTTAATAAGGAATTGCAATTTTTTTATCTTTTATTTATTTAAACTATCAAAAATGTTCACCAATTTCCAAAAGAATTTAAAATTATTTGTAAAAATGTATGCTAAATTTTGTTCACAATTTTATTATATTTAAAGAAAGTTTTTCTGTAATTGCAAAAATTAATTTAAATTTATATTAATCTATATATTTCTTTCTATATCAGTTTTGGATCGTTTACAATTGCTGATTCGCACCGATAGCCACATTAATATGCAGACAGTGCGATGGCCATTTATGAATAAATACTCGGTGCCCACGGTATTGGGTACATCCTCTGATGTGCTATTGCAGACAACGGTGCTTACATCGCTTCGTGGCAATATAACGGAGCATCGCACACCGCCTGGCACCAAGCACACCCTGGAGATTGATGCACGCTATTCGTCATATGCCTCGGTGCGCAGCCGAAGTTACAATCCGTTCCTTAATCTGGACCATGAGATCAATCGTGAGCAGGGTTTCCTCATCTACATACCTTTTAGCAGTGAGCTGACCTTAAATGAGACCAGCAGATGCACTCGCTATACCTTCACGCGTCCACAGAATCTGACCAGTGGCTTGTCATTTAAATCCCGAGCGGTGACTTCAACTCGTGGCCTGATGACCAAAACAGCTGCTGCACCATTCGAAGAGATTATGTATCCAGATCGCGGCAATGAGGTGGTAAGCATTGAAATATTTCAAGAGTATTGTGATTCACTTTATAAGCATTTTCGAAATCCTGCAGTTCCAGCCTTTTAGCTATTCCCTGCCAGATCTGGGCGTCAAATTGACAGTCAACATAAATCTCAATGAATTGATCAAATTTCGTGGCATGGTGCTCAAGTCCGAGTTCATAGAGAAGTAAATAGATATATAATATATATATACTTCATATGCTCATTTTTAAATCTCTTCCAGCGGTTTTTCACGCAATATGATCGTAAGTCTGATGATGTACGTCTTTGGCTTTACGCAGCTCAGCTCCATACATTTGGGACATGATCGAAACTTCACATTGCTGATATATAATGAGAATGCTACAAGGGTGAGATCCTTAATTATAAGGCTTCAGGTTGAATTTAATATTAATCTATTCCAAATACAGATTGACGGCAATATTTGCGCTGAAGATCTAGTCAAGACATCAGAGCTGAAGGGTCAACAAATTGGATTCACACTGGAGCATGCGGATGAGACACAAAATGTTGAATCGCTGCATAAATGGAATGTTATTGTGGATGTGCAGACCTCAACTAAATCCAGCTGGTTCAAGGTCACAGGCCGGGTACAGCGGAACTCAAAGGATGATGAGGAGGATTGGAAGGTAAGTGTAAAGAATTATGAAAGTTTTACTTCAAAGGATTCAAATTTATTAAACCGAATATATATGTATACATTTTTTTATAATTTCAACAATTTTTTTAAGTTTGGTTTAGACTCGTTCACGTCCATGTCAAATATTTTCACATCCAGTATTGAATCGTTAGCGATTAGAAGAATATCTAATAAGCATCTTATTCCTGTCCTGCTATCTCCAATTCCTCCTCGGCGTTGATTAGAGCCACTACACCATCCTGTAGGGATTTGACCAATTCGAATTCGGTGTAGCCCAAGCGACGCTTATTGGATATATCCATCACACCATCTTCGATGGATGTGTGTTCGCCGCCCGTGCCGCGTATCTGCAGTGATAATTCCTCAGCCATTGCCTTCAGTCGCTCCTCGTCCTTGCTGAGCAGGGGCAGACGAATGTGCACGGAGGCACGCAGTGTGGTGCCCAAATTGGTGGGACAAGCGCTCAAGTTGCCATAGCTTTGATGGCGCGCAAAGGATAGATTCTTTTCAAGCTCCTGCAGTCCATTGACCAGACGCTGATAGACATCACCCAAGTCACCGCACTGTGCCAATGATATGATGCGCAAGTGATCTTCCTCATTAACCCAAATCATAAATGTCTCGGCGGGATTGTGATAAACACCACGTCCGGTGGGCCAAAAGCGATAGCAACCAGCAGTTTGTAAGTACGCATCGCCTCGCTGGAATAGTATATGACGCTTGACCATCTCCTGCTGCGTTTCCGTATCAATATCGCCCATCGTCAGATATGTGCCAATAAGCTCCCCATCCATTGTCTCCGTTGCGGCGCGCACCTTCTCCTCCACCTCGATTAGCTGCTTCTCTGTCAGCTTGGGGAAGAAGGGGAATCCCTCGATGTTGCGAGCAATGCGTATACGTGAAGATAGTATGTATTTGCGTTCGGCATCCAGATTCTCGATTTCATCCACATTGCCCCAATCGATTTCCTTCTGCAGCATATCGCTTTCGGCTTCTTCCTGACCATGATACTCCCGAATAATCGGATCAAATAGCTTGGTAAATACGTCATAACTCTCGGGATCTGCGGCATAGATGCCCACATGGGAGTCGTGATGCTCAAAGCCCGATACGGCACAATCATACAAATAAGCATCCACTGGTGAAGATGTGGTCACCAGCATATATTCCTCCAGTAACTCAGGCGTAAGATATTTACGCAACAGTGAGCTGACATTCTCCTCGTCGTCAATGAGCGACTTGTAGCCAGCCATAGTAAGCTCCTGGTACTCTTCCGGAGATTTCTTGCTGCAAGTAAAGTGTGTATAAGCATTTGATACTCAACTATGTGTCATGTACTTACATTTGTCCACGCAGACGCTCCAATTCCTGCTCCAAGCGAGCTATGGTTGTTTTGGCCTCATCCAAGTCATTCTTCATTAAATCATATTGCGCATCATCTGGACAACTTTCGCACATAAATTTGCGCACAAATCGAATGGCATCCTCGGGTTTATTCTGCTCCTCGTACAGTTTGATAAGTGCCTTGCTCAATGCATCAATGACTCCGGCGCGTTCCAGGTACTTGCGATATTGCACGCGTTTTGATTCAATCTAAGTAGGAAACATATCTGTATATAATATTCAATATTTGGCTTTAATTGAGTTTCGCTTACCGAAGTCATTTTTCAATTTATAGAACCAAAATCGAAAAACCAAAATTTAAAAACACAAAACTAAATGAATGCTCAAAAATGGGTCTATGGCGCCACAATTGCAACACCAGCTAAGATTTAAGATTTTTTCCACACACTTTCTTTAAAAAATATATATTAATTTGTTGCTCAATTTGAGTTTGGGGAGAAATGCGTCTGAAACGTATCGGAGCTGACTGCTTTCTAAAACTGAAACATGACCGAGATATATTGATCAAACGGAGGACGTTTAACGCCAGGCCTGCCCAGCTCACAAAGGTAAAACATGAATATGGAACAGCAATTGTGGTAGGCACACGGCTAAAAAATGGTGGTGCACTCTAGGCTCTCTCTCTGTCGTGTCCCCAGACAATGTCTGTTTGTTGTGTAATAAAGTGGCACGCAGGCAGACAGCCTGGCTGGGGAAACGGTATAACAGACCCGACGACAGGCAGCCAGCCAAACAGACAGGCATTCAGACAGACATTCAGACAGACAGCCAGGATATGTGTAGGCTAATCGTTGCCGCAGTTGTTGTGGTTGTCGCATGTCTAAAGCTTCGTCATGGTAATCTGAGCCAACCCCAGAGCACTTTAAAAACAAACGCCCCCCACACAAGTGTGTTACTAAGTTCAGATGGAATTATTTACGCATATAAGAATATGAATAGTTACAGCAAGAAATTTTATAAACATTAAAATTAGCTTATTGACTTTCTCTTGGCCTTCACAAAAATTGTTTAGAATTTACTGTTTGATAATAATTAATTACTATGAGAACCATTTGAGCCAAGTAAAAATAAATGTGTTTTTGTTTGCTTCTCCTACACAAGAAAAATGATATTGTATTTATTTAATGCCAATTACTTATTTATTTTTAAAGAATTAATATAAGTTGATAAAATATGAACAGTTTTATTGAATTAATTTATGACAATCTTCAATTGAGAGTAATATCAATATTAAGTCTTAAATACAAACATTATGACTCGCTGCTCCTCTAGTGCCACTTTATAAATATTAAATTTAAATTATAGATATGAATAAAAAATATTTGTCTGCCAAAAACTTTAAGCCAATAGGACAAATATTCCAAATGGTTTCACAATATCACAAAAGAATAAAGTCTTTTAAATAACAAACATCAAAATAATATACAAAAATTTTAAATACTATTAAATATATTAAAAACAAAATAATCTTAAATAAAACAATAGTTTGGAATTTTAAAGCTATTATTTAAGCCTTTAAAATGTTCTTTTAGAGTTTTTTTTTATACAAATATTTGTATTTTAATTGCAAATCATTTTATGGCAAATGTTTGAAAAGGTACATATAAAAATTCGACTCTCATTCCTTTAAACATACATAAATTTATATTTATTATATATTATTTACTAAAAAGTACTACTAGATTCTTTATTTCGTTACTTCTATTCATATGATAAGCAGTGTGTTTGCTTCAAGTGCATACAGGGTGCAGGTTGGCTAATGAGAGCACTTGGCACGTGTCGGTGGCAGCCACTTGAATGCATTGTTGACTTTTTGGTTCACTTTCTGTTCTGTTGTTTTTTGATTATTCCAGGCCTGCTCCAAGTTGACCTATGAACCACTTGTCTTCACCAAACGCCCACACACGCTCAATGGTTATGTGGTCTTTGGCCTGGCCGACGAGAATGGCGAATGTCCTGATAGCGGCTCCAAGGTGCAGTTTGCGGCACGCGCAGGCGTAAGTACATAAGAATGCCTATGTATAAATAAAAAAACTAACTAGTATACTCTATACATTACAGCCATCGGAACATGCACGCGCTTTTCTACGTTCCGACAAGATTTCGCTAACAGACACCGATTTCTGTCCCAAGGAAGTGCTCAAGTTTTCGCCCATACCCACATCAAAGTATTGCAAGCGCAGCAATTTTGAAAATTTCACATCTATAACGCAATATGACATGGATTTGAAATTTAACAATGTAAGTTCAATGGCATTTCATAAGATCAAACAATAATCATATTTATTTGTAGATGCCCGCCTGGTTTGAGCTGTGGTCCACACGTCTTGATCATTTGGTTTCCGCTTTATCCGCCAACAAGGTGGATAGCTTGCATATGAGTCAACAGATAAATATTACAATGCACACACCGCATGATCATTTCTGGTTGACTGTGGAGGTTAATGGAGTCCATTGGCGCATCTATCATATACCATTTTTATATAAGCTGGACTCGAAGTTTGATGCCTCGCACGAACTGACCTACGACTCGGGCTTAAAGCGTTCCTGCTCGGTGATCAGTGGCATGATCAATTCCTTCGATGATTACCTAATCAATCTGGGTGAAATTGTTACACAGCCGAATTGTCTAACGCTGCTGGTAGCGGATTGTTCGCCGCAGCCCAAGATGGCTGTGTTCCTAACTCCATCGCCTGATGCTCAGAGCCTGGCCAGCAACTATGGATTACGTGTGCACATTGGACAGAACTATTTCACTTTCCGCTCACGACCCGGCAACAGCAGCCAAATGAATGATGAACCCGTATTTATCTACCTGAATCAAGCACAGACGCCCCACGATGTGCGTCTAAAGCCATACCAATGGCCCATCGATGATAGTGATTATGCATTCCGGTATGTTTTTGGGACAAGAGATCTGCAATTAGTCATATAATTAATAACGTTTTCTCTTGTGCAGTGTGGAACTCAATGAGCAAAATCTTTTGATTGTGGAGTGCACAAAGTTAAGTTCTACCATTCAGTTTGACATGTATAATATCCTGAATTTCGAAATCTTTGGCGTCTACAAGCATCAAATGTGTGGTCTGTGTAGCAAACCCCTCAACAGAATGGAGAATTACACGCTATGTGAGCTGGAACCAGGAGCAACGACAACAACGCCGATGCCGACGACTGCGACTACGACTGTTCGGAATGTATCTGAAGTAGTTCTAACAAAAGCATGATAATAAAGTAGCATTAACGTAAATAGAGCGCTGTAGTAAAGTACACGAGAACTTACCTAAAATAAATGTGAAACTCAGCGATCTTTTAAAAAATGTCAATAATGTTAACATAATTTTACCAAGAAAATTAAATCCACGATTCAGTAACTCGTCTGTTACTAAATGTAGCATACTTATGGGATTAAAATTCAACTACTTTTTAAACATTTAATTTTTTTATTTCAACGAATTAAGAATAGAAATAAATGTCATGAGTTTCTTTTGAAATTGATTTAAACATTATTCAAACAAA
This sequence comes from Hirtodrosophila alboralis, assembly GCA_035043045.1. Taxonomy (NCBI): domain Eukaryota; kingdom Metazoa; phylum Arthropoda; class Insecta; order Diptera; family Drosophilidae; genus Hirtodrosophila; species Hirtodrosophila alboralis. The sequence continues at coordinate 316,260 of JAWNNH010000477.1, read as the reverse complement.
ATAGAAAATGAACTTAAATGCCGTCATTTGTCTTTAACGGAAGCCTTCAAATGGCGATAATATGTAATGTGAAAAATTTATGTATGAGTTAAAGTCGGTATGTGACATAAAGGCACAAATTGTGAGTTAAGTTTTTTACATTTTTATTCAATTTTCCAGCCCACTTGCTTCTCCCGATCGCGATGTAGTTGAGTAAGCAAATGCAAACGCAAATGGGCGACAGTCTCCAGTGACTCGTTGCACAGCTTACAGATCTGAGGCTGCATAGTGCCATCGCTGCAAGGAAGTCTGAGTTTTAATATGGCTATTTATGCAATGCTTTACAGGATACTTACAAGTTTCGCCAGTCGTACAGCTGTTTGCAATTTTCTTTTAGCGCCATCAAATAGCCCATGTTCTCGTTCTGCAGATCGTGACACATATGCAGGGGAAATATGGAACGTTTGCCATATGGTTCCGAAGGTGGCTTCACATCATCCACACGTTCCCAAACGTTATCCGAATTTGATAGATGACGTTCAATAAAACTACGATCTTTGCTGAGTAGTCTATAAACAAATTAAAAATTTAAGTACTAAATTTGGTAGGTTGATAGTGTTTTTATACAAACCGAACGAGTAGAGTACGCAGCTGATTAAAAAGAACATGATGACCCTGCGTACCCACCGCGGGCAGTTCATTATCTTCAAAATTGTGGAACATGCTATCCAAAAGATAACGCATTTGATTTATCTGAAATGTTTACATTAAATCATTCAATAACATACATACAGCGTTCAATGTTTAAGTTAACTTTAAGAAAAACTTATTACTTACAATTCGTACATCATCCTTGAGTATAGCAACATCCAAATTTATTACCATATCGTGCTCTTCAAATAACGGCTCCATAGTGTCTGGATCGTAGCCGAGTCCAGCCAACAGGCATACATATTTAGATTGCTGTTGATTACATTTGATCTGCATGGTGGGGCAGAAGAGCATGGTCATCAGTGCACTGAAACCATGTATGTTTGGCATTAGTGTGGTGCCGCGAGCTGTTATCCTATCTCCATTTTCTGCTTCGGACACCGTGGCGGCCACCACCATCTGATCGTGACGATCCTGTGGTTCGGAATCCAAAAGAACAGCATTGACAGAGTCCCGATCCATGATCACCGTCTTATACATGCCAATGCGCAACATTGAGTGCATGTTAGTCTCCAGTGGACTGAATGGACCTTTTAGACGTATGCCAATATTGCATTTATCTTTAGGCGGTGGTTCTAGATCCTCATCCCTTGGCATCTGGACAAAACCCAAATACTCTTCATTAATGTGTTTCTGATCTGTAATCGGCACATATTGCTTGAACTCCTGCTTGCGTATGCGAAAATCGTGATCTTTGCGGGACATGTAATCCTCGTCGGCACGTCGAGCCAACTGGCGTTCCACAAGTTTATCGTTCAGGATGCCTTCGCGCATGTGTATCAAAACAGCAGCGACGTTATTCACCAGCGAATATACCTCCAGCTCAATTCGGCCACATTTTGCTATTGAGTCCAACATATCGTTGGCATTTGTGGGCCAGCGGTTATAGGTGCTAGTAACCGACGATGGCTGCACCAAAGCCAAACGGCACTCAAACATGCGCGGTGGCAATTTTTCAAATTCGGTTTTAAGTTCCGGGAGCATGAAACGCAGCTGATCCATGAACAGCATTGCTGTGTCTCCATAGTCAATATAACGCACACGAACCTGTGGCATTCCCTTCATCTGAGTCTCCACCTTTAGCACCACGGCACGCTGAAAGCGGCCTTCACGCTTTGCCAGCAACTGCAGACCCTTAGTAATGCTGCTCGCATTCCGCACGTAGCACTTAAGCTGCTGCGATTCATTGAATATATTTGTCATGTTAGCAATACGAGCAGCTAGTGTTTCTGGTTGGAAGTAAAATTTGCCGCAGTTAACAATCTGCGAAATGAAAATTACACACGGTAATTTAAATATGATTTAATTATAACATATGGATAAAGTAAAACTGTAGACTTACATGAGTAATGCGGCCAGTAATGGTCTTGTCAAAGACAGATGGCAAGGTAAGAAGTTCTATACTCCATGCTGTGGATGGCGGTATCCACACACTATCACGGATCTCACCAATCTGGCGCTGCTTTACATATTTAAGAGCAGAGTGTTCACTGCAAAGATATAAGATATTATTACGATATTCATACAGTCAATATTTTAATTATCTTGAATTAACTTACTCCATAACGCGTAACGGACGATTAGGATTTTCATGACGCATGCGTATTGCTTTGTATACATCGGTCACAACGCGGCCAGGCACAGGAACCATATTCGGAACGTCTATGCCATCATCGGCCTGCTTGAAGGTTACAAAAAGCTTTTCAGAGCCATGTTGAAAGGTAACTTCCATTTTCTCAGGTGGAATTTGCGCTTCCAAAAATATTTCCTTAACACGCTGTGTATATAGTTCGCCCATACAGCGCGGTTCAAAGTTAGTGAAAAAGACGGTATTACATGGATCGTTGCCACCGATGGCTTGGTACACATTACGTTCAGTATCCTCGTTCATCTTGTTGCTGCGCATAAAATAATTTGGATAAAACGCGCCGGCAATGATCACTTTAAAAACAGTTGCCTTTTCTTGATCGTTCCATGATTGACAAGAGTTAAATGGCATGGGATGAAGATTAACCATTTCGCAGCGCTGACGCAGTTCTTGCACCAACAAATGCATCTCTGCGAGAGATTTTAAGTTGACGTTATAGCGACGAGCCCAACGTTTTGCGGACTCTTTAAGCATACGATCTTGGCACAGATTCATATACATCTGAAAGCCAACAGCATTAAAAATAAACACAGCACAGTTAATAGATAATACATACTCTGTATACACGCCAAATCGCAACCAAATCGGAGCCGGAACCATCGGCAAAAATGTAATGCATCCAAAAGCCCTCACCCATTCGCGCACATCTTCCTGTCAAATACAAGCTGCGCACGCTCATGCCAGCAGCTACAAAAGAAAATTTCTTGTTATTTTGTATAATACAATATATAACATTTTAAGTTATAATTATTTTTAATTCAGCTCCCTACTAAACTATTTAGTTTTAATGATCCTTTACCATAACATTTTTATAAGCTTTTTCTTTTAAGAGTTGTGTATGATAAAGTCTTTAGTATTCTTTTACGATCTAATATAAAGTTGTACAAACGTTATGTAAAAGTCTAAAACTACAAAAATGAGTATGTCCTTTATGCAGTTTTGAAAGGATTTAATAGGCCTTTTTATAATGTTCATCTTCAAGTCATCGTTTTTATTTTATATAGTTTTAATAATAATTATTAACTTTCGAAGACAGCTACTTACCCAAGACAATGGCCTCTTCCAAGCAATTGAAGGCATAACCCAGTATAATAAGACGACTCAAACGTACATCTAAAGGAAAGCGAGACATCAGTGTGCCCCAGAAAGTAAGATCGCCATCCAAAGGCTCATAAACGCCATCTACAGTAGTGAATAGGGCGCCAACCTCCTTGAGCAGCAACACCGTATTGTGTACGTCGGAAAGGTTGGGCGGTGACATTGCCAATGCTAAAATTTCACTTGGACTGCCCATCTCAAGCCTTTTGGCTTTAAGCACCGAGTTTTGAAGTGGTGAACGCAGCATTTCGGGTGTGCCAAATTCACTCATCGATTCGGCATAAAAAGCTTTGGTAACCATACGATAGACACGACCGCTACGTAAGCGTCCAACTCGTCCAGCCCGTTGACGGCAATTGACCTTAGATGCCCATTCCAAACGAAGACTGCTGAAATTCGAGGCCGTATCGGTGTGGAGCACCTTGGTGAGGCAAAAATCAATTACATAGGAGATATCTGGCACGGTTATGGAGCTCTCCGCAATGTTGGTGGCCAATATGATTTTGCGATATCCATGGAGTGGGGAAGCAAACACCTCACCCTGACAATCGGGCGACATTAGCGAGTGGCAGCGCACAACGGTGATTTTCATATTGGGACTGTTTGTAAATAATCAGAATTAGAGCAAGAATAATAATCTAGGATTTATGTACATATGTGTTCTAAGATATAAATATTAATTAACTTACTTTTCCTGCAAAAGTTTGTCAATATGTTGCGACATTTTGTCAATCTCAAGGATGCCAGGGAGAAATATAAGCACCGATCCATTACGCTTTGCCTCTTCATAGGACTGCTGGGATTGACCTACGGCCCTGCGCTCCATATTATCAATGACGATAAGAATTTTAATGGCAACGCTATAGCCCTCAGGTTCAATGCCTGGCTCTTGCTGCGTCTCACCCCTCCAGTGTATATTCCTTAGCTGATCACGATAGTATTTCACCAGCGGATATTTGCGTCCATGGCTGGCCGCGATTACGGGCGGAAAGGATGTGCTCGTGGCAAAGTATTTGCAAAACTCACGTGTGTCAATTGTGGCCGACATCAGGATGATTTTAACATGACGCGAATTAAGTGCTAACAGACGGCGCACTACGATCAGCAAGAAATCCATATCCTGATCACGTTCATGTACCTCATCCAGTATAATATGGGTGTACTGGGTGAGTGTCTTGAGGCGTATTAGATTGTTTAACAATATGCCAGTGGTGCAGTACAATATACGCGTGTCTTCCTGATTGGACTGACGATGCAGACCAACCTGATAGCTGCACACAGTGCCCGCGTGCCATTGTCTCTCTTGGCAGACGCGATTTGCAATCGAAATGGCAGCAATGCGGCGCGGCTGTGTAACAACAATATTACAATATTCGCGCCGTTTGAAAGCCTCATCCAAAATGTATTGCGGCACCTGGCGGAAAAATTGTGTAACACAAAATCGACAACAAACATTTAAATAGTATTCGATAATTTAGCAATGCTGCGCTGTGCAATTAGTATTTTAAAAATATCAATACAAAGTAAATTATCGATGATTACATATCGATATTTATATTAAACACCTTAAATACGCGACACCACTGTAAGAACTAATTTTTAAAGTCGTACACAAAAGCCTGCAAGTAAACAATTATCGTTTAATGGAACAAAATGTATACGGTGACTGTTGGCAGCTGCTTCAGCGGTTTGGACGTGCCGCCACCGATTCGCAGCTTGCCAATTTCGAGCTGTTCTGTCAATGCTGGCACGAACTGCAGATGCAACACATTTACTCAGCACAGACGAATCAAGTCGAAGTAATTGATACCACTCTGGCAGCGCTGCATGTAGCTAAGCGAGTGGCATGTGGTCGGCGTACCAACGGCGACTCGTTTGAGGCGACGCGCGCTCAACGTATTGGCGGCATTTATTTGCTGTATACCATTTACAATAAACAGCCCACCAAGCACTTTGTGAAGATCGATGTTTCACTACGCACTTGGCAGACTCTAATAAGCTATGTGGAGCAGTTGCGATGCAATGACGGCGAAAAGCGCGACACCCAGCAAGTGAGCTACATTTTTTGGCATCTGGTGCAAGGGCAAGCGTTCCGTTACACGGCGTTGGACTATTGCCGGGCGTTGGATGGACTGACGGCCTATGACTCTTTGGAGGGCTTTGCGGCCAAGCAACAGAGCAAGAAAGACTCAAATGAATTGTTGCAACAGCAGCGACGGCTCGGTAACAATCTAAAAGAAGAGCTGCATGAGTTAGTAGAGTTGGGGTCTATATATAAACCGCTTTGTCAACTGGAGGAGGCATACAACAAGCAAATGGCAACGCGTCGTACATCGATTGCTGCCACGCGCATTTTTAGTCAATTGCAAGACGTCTTTCAAGACATCAATAATATAATCAATGGCGAAAATGCTGCAACAGCCTCAAGCGGATCACAAGATCAAATAGTGACCCGAAGTCGAATTCGGCACAAGGCAATGTTTGGAGATGCAGAAACAAAGATGGAAACTTCAAATGACGAAGAGCAGCCACTGCCTATTGCACCCCGCGAAAATCACGAGCGTCGTATGTCATCAGCGACAGTGTTTAAACGCAAATTACCAGACGATGTACTCAAAGAATTAAAAGGCTAAAACGTGATTATATTTCATTTCAAAATAAGTAGAAGCATGCTTAGCCTGCTTTAATGTACTGTGAACTAGTTCTAAAAATCAAGCTTTGCTAAATAAGATGTACAGCCTTGGTTAAAAGCTTATCAGTATTATAGAATGTACAACAATTATATAATATTTTATAAATATATTCTTTCAACTGATATGATCATCTTTTATTTACCAAAAAAAATTGACTAATGTTGCGCATTTTTTATATACTTAAATAATAATAGCCTAGTAATAAATAAAGCTAAATTTAAATATACATACATATGTGTATTTTTTTGATCTGCGTTTTGTTGTTTAGGTTGATAGAATTTGGTAGAAATTCTGCAAGTAATATATGTATGTGTGTATGTACCTACATATTGGAACCAGTGTGTTCAGAGGGAACAATCGTTCGGAGTTGTATTTTTTTCTTTTTGTAATTTGATATATTTAATATGTTGAGCGGCCCTTGGAAATTTTATGCGAAATTCGATCAAATTTTCAAAACTGTTTGTAGCTATTAAAAGCTATTATTACTAATTTTAGTTAAAATAAAAACTGGAGTACTTTTCAAGATTTTACTGAAGTGCAATGCAGACTAGACCATAACTTTAAAAATCATTAAATTCTGTGTCTGTAGTTAACAAGGATATTGTCCTTACAATTGGTCAGTTAAGAATCCAGTTCCAGTAAGTAAAACATAGCAAATTGAATATTGAGAAGTTCGAATCAGGCGCAAAACTTATTATGAAAAAACTGCGCAGTTTTTCCGAGTTTCTTATGAGCCGCTGATCAATAAGACTTAAATGATTTACTTAAAAGGAATTAACTGAATCCTGAAGCAGTCCTAACAGTAAACCTTTAATACCTCAAAAATTAACAATAATAAAATGTTACTTAAGAGCTATTAGTATTAGTAAAAGAGTTTAAGTTGTTATTAGTTCCTTTAAAAGTATTTAATCTTTTTGGATAAAAACATCAGATAAACATACCTGTGTAGTCTTGCCACATCCAGTCTCACCCTTCAATATTGTCACCGGATTATTCCTGATAGCTGCCATAATCTCATCGCGTTGTGCATAAATTGGTAAATTTTTGTCACGATTTAAATCGAAGCGGTATTTCTCGTAGTATTCTTCGTCAGACCGAACTGTGGGCAGTTCATTGAAAAGTACTTCCTCATCATCGCTGTCAATTTCATTGAGTGTTTTATTTCGCTTAGCATCGGGCGGACCTGCAGTGAGCTGTTGAAATAAGCAAAAACAAACGCGGCTCCAATTACAAACAAACTTCTGTCATACAAGCACATGTACACACACACATGACAATATGGCTAAGCCTTCGAATTCTTATACATACTTTATTCATAAGATGCCTCTCGTTTTCAACGATTTTATTGATATATTCTGTGCCCATAATCTCGCGCCTGATCGGCTTGGAGTCGATTGATTCCGTAGCGAGTATATTTGGATCGCCAGTTATGCAGCCTTTAGGAAGAGTTCCACGTCGGAATTCTTTCGAAAAATCGAAAAAGTCCATCAACTCGTCATCCATCTTAAAAAATTTGCGACGCGACAAATTATTTGGAAATACAAATGCCTTTCTCAATAACCCAATGTGTGCGCGCGACTGCAGTTGAACGGTAAATGAAGCGCAGAGGGATTATGCCAAGATATCGATATCTCAAAATAATTTTCGCCTGGCAATGCTGAGTTAGCACCCGCTTTCCAGCACTAATCTTATGAGTTATCATAGGACCTTCATAATAACTTGTAGGATTTATATTTGATTTTTACTTTTATTTAAGCCATATTTTTGGATTTTTAATACTGCGATTTTAGTTTCTTTATTGTTAAAATTGTCGATAGCAAATCAGCTGTTTCTTACAAAATCAAAACAAACCCAACATGGTGGTCGGTGGTCGATAGAGAATCGCCGATAACGATATACAATATATATCAATGGTTTCAGTTTCGATACTTCTTACACACTGCTGCTGACGTTTGACAGTAAAAATAATAAAGCAAATAAAAACATAAAATATAACAATTTTCAGGCGAACTACACACAACATTTGGATCAAAATTGTTTAATTAAAGCGAGCTGCACAAAAGTAGCATAAATAATGACACGTAAGTGGTGGGCACCCCGACCGTGGATGTTACCGTTGTTTTGTTGTCCGCCGTACATTCTGCATATGGCATATTAAATCAGCTTAATATATGATATGGGATAGTTTACTGATCAAGCTGCATTTGCGAAAGTTCATTTTGATTGCATTTGCATGTTGAATATATCGATGCATAGACTGATAGCTGACGTGTGTGAGTATATACATGAGTTCATGCATGGCGGATTTGCTTCTAACCTATATTGCCTATAATACAATTTAGCATGCGGAACTAAATGGTCAATAACCATATAAAAACATAAAAAAGTGTATGCAAATTTGATAATCATTTTTATTGCACACTACAGGCGGCAACCAACGTGACCTGGCGCGCGCCAAAAACCAAAAGAAACTGGCCGAGCAGACCAGGGGAAAACGAACTGATACTCTTACTGTGGAGCAACGTAAAGCCAGGTAAATGAGATGGACACGCAGAGTGTAGAACCTTTTTTCAGATATATGAATTACTTATAGGGACGCCGAAGTGATGAGAGAGAAGCAAAAGAAGAAGGAAGATGATGCGGCTGCAGCAGCAGCTGGCAAGAGCAAATAAAAAAACCTTATTTCCAATTCAAGAACAGTTGATGAACAGAGCGCAGCCATGCAGTCTTCGTAGATCACACAAAATTTTCGTTAGGCATAGGCATTTAATAAAACAGCAGAGCAAAAGGAACAGTCGCAATCCATAAGCATCGATCGACGCAGGCCATCAAACCCAAGAATAGTCAATGTCAATCAATTGTTTAAATTGCGCAAAAATGTAAATTAACAAGCTGAGAAATAGGCGATAAGCAATATTAATGCATCCCAAGGCAGAACATCCAGGAGAAAGGCTCGTTTTCTTTAATATCATGCAATACTGCTGAACAATTATCTTAATTTTTTTCTCTATATACCTGACTAAATTATTTATTGTAAAATATATAAATTTTCAAATAAAACATAATATACAGCCAAAAACAACCAAATTATATATTGCTAAATATTATGTATTATTAGTTTTGTCGAAAATATATATATTCATAAGTATTTAGCTCATAAATTGATATTAAGTATAGTGTCCAGTAGCAAAGAGAGATAAACAGATTGCATTTGCATACCAAATAAACCACTAGAATTTATTTTTACCCTTGCATACTATATTGTTATCTTGCTCAGTTAAATTAGAGACGTTAATTTCTCCGGAAAAAGATAAGATAGTTTTTACCCAGTGACTTTGAATTTAAACATTAATTAGTATGATTAATTGATAAAAAAAAAGCAGTTAGATACAAAACTACGAGGTTCCTTAGTATTACATTTATTTTAGGTAACTATCTTCAATTTATCGAATTGAAGTTAAAGTGGTTTCTCTATCATATTGACATTTCACCTGTGATGCGGATATATGCCAGAAATGTTTACTAAATTTTCTAATAGAGTATTTGATACTACAATTTCCTTAATATGGGCAGAAAAAATATATAGGATTGTGGAAAAAAATTGATAGACTTAGTCGACTATAGGAAAACAAAGGTCATATAAATACAATATTAATGTTAATGGTCTTTGAAAAGCCATGTACAGCGCCTTTTAATATCCTACCACAAATTCGTAATCCGATTTATATAAAAATAAACTAAGATTTGTAAGCACACACAGTTTTAACGGAGGGCGTTAAGCTGTGGTTGCGATTTTACATTTTCATCATTATAAAAAGGGTTAAAGAGGTTAGAAACGTAAAAATAAAAGTGTACCAATACGTGAAAGTTTTGTATTAAAATTTTAGGGAGTAGATACTGAAAATTTAAGACAATTAAGTTTGTTGCATATCCCAGAACGCTTAATTTAAAAATTTTTTAATTTTTTTTAGTAGACTCTTTCATACAAGTAGACATGTTCAAATCGACCCGGCAAATGACGCTGATTTAATTATTTATAATACTTGTGTACAAAGTCGGATTTACATCGTTACATATAAGCATATACCTTGTGACGACTTTATTACCTATCGTTTGGGTCAGATTACATCTAATATGAAAGGCAATCTCCATCGATGCACTCTAGTGAACTTCTCAGGAGATTTTCTTTTGCGATCTGAAGTATGGCACAAATTAACATACAATGGATCATTTTTAGGTCAGAGTAGTATCGTGCAAAAAGCAAACCTAAATACTCTGGTCATAAATATGCGAATACAAGATACCCTGTAATAAATACATAGCATATTTAATAGACGACATACTACAAGTATTGAATTAATGTGTATTTTAATACAACTTTGTTGTATTTTTTTGTCTACATTTATGGGAATTTTATAACTTCTCAAGTTACTCCTTATTCAATTTTGTTGAGTGATCAGCGACATATAAATATGAAAGTAGCATGCTGGCCAGAAACTCTCGCCAAATCCAAAGGAACCCAACTGCCAATAAGTTGAATCTAGCATTTACCATTTGGACATACATAGGTGAAATGACCAAAAATAGAAAAAAAAAAGAAAAAGTCAAAACAACTAACTGGCAAACAGGCCACTAACCAAAAATGGGCGACAGCAGAGCGTGTTGGGATCATATCTATGGCGCGTATCTTAAATGACTAGTTCCCAGTACCATGGGATACGGATGCCGCTGTCGGTGCTGAGACTTAGACTGGGATTGGTACTGAGACTGAGACTGCGACTGCAGCTAGCACTAGGTCGCGTGCGAGATGATCAAATGGTGTAGAATTCTTGGAAATACAGCGACAACAACGATGACCAGCTGGCCAAGTAATGAGCGAGTTTTAATGATTTGTTTGGCTTCTAGTGCAAAACGTTGTAACTGATATCACAGAGCTAACAAAGGCCCATTGTTAGTCAAGTTTGTTTGTTTGATAAGTTTATGCCGGAACCGCGGGCGAAAAAAAATTGTTAGAACGGTGGAGGTGGAAGATCCCGACTGATATATATAGTTTGTTGACAGATTTTATTTTTAAAGGAATAATTTGCTTAAATCATTAGAGAAGGATGTCAGAATATTCAATTTAGTATATTCAATATAGTGACTAATTTTAAAATAAGAGTAGATATATATCTATAATACTCGTTTATCTATATCTTCTATTATTTTAAAACTATATTTAGCTTTAATCTCCCAGCGAAATGTCAAATAACAATTTAATATTTAAATGCATTTTATATTTGTAAGATATACTTGCGTTTTTCCAGCTTAAGTGACAGACGGACAGTGCTCAAATCCCATATACTATTTATCCATTTCAGAACAGAGTATAACCACAATAACAGGTTTATTATTTGTACAAGCTTCCAAAGCAGAGAAAGCTCATCACCAAAAGCTTAAAACAACCTTTAGGTTTTAGAACTTTTCTACGCCACACAAAAACAAATACAAAACTCAATCAACTTAAACGCTGCCGATGCCGCTGCCGACGCTAGCGGTGTTGCTGTCGCAGTCGCAGCAGCCCACAATTGAGAGCGATTGCTGTTGTTGCCGATTCCCATTCCCATTGCCGTTTGCCGCTTGCCGCCTCTCTATGCGAGTCTCAAGAGCGATGCGCGTTTTCAGTCACTTCGTGAAACTCGCCGCAAACACAACGGAAAAAACGCGCGCAGAAATCGTGCCAAAAATCGCGTCAAACTTAAGACGAGGCAAAAGATCACAAATTCTAAAAAAAAAAAATAACAAATAGGAATTAATTATCATTAATTGCCAGTCCAAAAAATATATTGCCAGAAAGGTGAATTGATTGTGTGTGTGTGTGCAAAAGTAGAAAGTGTAAGTGAAATTGAATTAATTGCCAACGCACTTGGCAGACATTTGGTGCTGATCGCAAAATGCCAAGTGCCTCTCCTGACATTATCAACAGCCAATTGGCAAACAAAATGCAATTGAAGATTTCGAATTGCAGTGAATGCCTGTGCACCGGGCACCTCAATTCATCTACCGATCGATTGAACGCCAAATGCAAATTGAGTGATAAACGATCGCTGCATAAATGAAATAACAGGCGTACAGCTTTCAGTTGGTGGAGGAGCAGCTAACCAGAGTTCCCAGTGCCCAGTTGTTGGCCCCATCCCCCCCAAGTTTGAGGCGATCGTCTGCCGTTGACAGTCGCAGTTGTCTGTGTGTCTGTTTTTAAATTATTTATACAAAATATGTATATTCAATTCCATTGGCTGACGTTGACATTGCCTTTGTTGTTGTTGTTGTAGTCGTCGCTAGCAATTTCAATATTCAAATGATCATGATCACTTGACTTCGACTTCATCGGCACACACTCGAAACGATCGCGTTTCAAAGCTCAGCAATTTCTGAGCGCCTGCAACAGCAACCCGACAAATTATGATTAATACGCTAAACAAAACAAACAAAAATGCAAACACATATTATAATAAACAACAAGCTACTGTTTGTTTTTTATTTTTATTTATTTTTTTTTTTTTGACTCCCGTTTAGGATCTGATCGTTCAGACTTCTTACAACTGCTGCTGACCCAATTTGTTGACGGCATTGATGAAAAATTACGAGCAAAACAAAACAGTTTGTTTGTTTTGATTATTGCTTTTGCAATTGCGCTCTAAATAGACGTGCTTACATACATATATTATGCATTAAATATAGCATGTATTTCCTTAGCTCTTAGCTCATGATATTGTTTCAATGCATTGCCCGGCATGATGTCAGCTTCATCTCCCACTGTCTGAGAACGCGTTGACATTGAAATTAACGTCAACCTGCAAGGCTTACATTTATTTTTGGGCATGCGAGTTGAAAACGGGTCTAGATCACGCGATGTACACATTGAAGAAAGCACAAATGTAATATAATTTCCAAAAAAAAAACCATTCAAAGTCTACAATACAAAATGAATTCTGCCAGAGTTCTTCAAAAGTGCTCAAATATTGCTTCAAGAGCACATTGGCCTGCGTGGGCGTATACGTAATATTCGCATAAATTATTATTTTTTGGCAGTTTGAAGAAGACAAGATGACAATATGTGCTACTTTTTAGGCATGCCAGTCATCAATGCTCAATAAAAATCACTTTAAAGCTCAAAATTAAGTGGCGAGCACTGAATAATGTTGAGTTAATTTTTGAATATTATAGCAAACAATTTGAACATTTTAAATGAACATTTCAAGAAAGTAACAAGCTGTACATTTCCGTTGTTTTAAGAAAACGATCGACATATATATATTATATGGTATATATATTATATGGTATATATATATATATGTATTCCCAAGTGGAATATAGCATTTTTAGGCAACATTACCGCCTCATTAGGTTCCCTGCGAAGTTCAATGACGCAAAGCCATTAACGAAAATGAACGAAAAAATTAATATATTTGACTATGAGATGCCCTGTATTTAACTAAAGGAAATCTGTTTTATTGAAGTAAATTTTTATGGCATTCCACTCTAAAAGCTAGAATTAAAATTTTCTTTGCTCATAGGTGTAACATCAAAGATTAAAAGAAATAAAATCTAAATGTTAAGTTTGCTGTATTAAAAATATTTTCGAGTACAAGCAAATAAAAATGGTTATGCAAATGAATTGAATAAATCTCAAAAAAACTCTAAATAAATAATTCAATTAAAGAAATTTGCTTAAAATATTTATAAAACACTTTCTCTCTGTGAGTAATCTTTATAACGAAGGTGACACAGTTCAATCCCGCCTTAAATATATTATATATTAAATATTTTAGTTCAAATGTTAATGTGCTTAATGTAATTTCATTTTTAATTTGTTGTGTCTAAGGCAAGTGAAAAACATTGTAAAATAATAAGTTAAGCGAAGCTGACAGTAGATAAGCTTAGTATATTCTAACATTTAACAAAAATCGTCAAACTCATGCGGGCATCAAGTTTAAATAAATACATTCTGATAATACCCATTCAAAACAATATGAGTATAGGGTATGCTCATCAAATTGCCAAAAGAAAGAGCAACAAAACGTGAAGGTTAAAATTTACAAGGCAATCAAGCGGGCAATAAGATAAAATATATCAGAATACTAAATGGAATACATGACTATTTCTAGAAAAATGTTCTAATTCCATAAATGAGGCTGGCGCACACCTACATTTAAGTATACATTGACTTTGGCACAGTGGCACTAAAAAGAAATATATTACACATAAGTAAAATAAATTTTAAAGAACATTAATAAATGGAACTGAATGTACAAAGAAATTTTATGATAAGAAATAAATGTTTTTCTCAGAAGAATTTTATCTATAAACACTTGCGACTAAGTAATTCCATTTTGTTGGTTTATTCATTCATAAATTCTATTATATAGAATAATTTAATTTAATTATACATCTCTAAGGTAGCTATCCTGAATGAACAAAGGCAAACTAAGATTATTTTAATTTTCATAAAATATATAGATTTCTAGATCTGAGAGCGTAACAATGCTCGCGACCTTGCAGACTATTTATAATTTTGTATTTGTTTTCTCTTTTCAAAAATGAATCATTTTATATAGCACATTTGTATATTTTTTCACATGCGTTTCTCACTTTCGCTTAAGCACAATAAAACGAAAGAAAAATCTTAGAGAATTATATTAGATTTAGTTATATTGAACGCGTTCAATGGCTGTTCATGACCATGAAGCAAACTGAAAGCTAAATTGTATTTTAGCGAATAGTATTGTAATAGAACAAGCATGACGCAAAATGTATTTTATAGATACACAGTACCATATGTAAAAAAAAAAAATTGCTCATAGAAAAGTCATTAATTGAAAAAATTCCATTTACTCTGCAGCTTCAAAGGCGGCAATTGATATTGCAGCTGCAACAACTTTAATTGATTTATACTTGTGGCATTTACCAGTCAAGTGATTGAAAGCCGTGGCAAAAATAACAGCAATAAGCGGAAAGACTATTAAGCAAAACGAACATATAGAAACATTTTTACCATTTTTAAAAGCAAAATCTAAATTCAAGTTTTCGTAAATACAAACAAACAAAAAAACCCGGCGAGTGCTTTAAACTTGTCAAATTTGGTAGAACAATTTTTGACCGGTTTGACAGGGCTCAGCATACCGAGACATGTGCTCCCACTAGCCACAGATCAAAGATTGAGTAATTCAAAGCCACACCGAAACTCAGTTCAATTGCAGATACAAAAGGCCTTTGTATCTGTTGTTTATCGCGTAAAAAGTAGCACAAAAAATGTCAAAATTAATTATGCGTCGATGCGCAAACAACTTGTATGTGAGGGGAAGTTGGTTGTTAAAATTAACTAAAGAGATAGATGAAAATAATTGGCGCTCGCGGCACACGTTAAATGATTAAATGATAAATAAACAAATACATTGTATCTGTAAGATACAAAGCCGAAACACGTGCTCGTTGCACACACAAATTGTGCCTGTCGTTACAGGAACGGGATGTGGGATGTGTGGTGTGTGGTGTGCGGAGACAAAAACTTGATTAACCCATATCGACGTCCCAGCCGTTGACTATTATTGTAGTATTTTTGAATACCCTGTAACACTGTATAATAAACAAAAGTTGTTTAATAGACATTTTTGATATATGTGCAAAAACCTTGGAAACATTGTCAATAATTTAATGTTGATAATGGAGATTAAAGCTTTTAAATAGTGTATTATAAAAAGTGTATTTAGCATCTTATTATAAGACAGTTTTGTGACTCATTAGGATTTATGACAATGGCTTTTAAGAGAAATTAATTAACTAAACGACTTTAATCTTTTTACGTCAAAATTGCTTTCACAGTTGCCTTTCTTTGTAGTTCAATATTTAATATCTAGTTTAAGGGGTATCTTGTTGTTCCAGCACTCTCAACTAGTACATGATTTCTATTTTTCTATGCCCGCTGAATTTAAAATCAAAGTAACTGACATGATTTATATTGACAATATTTTCATTTCATTGCAATAGCTGCGGGTGGTTTTTGTTTAGTCATTACACAAGTGGGTCATGATTTGATTAATTGAACTGATAGATAGAAAAAGCTTTTGTTATTAAATTTATATATTATAACTTTCAACAGGATATGCAAATATTTTAAAATATATTTTTAGGTTGAGTAACTTTTAAAATTGTTATTTTAAATAGTTGTCTAATAAATGTTGAACTCGTAATGGCAATACTTTTGTATAAATTTACGGATTCGAAAAATTAAAATCTAGTTATAAAAGCGATTAATTGTCTATCAAAATACTAAATACATTTAATTTAAGTTATTTAAAATATGAAACCCAACGTAAAATAAATCTATATTTAATTAAATTTGTAATTTCCTGTGTTACAATTACGTACAACGTACATAGTTAATTTTTAGTACAATAGGGTAAATATTTAAATTTTTTAATGGTTTTTTTGACTGCGTTTTGCAATCAAAACTTTTACCTAAGTCATACTTGAATTACTTAAATTATTTTTCATTGAAGTGTTAAAAATAGTTTAGGTAAACCAAGTATGGCCTAGGTAAAAGCTTTGATTGCAAATGCCAGAAAATTTCGTATAATCAATCATATATTTGTGAATAGTTTTTTATTTCTAATTAATTTTAATTTAAGCTACTGGATAAATCAATTGTTAAAGGGCAAAAAATATAAATTCTTTTATGTAGCTAACTTTCAATCAATACACAAAAGAAATTTTAAATATTTCGGTAGCTGTATAATCTTTAAAGCCACAACTCAACTACCAGCACTTCTATAGACAACCGCTCACTTAAATATATAAGTTTATTTTCAAGCACTTTTATCTTGCAACCTTTCACATTTTTCCACATTTAACGGCGTTTTCTGAACTGCAACATAAAAGCGCGCCCACATGCGCACAGAAACTTCAGCATTAACAGCAACGTGTTGCACTGACAATCGGGACCAGTTGCACTTGTCAAGCACTTTCCAACCGAAACCCACATAATCATCATTGACAATGACAAGCAGCCGCCACGGAAATTCTTTAGAAATAAAGTCGCTAGCAAAACGCGTGCGTGTCGCGAGCGTTTGTTCGCCCACACATTCGCTTGAACTTGACTTTTGTCTGTTTTTTTGTCTGTGAGCTGTTTATGACTACATAAAAGCTTACTTTATTGTTGAATGGTATTCAAGCGGAAGTTAACGTCACCATTATAGATTAATGTGAATATTACTTGGACAATTAGCTAGCAGATGGCTTTCAGTTAAAACTATTACACTAATGGCGGGAATATTGTGTGCGTGTCACTTTGGAGGGCACTTAGTCAAGCAGCCACCTACATATACAAAGGAATGTGGCATGAATGTGGGTTGCCACACAGTCCAGCTAATTGGCCGCATCGAGAGCTTCAAGTGCTATGCTCTGTTGTAAGTAATATCTAGCACACAGACTTTGTAACATGCTAAGACCAATCTCTTGCCACACACATATCAAGCATATCATATGGCTATAGACATTGGCCATTTTATGCGTTTTGTAACTGTAGATGGAAGCCTTAGTTATTCTGCGGTAATTGCGCATTATGTTCCCAGACATTACCATTTTCATACAACCAAATAATATGCGTATGAATCGCGTCAAAAGCGCGTCGAAAACGCGTCAAATACTCACCATATATTTGGTTAAAATTTGTTCGCTCAACGACCTCAAACTAAAGCACAACGTGTTGAGATGTGATCATAATAAATTTACTCTCATATTATGTGTACTGCTGCCGTCTAGACCCCACCAGCCCTCCCTTTCCACTACCACTTTTAATTGCGTAATTTGTTTAGCGTTTTTAGCTTTCAAAATTCTTTACATCTTTGCTTATCGCGTTTGTGTCTGGTTTGTTTTTGAGCAAATTTTCGCATGCGATTATTGTGTGAGTTTTTTCTTTAATGCCAGGAATAGAAATTAATACAGGAAATAGAACGCCAAAACTAGAGTATACCAAAAAAAAAACCTGAACAAATGTTTAATAAATAGTGCAATTTCTTAGAATGCATATGATATAAGAAAATATTGAATTTTAAGCCTGGAGTACTTGAATTTCGGTTCAGTTTTGTCAAAATTATAGCAATTTTAAGATAATGAAATTTCTTCGATATAATGCATGAACCATGAAAATCTTCTGAAAATAAAAATTTTTTAGGAGGTTTTATAGAAAATCTATCTAGAGGCTAAAACAACTCCAAATTGATACGTTTCATGAATATCGGTTCAGTTTTGGCAAAATTATGGCAATTTTAAGATAATGAAATTTTCTCGATATAATGCATGAAACACTTCTGGAAAAATATTTTTTTTTCAATTAGATTTTATAGAAAATCTATCTAGAGGCTAAAACAACTCCAAATTGATACGTTTCATGAATATCCTGGAGTACTTGATTATTAAATACCCGTTTCCAATTGCTTTTCAGAAGTAAAACTATTATCCTTTTGCAAATGTTTTCTATTTGGTTTTTCTATTTCCGAAGAATAAAGTTCCGAGCGATTTATGAATTTATTGGAATAGCATTATTTCAATAAAGCCTAGTAATTTAATGGATTTCGAAGGTTAAAATAGCACACAATTGGGTTAATTTTGATCAATTTAATTTATTTCAAACTTTGAACAGAGTATATAGAAGTCTGCAGACTCAGAGAAACTATCATTCTTCTTTTTATTGTCTTTATTTTGGCATTTATGTATACTATTTGAATTTTTGCGAGGTGTGAAACTCCGTGAATTCAACGGAAATGTATCTTATTTTTACGGCATGCCGACAAAAGCAATTGGTACTTACTTTGGTATCTTTAAATGCCGCTTAAGACAACGATACTAAACAAATTTAACTGACAAAGATATTTTTAAGTCGATTTGAAACTGTTGTAAAGTGTTTTCATGTATGACAAGACATTTTGGCGTGTGATTATCTCATCAGCATCGTATTGCCCCAGGCCCAAACTTGTTAGACGTATGCATCCGATAGATACAAACCGGCTGAATTTGCATGTGCCAACATCAAATTGGAGCTGCTGTTGTCGGCGTTGCATGTTAAGCGTTTGATTAATTTAATGACAATGCCCGTAGGTTGCATTCGATGAGGCATAACTTATAGATGCATGTGTGTAATGCCACATACGGATGATATCAGCTTTCCAAAATGCTGCAAGGAAATTGGCGCTTTTCAATTGAATCGGTTAACAATTTTGGAACGAGTTTCGTTCAAAAAATACATTGTAAGAGTTTTTTAGCGTGATCGGCTACGCTGATTCGATTCGCTGATTTATTTCATAGCTATATTTAAACTTAACCACAATACACATATGTGTATACTAATCCATCTGGTAGTAGAACAACATTTGAATAATTTAAGCATTTTTGTTATTGTTGTTTTTCTTCTAATTTTAAATGAAATTTGTTTTATAAACAATTTTTTGCTGGACATTGGGCAGCTGGCAAACGTTGGAGCTTTGCTTGACGTCACAAAAATCTATTTCATTTATTTCTAGTTGAAATGTTTTTATTTACATTTTGCAATATTCAAGGTAGACATAAAAGACATATGTCATAAATAGTTAGGTAATAGGTAAGACAAATTCGAAAACTTGTTTCGGCAGACAGGTTCGATAATCTTAACAAAAACAATTTGGTTTTAAGATAATGCATCTCATTATTACCTCATTACTTTTATGATTCTAACAAACAGTTTAGCATATTTTATTATTAAAAATTACGATGGCGCCATAAATAAATACAAAATTTATTTACATAATTACATATGTGCGTTGAATAAGTGAGCAAACGGCTACATAAAAAACTCGGAAGAATGAGCTTTAAAAAATTAGATTCCTTTTAAAATGATATTATTTGAAAGCTTTAAAATTAAGTTGTCTTAAATACAAATATAAATGTGAAAAACTGTGGGACCCTATTGTTAGTGCATCCTTTAAAAACTATACTAATAATATATTTTTTTCATATCTTTTCAGTTTCAACTATTTATAAATCTAATTAAAAATGCCGAAACCTCTTGTTAACTCATGCTGCATGTGTCAGTCGACACGCAATGGATCTGTTATATCCGGAATATTGGCCATTGTGCTATCCATAATCACAATTATTGTAATATTCACAACACGTGTGCATTTCAAGACAATTCTCTTTGACTTCTTTTCAAGTGATGTAGTCAAAATCATACTCGTGATAAATCTTTGCATGACAATTTTAATATCACTGCTGATGATCGCCGGCGTTCTCAAGGTTCGTATACCTCACGTATTTACCTGTAATAATCATAATTAATATCGAATATATATGTATCTTTTACAGCGTAATCATTATCTGATGGTTCCTTGGGTGGTACTGGGTATAATGATTGCCATTGGTTTGCTAATTTCTGTAATCTATACTGGCGTCGTTTTCTTCATCGATGGCTTTGTGCTGACGGGCGTTCTATGGCTGATCTTTGGTCTGATTTGTTGTGGTAAGTGCACAAAATCCACACTGGCTAATGGTGGACTCTCCTTGTGTGGCTTTTAGCACCGGATGGCGTTTTATGCCAGCCGTTTTTACTTTATTGACGCATTTATCATGCGTCGATTACCTGCATGCTGAAAGGAATAAACGGCACGGGGAGAAGTTCATTCAGCAGACAAATGAGGCGCGAAGTGCTTGCCACGCAATTTGTTTGGCTGCCAAATGGCAAAAATAATAAATGGATATGTGAGATACAACAGTGGACGCTCGTAAATGAACGCCATTTGGCTTGACGAGGGATAATAAAATTTTAAATCTAGCAGAGGAAATTATAATAATATTTTGATATTTTTTTAAACGCATTTATGAATGCATTTCCTCTACTATAAAGAGTTTATTCTTGATTTGGCAACTGAGTCAATGTGTTTTAATATTGTGAGCTTTGGCAATATAATAAAAAACTGATGTTTAAATTAATAAAAATTACTGCAGCTTGTTCTTATAATTTAAAGTTATTGTATTGAGCAAATTAAATTTTAAAATTAGTGACTTAGAACGATATATAGCTCATATAGAGGCTCAGCCGACGACGCTACGATTTTATTAAGATATTTCCGATATATTCATTCTAAAAACATTAATTTTCTTAGTTTCAGTATAATTGAAATATCAATTAATAATTAAACAATAAAATCAAACTAATCGATCCCCTTGATTTTGTTTGTTTTGTTTAAATTACACGTACCTTCACCTACCTGTAAGGTAAAAGCCACATACGCCCACTTATTCTACAAATAAGCAGATGTTTCCACATTCCATTTATATGATTATCTCTTTCCAGTTGTATTAACATATTGCTGGTGCGTCGTCTACAGCGAATACGCAAATCTGGCCGAAGAGAGCGAACGTGGACGCTACAACAAGCAGCCCTATCGCCGTTGATTATCAACTGGTGATCCCAAGAGAAGCCCAATCACTTCATCCTACGGCTTATTCACCACATACATCTTATGTTAGTTGATAATACTAAAAGTGCTTATTTTCGTAATTAGTTCATATGTTTAACAAATAATTTTAATTTAATTATTCAATAATGTGGGTCCAGTTTTGCATATGTACAGATGTATATCAATTTTATGGGACACGTAATAAGTGGAAATCGAATTATTAACATTTAAACTTTTAAATCACGGTTCAATCATTTTTGTTGTAATTTGTACGTAATTTTGTATGAAAATAATAATAATAATATTGTTAACACGTGGAAAATAAAACAATTATTAAATACATAAATTGTACGAGGTCATTGTGGGTTTATTGTGTCTCCTCTGACTTTTTTTATTTCAAAATAGATTTTCAATTCTCTCAAAGTCTATCAAAATTGTAAATTAACTAAAATATATGTGTATGTGGGCGTGTTTTAGTTTTGAGTGGGCGTGTGTACCTTGTAAATAGCTAAGTAAATTTGTTTACAGTTCGCTGCGTGCATATTTGGGCTTAAGCTCCTCAATCCGCTTAATAAAATCTGATTTTTCCAAGCAACCATCACAGCTCTCATCCCAGTCGTTTAGAATCTTTTTCAGGTCACGCACTTTCAGTTTTTTCAGATCCACATTGTTCAAATCAATTTGTTTCTCTGCAAAAGTTAACATCAAACGTTAACTACATATGCATATAAAAAAATACGTGTTTAAAGGACATACCATAACGCAAATCACAAATTTGTGCATCCTTCTTCTTCAGTTTCTCACAAACTTTCTCCGCAGGCATTGACCAGCTCATTGGCTTGCTCAGTTCATTTAATATGCCCGTTGCAGACTCTTCAAGACCGCCCAGGTAATAACACTACGTGGATGACAAAAAAAAACACATACGTGTATTTATTACATTTGTTTAGAGCACAACCTGTTTGCCGGCAAATTGGCCTTGGACTACTTACAAATCTGTGTTCCTTGTTTTTCTGTGCCTTGCAGAATTTCTTGAACTCTACTTCAATTAGCTTGTAATCCTTTTTTGTCGCATCGTCCAGTGTGTCGGCAAAACGCTTCACCGTCTTTACACAAACTGTAATTGTACATTTGGTGAAAATCTGTTCCACAACATTTTGTACTTACGTGGCCATAAGCGGCACACATCTACACCCGCTAAATACACATACCTTCGCAGTCGTCCTCCTTTAACGCCAGCGCCGTCTGTGCGACGCCGATTATAAAGCAGACCATGAGTACTATATGTGACGTGTTCATTTTTAAACCGTTGTTGATACTTTGATTTATTAATTTAGTTTTTGTTTAATGCACACGTTAGCTTGTCAGCCAACTTGTTAGCTACACTTATGTTCTTAACAGTGTGACCAGCTTGCTATTAGAAGAAAATGTAAGATTTGTCAGAAAAATACTAACACAAAAGTTTAATTAAAATAGTTAGTATTTGGCAGACTCCAAAAATTCAAGTTCAAAAAACCAATACTTTGAATTAAAATATAGTCACATACTGGGTTATTTAGTTAGCTTAATAAATGCAAAGCACCTTCAAAAAATATTAAATTCTTTAAGCAAAATTACATACATATTAATTAATGTTATTAATGGTTTCATAACCAATTTATATAATCTTATTTTATTACATATTTAAAAACAAAAATTATTTATTTTTTATTTATGTAAACAACAAATATATGAAGCAGTAATTAATTAGGATCAAAGATATCTCAAAAGTTTTATATATTTAATATATAAGTACATTTAAATAAGGAACAGCCCAAAAGTATACTACTTACAATAAATTATTAAGTATACATATATCGTAAGTACGTTAGATCGTATTTTAAACAATATCAAAGAACTCACTGAATAATTATATATTTAAACAGCCTGTTTATCACGAAAATAACTAAATTGCTGTTAATGATTTAAGTCCAATTTGTGAGATTATTTTTTTAGTGTTTCAAAAAATATTTCTACATGATCTGAAAGTGTTATACATACATATGTATATATATTACTACCAGTACCAGAACGACTAATAAATTAATAAATTAAAAAAACATTTTGTTTATTGTACAAAAGAAGAAAAAATACAATACATTAGTAGAACAGATTCAAATAGTAAAGATATTTTATAATAATTACAAACAGTATATCTAAATTATTTTATTTTTATTTCTGCACAATATTTAAAAAATTAATAATATGATATTGTGCTGTAGAATAACAATAAACTGTTCAGACTTTAATCCCTCCTAATGGTTCTAAAATTGATTAACAAATCAGTTAGAGTATATAATATTCGACTTACCGTTGTCTTGTCTGGCAATGTTGTTTTGTGGGCTACCCGAAAATATTCACGCTCAGTATTTGCTCACTCGAGTTGACGGAAACAACGCGGGCGCGTGTGTCGTCGGCTAATTTTAAAGAGTATATTCTAAAGTAGGTAATTCTCGTATATGCACTTTATCCGTGACGTCGTTGTGCGATCTTTGACATGAAATTTTTCGTTGAAAAAGTCGGGTTCCCTATAAAGTTGGACAGTATTGCTCGTGCAAGCAAACTGTAAAGAGCTCTCAACTATTTTTAGCTCAGTTGTAACCGTTAGCAACAAAGCTACTACAACAAGTACAAGCCAAAGCAACATTTTGTTTACATATTGTTAAAAATAAAAATTGCATACTCTAAATTAAAATTTGTGACGGTATAATTGTAAAGACGTGCCTGTTCAGCCTATTTTCGAAGCGAAATAAAAATGGCCGAGGTTAAATTCTTGATTGTGTTACCAAATAACCCTGACGAATCGGACAGGATGAATAAGTTTGCCCTACGAGGAAGCCTACTTAATGACCCCCAACAGTAAGTAACTGCCATACTTACCAACATCTACATATAAAAACAGTTTAAGAAAATCGATTATGCGTCCTTTTAGTAAGCCAACATTTTTCTAAGAATTCGCATTTTTGGTTTCGCGTGCAGAAATTTTAAGTGGCTCTAAAAAAAATTCCACAATGAGGCAAATATTTTAATGAACACTTTATGATACACAAAATGTTTGTGTACCTTGAAAAAGTTGTATGGATTCTTTGGATTACTGAATATATACATATATTGAATTTAGAAAAATTAGGCTATATTGTCAGGAATTAGCTGAATCGGATATCGAAACTGTGTCAAAGACATAATTTTATAACTTATTAAAGAAGAAAGGCAATAAAAGCTATTCTTGTCTAATCTTCATAACAGATATAGCACAATAAAAGTTTTTTTTACGCCTAAAGTCAACATGTCTCGCATTTGGCATTTCTATATCAGTTCCCATAATCAATGACATCATCAAGACCAAATTAAAGCAGCAGACACGCGTTGAAGATGCCGCCAAATTGCCGGCAAGTGCGAAAGTGTGAGACAAAAAAAAACTAAAAACAATTCAAAACAGAATCAGAAACAGACATATAAAAGAACGCAAATACGCGTAAGTGTAATAAATTGCGATAAATCAAAAGTTAATTAATTTTGTTCATTCTTTAACTCGATGATCGTTGAGCAAATGATGTCAATAAATCACAATTCTTTAAAAGATTTTCGTCTATTTCATCATAGTTTGTATTTACACAATATGGATCCGGCTTCGTGCTGTAAAGCATGACATTTAGAAATTATTTACAAAAAACCTTGCCACAAATATTGTTATCTGGTCGTGATAACACGGCATTGATAGCTTTTGTAGCAATTCAATCGCCATTTAATACCTACTGCTGCTGCTATATTGATAAGGTCTTCATAAAGTAAGTGAGTAATATTTGCAAACAAGCTAGTACTTGTATCGCTTGCTTAGATAACATACTTCTAGATACCATTCATAAACATGAAAGTACTTCTACATAAGTTGTCCATTTTGATGAATATACTTAGGGGTGTTAGACAATACGTCACACATATAATTCTAGTCATACATTTTTCAAAGAATTCATATGTACTTTGCACCTCAATTGGTAAAATCAATAGAACCTATCGTAAATCCCCGTGTTCATAACACTTATAAATACAACTTATCTTCACTGAAGATGCACTCAGTTTCCTTACATCCCCTAAGATTAATTGAGAGAAAACTTATCTCTGGAAAATACTAATGAACAGAACACTAATGGGTGATTAAAATTATGCAAATTAATATAAGTATTTACTCACAGTACCGAAAAGCCCGATATACGTCAAAGCATTTATTTTGTCAACCAGTGGAATTATTAAAAATTGTTTAAAAAAAAGCTCTTTTAGGCCAATTGATCAAGTCCTAACACTGAATACTAATAAGCACAAATATTTGTAAAATGAATCACCAACGAAATTTATGAATACCGGTTAGAAACAATATTGTGCACGTTTTTCACAGCCACACGGAATCGCTAGGTCAGACTGCCATACGCCAACTCCAAGGCATTTTTGATTAATCCAAAATAGAAATTTCACACCTGTTCCTCATCATTGCCTATAGTAAATACCCCTATAACGCATGCCTTTAAAATATAAACAAATTGCCTACAATTAAATTTTATTTATTTTTCTTATAGATTTTCCATCAATTTTGTCAACAGTCCCAGCTGCACAGACAACATAACATATCACTTTAAAGTTAGGGTGCCAACACAGACGATCGTCGAGAATTACAAGAGCAACGGCGAATGGAGTTCATCGCATACAGAAAAATATTTGGATATATTCGATGGTAAAAGTGATATAATGCCTAGAATCTCCAGTATTATAGATGGTATTGATGCCGCACTTCATACTTATTCGTTCACAGAATCGGCATTTTCACTAGAGTTTCAATTTGATTACGATAATTCCACTATAATCGTATACCAAGTGCGTGAAACGGGTCATAATTTTGTAACGCAATTTGAGACACTATTTAGCCTCTCTGAGATACAATCGATTCAAGTGTGGGGCGATGTAAAAAAAATTAACCAATTCTCATTGAATTATGATTGAGATGAGCTGCAAATTTAAAGGTTAGCGTTAAACAGTTCCCATTACAAATTATTCTTTTCAATTTCCCTGGTGTTTTTTGTCGATCACTTGGTTTTGGTTGGGTTTTGTTTTGTTCTGTTTGGTTTGGCTTGTTCTACTCCACATCTAACAATGAATTTGCACGTAGTTCCTTGCATCAGTACGGAAGCTTTATAAAATTACAACTCACGATCATTTAGTTTGCAGCTTTTAAACTTGTATTCGAAGTTTCAAATCGTCCTGCGCCTGAGCATATGCAACGCTTTTTGCACTCATCGACGGGACAGTTCCTGTTTCATTTAACCGTTCCGCAGCCTTGCAGTAGTATTAATTTAGTAGTTAGTCACTAGATTTAAGTATATATATATATGTATGCGTTTGTTAAGCCAAAGAGCCTTTTATTATTATTATTTATATTTGGCTGCTGAATCAGTATACAATTATTTATTTATAAGCATACAAATTCCCCAAATACACATCCCAATCAAAGTATTTTATTTATAATGTTCATTATATAACTGCATCGTTTTATGTTACATTTCTAAATATTAAATATTATTTAATCTTATCAATAATTCTAAAAAAATTGTTTCATTCAAAATTTTCAGAAATTTTTGCAAATTTTTAGTTGAAACGTGCTTGAAAGTATAAAATCCAACATTTTGTTGCCTGCACTCAAACAAAAATTCTTGGAAATTTAAATTATTTTATTATGGCGAAAAATCAGAATTTCAATTTATACTTGCAGTCCACGAACGGATAACTGTAAAATTCACTAAAATTGTTGGTTAAACGATGGGGCCTGCCATCTGCTGTATATCGCATCGAACTGGGCGCTCCAAACCAATAAATTTACAATTCCATAAATTAAACAAATCGCATTTATTTTCAATTTCATTTGGTTTAATTTTTACCCAACAGGTGTGGGCGTTACAGTATTACAAATACGTTTACATCTATTAGTATGTACTTCCCTTATATATATTTACATTTAAGCGCTACTAAAATACAATTTTAAAATCTATATATATTATTGTAAAATTGGCAAATCATACAATATATAATTTTTATATAATTTAATAAACTCTGAGTGAAATGTAAACTATTCAATGTTTGAAATGCATGCTTTGAATTTGTATAATAATTCGAATAAACGGATCAATGCCACAACGAAAAAAATTAAAAAGTTAAAATAAATATTGCACCCATAGAGATGAAATCGCAATAAAGCAATTTATTTACACATAAGTTGGCAGCAACTAATAATTCGAACTTAGAAATAAATAATAAACGTAAAATATGCCTGTGACATAAAATAAACGAGCAGATTTAGAAACTGACGAACAGCAAAGACAAGAATCAAAATAAAACTTTGACAAAGACTAGAAATGGAATCGAGTTTTAACTTAAACCAAAATGTTAGTGTCTACTTTTCAATTTTACAAACTAATTGGCTTGTGGTACCACTGGAATTTTGGAATTGGGGAAAGCCCAATTGAACGAAGTTCGCTAGAGATGTTTGCATACTGGAATCGGGTGCCTGGGTAATTGTAATGGTATTTCCATCCAGATCCACGTGCATTATTTGAGGCTGCTGCGGAATTTGCATTTGAGACTGTGTATTTTGCGATTGTGCTGATGTATCTACCGTTTGTTTAACTTCATAGAGATCCTTTAGTGAATAAATGAAAATTAATATAAATTTAAACACTTAAATATCATTAATGATTACTTTGGGCGCCTGCGGAGCAACATCTGCAGGTTGCGTCGATGATGTTCCGTTGTCCAGACGCGATTTCTTGTGCATCTCACGATGCTTCTCATAGTGTTGTTTGGATGCAAAGTTTTTGTTGCATATTTCACAGCTATGCAGCTTGGTCTCGCCAGGTTGCGAACTGTGAGTGCTGTAATGTAATGTTTAAAGTTTAAATGTTTAAGAATCTATAAATTTTTGCAATTGAAATGGAAAAATGTGCGGATCTAACTTAATACACAGCCGACAATAAGCAAATTGACTTTTATAAAATTAGTTACCGATCTTTGTGTACCTACCGTTTATGCTTGTTGAGATTATCTTTTCGAGAGAATGGTTTCTTGCATTCTTCGCAGGAGAACATCTTCTGACCAGAATGGGAAACCAAATGTCGGGATAAGTGCTCCTTGCGACTAAAAGCCTTGTCGCAGGCTTCCTCAGTGCATTTAAAAGGACGAAGACCCGCGTGCAACTTCACGTGCTGTGTGAGATGCTCCTTTTTCTTGAACTCGCGTCGGCAGGTGGGACAGGTAAGTGCATTTGATGGCGTCGCTGTGGTTATCAGCTTATCAGTAGCTGAAGTGTCATTCAATTGTTGCTGCTGTGACTGCGATTGCTGCGGCTGCTGCTGAGGCTGTGTTACCGTCTGCTGCGTAGGCACAGGAAGAATCTGTTGCGGTGGTCGTGCGATTTTTGTTTGTCTCTGATTAACTTGTTGCTCGGGCGGCTTGCGAGTTATTTTTCTTTGATTGGCAATGCTTGTCACTATGCTGCCTGATTGATGGAGCTGTTGCAAAGTCAGAACAGGCGATGGCGTTTGTGCTTGCGGTTGTTGTGGCTTAGGTGCTGGCGTTGTTGGTACTGGCGCCGCTTTCGGTTCCGGCTTGGTTGCCGGCGATGCCTGCGTTGAGATACGGCTGATGGTTATATTTTGTTTATTTAGTACTGGTAGTTTGTTGCCACCCACAGGCTGTTGTTGCTTGGTCAACTTGGTGATAGTTGTGTTAGATGAGAGCCGCTGCAATGCAGCCACATTGCTGGTTGTAAGTGGTGGCTGCTGTTTGGCCTGCGTCACGCGTTTGTTGAGCTCTGTGTTGGACACATTATTGGAGGCAGCAGGTGCAGTGGCCATTGTAGTGGGCGGTGAGATTTTATATTTGTTCTGTGGCTGTTGCTGCTGTCGTGGCGAGGGCATCTTAAAATTGACCGACGAATCGACGCTGCTGTTGATCGGTGTGCTCGGATCAGTTTTAACATTTCTAATAATTAGCTGAGGATTCATTGAATTTGTTTGCGGAGATCTAAGAATTTGCTGTGATGTAACATGTGCTGTTGCAGGAAGCATTTGTTGGTGCTGTTGTTGCTGCTGCTGAGGTTGCTGTTGTTGCTGCTGCTGTTGGCGCTGTTGTGGCTGCTGTTGTTGCTGCTGCTGCTGTCGCTGTTGTTGCTGCTGCTGTTGCGATTGTTGTTGCAGTTGTTGTTGTGGTTGTTGCAGAAGAAACTGATTCTGTTGTGTGCTTGCTACCGTTTGGAAGGATGTCGAATTGCCCAGAGTTTGCGGTGTCAACTGCAATGTGGCTGGAATGGAAGTCGGCGTCAATTGCATTATGGGCTGACCATCCGCAGTGGCTAATTGTGGCTGGAGCTGCGAATTTAAAAGGAAAAAAATCGTTTAAAGTATATATATAACTGGAGTAAATATAGTATGAAATTAACATTCAATTTACTAGGAAAGTCTACCTTCATTTGCACTTGATATGTGGTGGGTAGCACCAGATTTTTGGTGTCAATGTGCGCCACAATTTGCTGATCCGAGTTCTCATCACGTATGGTAATTGGCAAGAAACATTTGTTGGGCGAAAGCATATTGGCAGTTCCGTTGCCACCGACAACCTGAGTGCCAGTCAGACTGGAGAGCAGAGCAGCAGCATTAAACTGCTGCGTCGGTTGGGTTGCGGTAAGGGTGCCTGTTGTGGTGTTCCCAGTGCCAACTCCACCTGGCATTAGCTGTAATTGTATCTGTGGCTGTGCGCCGCCAATACTGCTAAGCTGTGGCAAACTGCCTGGAAATTGTGAAGTTGCGGTAGGAGACGATAGCACAAAGTTCAATTTGGGTTTCTTGCTGTCAGCGGAATTCATGCCGTCGTCGGTGCAGGTCGAGAACTGCGTCTGCGTCTGTGCCTGGAGTTGTTGCAGTTGCTGCCAGAGCGCCTGTTGCTGCAACAGCACATTGAGCTCATTAAGCTGTTGTGGTTGCAATTGGAGCTGAGCGGGCGCTGCGGTTAACGTTTGTGTCTGCATCTGGGGAGGCTGTTGCTGTTGCACTTTGATGCTGGATATAGAATTAGAGCCAGGTAAATTATGCACGTTTTCCTTCTTGCTCAGCGGCGTGATTTTGATGTCCGGTTTGAGGCGTATAAACTCCTCCAGGGTGCTACAAAATAAATATACAAGAATATTATTGAGTAAACACAACATCCTTAAAGCAATTCCTACTTTGTCTTCTCGGTCTTGTTGTCAGACACCGGCTGGGACATAGACTGCGTCGGAACATGGCTGTCCACAGTGATTGTGTACTGTTGATGTTGCTGGGGCTGTTGTTGCTGAGGCTGTTGTTGCTGCTGTTGCTGCACCTGCATGCCCACTGCCTGCATTATGCTGCTAAGCAAATCATTGGGCTGACCGCTGCCGCCTGCGACAAGTCCGCCAGATGATGATGTGCTTAGCACGCTTAAACTCTTTCCAGTGTCATTGATGGCATCTTTGATAAACACTTTGTCATCACTCTGTAGCGTGCGATGGTTAAGCCAATTGCTGAGTATTGTCTGCGAGTTTTTCGAAATGTTACGCATCTCGTACATTTGCTCCACTTGCTGGGCACACTGGGCACAGACCACCTTGGGCAGACGGTCCTTCTCTTCGATCTGTGTGCGTAATTGCAATTAATTTGTATTGTTTGTATCTAAATGTTTATAAATTACTCACATGTATTGGCAGACATTCGGCAATTTTGTGACTAAGATTTTTGGCGCGCCCATCGGGCGAGTAAATATTTATTTTTTGTTCACTGCTTGCCGTGCAAATTCGGCACAGATCCCAAAAGTTGATGCACCGCACATTGGACATTTTGTCATCTAGTGCGCACTGGTCTTTAATTGGGGTATTTGTCAAATTATATTAACAATTGCTATTCCCGCGCTTACACTTTGTTTATATACAATATACAAAATACACATAAACACACAAATACGCAACCCACACAGATGCGCACACACACAAATGTTCAAGGTTGTTGTCTGCAAACTGCAGCTAACAACAAACTTTACAAGCGCCCGTGTAACAGGCTATTGGACATTTTTAAATGTAAATACATTTGTGCACCTTTTTTGTTAACTTTTTCGTTTTGATCCATTTGGAATTACGCACATTATGGATTTTATTTTGCAACAAAAAGTTGTGTTGTGAATGCAGACGCCGCAATACCATAAATTCACTTTATACTAAATTATGTCAAGAAAAAATACTACAAAATACCAACATCTGGTGCTGCCAACCTTAAACAGACAACCTATCGATTTTTCCAGCTCGATAACAAACAAATGCATGCATGTAAAGCCTTCGACATATATATTTTATGTGTGTGTGTAAGCTCATTGTGTGTGTAATTGCGTGACAGCAAAGTTCTGAAAAGAAAAATTATAATTTTAGTTTGCATTTTTAAAGCTAAAAACATATAAAATGGGTTCCCGTAACGAGTGTCGCATATATGTTGGCAATTTACCACCAGATATTCGCACTAAGGATATACAGGATCTTTTTCACAAGTTCGGCAAAGTAACATTTGTCGACTTGAAAAATCGGCGTGGTCCGCCATTTGCATTTGTCGAATTCGAAGACGCGCGGTGAGTAATATAAGCTGCTTATATACATATGCATGTGCAAATACACACCCATTGCGTACATAAACAAATAAGGGGGTTATAAAAAAATAAACTCTTTAATATTTGGCGGCAAACAGCGATGCGGATGATGCAGTAAAGGCGCGTGATGGCTACGACTATGACGGATATCGCCTGCGCGTTGAATTTCCTCGCGGTGGCGGCCCGGGCAGTTACCGTGGCAACAATCGCAACGACCGCAGTCGCGATGGTGGCGGACGCATGGGTGGCCGTGGACCTCCAGCTAAGCGCTCACAGTATCGCGTTATGGTTACGGGCCTGCCTGGATCTGGCTCATGGCAGGACCTTAAGGATCACATGCGTGAGGCGGGTGATGTTTGCTTTGCTGACACCTACAAGGATGGCTCCGGTGTTGTGGAGTTCTTGCGTCACGAAGACATGAAATATGCCATAAAAAAATTGGACGATTCACGTTTCCGTTCACATGAGGTTAGTTAATGCAAATGTAATATAAATATTACTTCGGAAAATTTGTTACTTTTTGGGCATTGTTTTTTAGGGCGAGGTTGCCTACATACGGGTGCGTGAGGATAGCGGCGATAATGATCGCAGCGGCGGCGGCGGTGGAGGTGGTGGCGGCGGCGGCGGTGGTAGTCGTGACTACCGCGATAGGTAAATTAAATAATTTTTTACTTTAGATTGCCACTTTGAGAGACAAACACTTACCAATAAGTTTTGTTACTTAATTAGCTTATTTTTATTGTATGTGATCAGATTTCTGATTCATTACTTAATTACATTTATTATAGATATTTTTCATTTTTAAATGCTTCATTTTGCAGACAGTATATGCATATACGAAATAAATCCGATTGGATAAATATAACATACATAAACTGTCATAGCAATGATCAGTCGAATATTGAATTGTCTGAAAAACAATTTTGTATTGTGTAGTTGTCATGGGAACAATTTTATTTGTATCTCTGTAAGGTTATTATAACTACAACATATCGAAATTGTTTTTCAATATTGTTATTATCATTATTACGGAATAATATATTCTTATTTCTGCATTGGACAATTAGAATAAGTTCTCTAATAATGATAATTGAAGTGGCAATCAAAAATTAATTTTCTATCAATATTAATTTTTACTAATAATTGGCATTTTATTTACAGATCGCGTTCGCGCTCATTCTCATCGCGACCACGTCGCCGTGGCACCCCAACATATTCGCCAGTGCGTCGTCAATCCTATTCCAGGTCTCGCTCACGCTCTAATAATTATTAAAGTCAACAAATCATCCATTAACCTTAATATTTCTTACGAGCAGGAAAAGCAAGCAAACTATTAAGATAACCCAATCCCCCCTTTAAACACATCTTACTGTTTGTTCCATCGATCGACCAACCAGTATAATACCAAGAACTTTTAATCAAGACTGGAGCAATCCAAAAATAATCTTAAAATTACGGAAAAAAGAAAAACACACACAAACACAACAGTTTACACTTGCTTTTCCCTTGAGTGCAGAAAAATTCTTTTAAATGATTATTTAATGCATACAATTATTATACATTTGACAAATTAATTTATAACGATAATTATAATTCAAGGAAAGTCCCTTACACATTCCTTGGCTTAACACACTTTGGTTGCATTCATTAATAATAATTTATTAGAATTTATCTTACTAAAAAAAACAAAAAGAAGAAAAACTTTACAACTACAAGAAAATCCCACATCTATTCAGAATAAATATATGTAAACAAAAATCAAAACATATTTTTATGGAGAACATTTACAACTTATTAATATTTCATTTTATTTTCTTCTCTTCCCCATTTTGCGCGTTTATGTTTGGAGTATAATGAGGATTATTGGAGAAGGAGGAAGGATAAGGATGAGGATGAGGAGAAAGGATAATTTTGATGTTGATGATGAAAGTGGAAAGGATAATGATAAATTTTGGATATAAACATTAGTGTGGAGGCAGGCAATTTAATTTGGAAGGCAAATAGCTTTTTCAAATGGATTTGGATATTAGGATTCATAAAAGGAAAGGATTTGGATATTAGGCATTTTCTTTCGTCTTCGCAAAGGAGAATATAAATATATGTAGGACAACGTGGGATGCAGTTTTTCCCCACGGCGGCACTTCAGCTCGATACATGGAGGACAGGATTTTGATTCTAAACTCCTTTGTTCTTTTACAATTTGGAACTTCTTCGTTACATCTTTTGGGTTTCAGGTTTTTTGTGGGTATAAAAAAAGATTCATATCATAAATAATGATGTGGAGGATGATGAACGTGTGCACATGGACAGGATATTAATGGATTTGATTTGGAAACGCATCCGCTTCGTGCTTCACTTCAGCATTCGTTTCACATCGGATATTAGGATTTAAATTCGCATTTCACTACCTTTTGGATAACATTCACTCACCATACATTGTTCGTGGCCTTTTTGCGCCCATATCAATGGAATTTCCGCATCATCCAACGTTGTATTGCGCCCAACGCTGGATAGTGCCCGGTCCCTTGTGATCTTCCTCTAATCTCTCCTTGTGGTATGTTCGAATAATGCGATTTAGCAATTGTTTTGAGTTTATTTTTTCAATTTACGTCTCTTATATAAACCAAATAATTTGCAAATTTAACACTTGTCGTCTATATTGGTGTTGCCTATGGCGATTACTTCAGGCACATGCTGTATATATGTACGTACATACTTATATATTATATACAATAATGCCAGAGAACAGTTGCCATATGCTATATATGTGTATTTGTTTGATTTTGTCCAAGTTTTTTGTCTAGAAACTCAAACCCAAAATATAGCGTTAATCTTTTTGCATGAGGTTTTTTATATCCAAACATAAAACTAGTAAATATTAAAAACAGCGCAGAGATTCTGGCAAATCAAATTAAAAGCCACTGAAACCAATTTGAAATAAATGCTGTGTTTCTCTTAGCTGATATTTCTTAACCTTAACTAACCATAGACTACACATCTATAGTTTTAAAATCATATAATTAAATTACATATTTTTGAAACTCAATAAATTACAAAAAAAGAAAGTATTGTAAAACGTGTTAATTTTTTAAATTTTATACCTTGAGTTTTAAATTATAAATAGTAAGTACTGCGCATCGTAAGAAATATCTCTCATTAACGAAATGAAACAAAAACTTCTTCAAAAGCTAAAATCTAATAATTAAAGCTTGAATTTTAACGATTAAAAAAATTGATATTGATGATGGTTATGAGCAGTTGATCAGCAATCAATATTTTAATTATATTCTGTGTTCTAAAAAAATAGATTAATGTATTTACAAGGGAAATTTTACATATGTACAAAATTCAATTTGGAAATAGAGCCTTCTCAAGAAGCACACGAAACACACTTCGTTCCAAACTTTAATGAACACAAGGTCCAACTTCTCCGTCCACATCTTGCGTTTTATTTTATTATTCACTATTGTGAAAAGTTTAATATAATCAATATATAAAACAAAGTAATACAAATTTAATCCACTTGATCTGCTTATTTTAAAGTTTGTTTACAAAAATCATCTGAGATTGGGCTGTTTCTTCGATACCTTATCAATTATTATCCAGCGTTGCCACCTTACAGTTCAAGTAATATCGATGATAGCAATTGAATAAATTTATATCGATATAAGACTGACATATTTAACAGATTGTGGTCGTTTTAATTTGCCGCGCAATTTGTGTTCTTGTCATGGGATAGCGACAATAAAAAAAGGCATTTTTTTAAACAATGATTAATTTATTGCAAAATAATTTAATTGCATTGTGATTTCTATAAAAAAAAGTAATTATTATTAAATATATCACCTGCTAAACTTAAAAAAACTGTTTGTCAATTTACCACACTTAGCGAAGACACTTGAAATATTTTTACATGTGGAGCAACACTGGCTAGTTGCTGTTAAGAGTTAACAGAATAGTGTAATGTAATGTTGCCGTTTTACGTTTTATGGCCTCTGGTCTCACTAACCAGTCGCAAGCAGAACGTCGAACGTTGCGGTTGTGACGCGGACGCTTTAAATGCGATGAGCACAACGTTTACGTTTACTCGCCGCGTCCGTAAAACAATAATAACAACGCAACTGCGTGTTGTACTATTAAGGTAGCAAAAAGTGCGCCAAAAAGCAGAGAAATAATAAGTGATTAGTTTGCAAAACGGTTTACAAAGTGCCCGACGTTGCGCCCACTCTGTCAGCTGTCAAGGCTTGTTTGCCATCATAATTGAATGCATGCACAATTGCCGCGGGCTTTTCAAAATTATGCTTGTTATTAATAATATAAAGTGCATTGGCGCTTGCCCGAGCAGCTGAGTGGCGTGTGGGCGACCCGGCAAAGCCAAACGGAAATAATCGGAGAAATAATCGGTTTTTGGGTATCATTTGTTTGGCCTTTTAGTCCGTTTTGGCTTTTTGGCGTGCTTATCAACAATAGCTCGCGGCGTTTTTATTGACTTCCATTGATTGAATGATTTATGGCCCAAGTTGATTGTGGATTGTGTGTGTTTTTTATTTATTTTTTTATTACACCATTCAACGAGTTAATTGAGTTAATCATTTCCATTAAAATTTCAGGCTAAAAATAAAACTTGAAAAAAACAATAAAACTTAAGTTTAGGCAGTGAAAACCAAACAGACAACAACAAATATTGCACAAAATATATGCGTATAAATAAATTAATATATTTAAATACAATACAATACAAGGTGCGTATATAACAATCGAATATTTCATATACAAAGATCAGTTCTAAAGTTATTGAAGTTCAGTTTTTTCAAATCTCTTGCGGTTGCCGCTTTATAACACTTTGGGGTATCTTCAGTGTGTTGGTAACTCGATATAGAAGTCTTGTGGCTTGCTGTTGCATCCTTGTGGCAATATCAACATCAACCCAAACCGCCGACACGTCTACCTAACAAATGCGCTGTATATCTCTCATCTCTCTCCCTCTCTGTCTCTGCTTCTGCTTGTGTGTGGCCTCCGTCCGGCTGCGTCCCTTATCCAATTTGTCCCATCTGCGCATAGCGCTTTTCCGGCGTGTTAATCTTTTGTTGTTATGAGATGCTTATCGCGCCTATGCTGTAGGTCATTTAAACTGGGCAAAAAATGCTTTGTCATTCCGACAGGTGCAGAGAATTAACGCAACATTTTGTACGGTTTAGTTTGGGCAACTCTGAGCTCCATTGAAATGTCAGAGTTCATTTGTGCGAATGATTGACAGCTGGCCAGCTGTTTGAAGTAAATGCTAACCCGAACAAAAAAAAAACCCCTTTAAAAGTCAATGAGCCGCATCGCATACGCAATTTATGTTAATTGCTCTTGCGTTCTGCTTATGTTCATTTGTTTTGGGGCACATTAACATTATGAACAAGTTGGCAACACATACAGATGCAAATGTTGTGAGAACTATTGAATTGGGCTAAACATATTGTTTTTTCTTATTAACTTGTATTTTAAACCAATTTAAAAATAAACGTTTTTGTTACCATCAAAAATATAATCGTGTTAAATAATACAAAAAACCAAAATTCTAGTTTTCGAAAAAAAATTGCACAAAAATTAGCTTTTTTTAATATGGGCATATTTTTAGGCAAAATTTTCATTTCAATCCTCAATAACTACTAAACGAATAATCTAATTAAAAAATGATAGGCAGGTTGATAGGCCATTTTAATACCTTTTCAAAAATATAAACAGCTTTAATATTAATTAGCTGGTTCGGAAAGTCAAATCTGACCTTTTGAAAAGTCGAAAATATAGCTTTTTCGATTATCTCAAAAATGTTCCCGGCACAATATTTTTGGTTTTTATTTTCGGCATCAGCGACCCATTTTACATATATTTCGACTCTAAAAAGTCCCGGATACAAGAATTTTTTTCGAATTGTTGCATAGTGTTATTAATTAAATTTTTTATTGAAATTTTAACCAATAAAATTGGATAAAACTGCATATTCCAAGATACAAAAGCACATATGTATATAAAATGTATATTTGTATATATGAAAATCATAAAACTGTTGTCTACCTTTAATACTTTAAACAAGATAGTTTTACGATTATTTTTCATGACTTTTTATAAAAAAAAACAAGTTTAACCAACAACGAAACAAAGTATCTACATATCTGTCCAAAGGTTTATTCAAAATGATGATGATTCCATAAAGAGAATTTTCCTTAAGCGATATTCACTTCTATAATTCTATAAAGTTTGGGCTAGCCCTTTGTATACTAATTTACACAGTTTCTATAATATTTAATATTTATTTAATAGCAAATTATATATGTATAGAATAGATTTTATATTAATTTAGGCAATTTCGATTCTAAGAGGTATTATCAAGATATATTTTAGAGTGGCATATAACATCCTCGATAGTATAGTGGTTAGTATCCCCGCCTGTCACGCGGGAGACCGGGGTTCAATTCCCCGTCGGGGAGGAATCGTAATATATTTTTTTTTTTAAATTATTTTTTTGAGTAGTTAAAATTTAGCTGTATCGACAGCAAAAGTAAAAAAGTAATAATTTAATTATGACTCTAGTAACATACAATATAATTAAAGGAATTAGTTATTTTACTATTTATCGGTAAAAAAAAGTATAAAAACCTTGGTTCCAGATATCCTAAAAGCTATATAGGCAACATATTATTATAGTTATCAGTTTATTTAAAATTTTGGTTTATTTCTGCAACTGATAAGAGTGAATCATCCCTAGAACTATAAATAAATAGTTAGCAAACAGAAAAGTTATAGAATTGCTTCCTTATTGCGAAACTAACTGAATCAGCAGCATATACAAATAAAAATAAATATATTTAAATATCTAAAAATATTACCACACAGGGTACTTTCTAGTCGAACACTCTTGACTTGAGCATTCCTTCTTGTTATTATTTTGTTTCGCTTGTCGCATTTCCCTTGAGGCAAATAGTCAACGCATTTAATTACACACTTTTTACTTTTCACGCTGCAAGCAAACCAAGGCATGGCCGGGATGAACTCACCGACCAGGCCGTAACTCAGAGAGCCTGGCAAAAAAAAAAAATAGTACGAATAGAAAAAAAAAACTTTTCCGGCAAAAGTCTGTGGCCTGTCGCAACCGGCAACAAGTTGTAAGAGACCCGCCAGGTTGTCTAATTGTTTTGACTGCAGAAATTTCTCCAAGCCTTTTTTGGATGGTGCTTATCGCAGACGAGGCGTGCCAAACAAACTTTAAGACTGGTTTCCCCACTTGAGCCAAAATTGAGAATTTGGCCAACAGCGAGCTTGCATTGGCTTTCATTAGTTTTAGCTTACATTCTGTTTTCGACAACTGATGAATGAATGAGCGAATGCTGAAAAGTGACTACAGATTTGTGCTGGCAATCCATCAAACTGTTCTTAAAACCAATTCCATACACATTAGCCAACATTTAATTGGCTAAGAAAGCCCGCACCATTGTCTGTCTAACATTTACATTTCCATGCATTGGCTTGCATCGAAGCTGCAGTCATTAGCAATAACACTAGACAGCAATATTTTTGAAACAGAAGAGACTTTATATAAAAATATATAAAAAAAATATTAAAAAAAAATTTATGTGAAAAAAACCAATTAATAGATTGATAGTTATTAAAGTCAAAAAAATGTTTTGATTTAAAAAAAAAAGCTAGATTGATAGGTCTATATCTTGGTCAATACTTAATATATAGTATGGATATATATATATCATTTGAAAGGTTGTTTTATCTCGTTTTATAATCTTTATTGATAAATATTATGCACTTGCTATAAAAACTGTTATTACCTGTTTAGTGTAAAAAGTGCCTAGAGAACGTTTTTTGGCCATAACTCCAGATTTTGAGGGTCATCTGAATATTTCAAGTATGCAGTAATACTATACTCCGGTAGGACTACAACGTCATTTCGTCGCATATTTCACTTTTGTTTTATTTTGTCGCACAGTGTAATTGTTGTACATGAATCGTATTTTTGTCGCATTTTTTAGTTTACACCCAATCTATATTTTATTAAAGATTATTTGATATATAAAATTATTATTTAATTAATTACTAAATAAAAATATATAAAATCAAAATTTCTAGAGCTATTGCTTGCCAGAAAGCTAAACTGCAAAGTAACAAAGAAAATATAATAAAATCTCAATTTCAAGTCACAACTCAATTTTCTTTTTCTAACTTTTTAGTTTGTTTTTCCAATCTAATAATTTTTTGCTCATTTTTGTAGCATAGTGTAATGGCTAATGCTCATATGAGTGTTACAAGTTTTTACCATGCAGACTTGTTGACATTTAAATACAGTCATAAAAATCGCCATAGAGCGCGTCAACGATGCACGCGTTTTAGGCGCCGTTTAATTGCGTCGCGCGCGCGTTTTTGTCGCGACTTTAACCGGTTGCATATTGTGGAACAATTTGTGAATGAATATTGAATGACAGCTGCAACAGCAGCAGCAGCAACTTGTTATGTATTTATTTTATAACAAGGGTAAATTAACATATGTATATATATATACATATTTACACACACTTTATATGCATGAGTTGACAGCCACTAATTAGTTTGAAATCAATTTAAATGTTTTTGTTTTTTATAGTCTATTTTTGTTGAGGCAATTGATAAGGCATTCACTAGCTGACGCCATGAAGTGTTAGTTTATTATTGCCTCTAATTGATAATTTTAATTGACATGTATTAAAGACAATTCTGGGACCCTAGACAACGACAGGGCTGAGATCAACGACAGTCAAGCAGCTAAAGTCAATTCAACATTTCGAAAAGCACATTTTTTTAATATTCCTATTGATTCTAATTATATTTAATAAAAATTCAAGCATTTTTCTATTTATTTTAAGTATATTGAAACTATTTAAATCTGATTCTATTTAGTATATATATTAACCTTGAAATTTGCTAGCTAAATAATGCATAATTTTGTTCTAGATAGTATACTATATAGATTTTTAATCAGTTGAGGTATATATTTATATAAGTATATATATAGATTGTAGCTGCTGTTTTTGGTTTTTTGGTTGTTTGCTTGTCATTTATATTATCTCTATTTATTCTAAATTTATGATTCAGTTCATAGAAAAGTTTGGTATATTTCCAATTATAATTACATGTAAAAAATGTTTATTTAAAATGATTTAAAGCAAACTATTTAATTAAAAAGGTTTTTTTATTTTCTAATTTATGCTATTTAATGCACTATAGTTTCTTGAATGTAAATTTCCCAAAAGAGGCCTCTATACCAATTTTTTTAAAAACGGAAAAATTATATTTAGTAAATGCATTTGAATAGCAACAACAGACATTTTTGATATATAACCAGGGTCCGAAAATAACAATTATTGATTAAATTTAATTAATTTCAGAAAAATAAAAATCTTTAGTGACCTTTAATTATTTTGTTTACGAATGATTGTTATAAAAGACTTTTTTTGTTTTCAAAAAGTCTTTAATAACTTTTATAAAAGACTAATAAAAATAAAACTCTGTCTTATGTGTTACCGAAGAAAAAAAAAATGTAAAACTTAGTTAAAATCATTATTGTTGACGAATATTATAGCATTCTATGATAATTATTATTTGAAAATTATTTTTGTAAAGTCTCGAATTATTGTTATTTACGATAGGTAATTTAAAAAATCATTAATAACTTTTAAAAGGGATTTGATAATTCAAAATGAATGTTATTTTCGGTCCCTGATTTTTTGTTTTAATTTGTGATAAACAAATAATAACTTAATACGCTTGGTTTAATAGACATATTTCTATTGTTAGCTATTTTTTTTTTTAATACAGAAATAATTTAAAAAATGTATTTCTATATAGTTCGCTGCATAGGCAGAAGTTTGCTTTTTACGACTGTATCTTTGTGTGTTTTAATGTTGGCTTATATCAGGATACATATACCCAACTGAGCACTCGCGACTGGGATACCCTGACTGGTTTAGCAAACCATTTGTTTAAGGGGAGCTCAACGTTTGTCTAGCCTTAAGGCGCGTTTAAAAACGCTGCAGAAAAACGCGCAATGTATTAAAGAAGATTACGCTGAGCACAATAGCCGCAATATATATACAAATATATATATATATATATATATAAATATATAGGGCTAAAAGTGAGTGGTGGGGTTGGTATTGTACATAATTACGTTATACGTAAATGTACGTAATTGCAGTGGCTATTAAAATAATTCAACTCGTCTCGGTAATGAAGCGCAACGTAATGGGCCTATTGCCTAGGGGCAGGGGGTGGCAAGATTACTTGATGTTGAGGTGGGTTAGGGGGGAGGGGGGATTAACATAATTTTGCTAATATTTTGAGTAAAACAACCCGCATAATGCGCTTAGAAAATATGAATAAAGACGGCATTAACCTGAATGACCGCGTCAGCTGCAGCGGATTGTGGGCAAAAACCAACTAACAAATAGTTGAATGCAGGCTGAGGCAAATCCAAGCAGCGGATTCTGTTGCCGACTCCAGCTGCATGATGAGCTGCAAAAAACGCGCCAAGAGCGGTAGCAGTAACGACGACGCTGCCGACTGCATTAAAGTGGAAAATCCTGTCTGACAACATTTAAACTAAAAAAAAAAGAAAAAAAAAAAATCAACAAAACACATAATAAGCGTGAAAAAAATGAGAGCAAGCCAAACCAAGACAGAGACATAGCCCGACCAGGCCAGGCCAGGATGAAACAGGCAATGAAAAGCGAATGTGGCTAGAAAACTAAAATATATACATAAAGATTATAACAAGGAGCCATGACTAGCTAAGGGAATTCAACTATACAACTACCCTGTATCTAAAAGTTTGCTGAAAGTAAAATATTATACACTGTTAATATTTTAATGTTTAATTTGGAGTAAGACCTTACTTAGTATTTATTTTTACTTAGCTGGCCATAGAAAATAAATCTGCGTTTTATATAATATCAAAAATAGTAAAGGGTATTTAAAAATATGAACATTGTAAATATGTGAATCTGAAGAAAATATTTTCAGCCACAAAATGTAGAAGTTTTATTTTGAATCAAATATTTTATAATTGACAATATGAAGTTTGACAATATTTAAAAAAAAA
The DNA here is from genome assembly GCA_035043045.1 of Hirtodrosophila alboralis. Taxonomy (NCBI): domain Eukaryota; kingdom Metazoa; phylum Arthropoda; class Insecta; order Diptera; family Drosophilidae; genus Hirtodrosophila; species Hirtodrosophila alboralis. The sequence continues at coordinate 272,811 of JAWNNH010000477.1, read as the reverse complement.
AAGAACAATAAATGAATTGTAAAGTAAATTTTAATAGTAGTATATAGAAAGGTCCACCACGACCAACAAAACTAAAAGTCATCCAATACTATTTTAAAACTTTAATTATTATAAAGAAATGTCAAAAATTTAATAAATTATAAAGTTTATAGCTTTTTTAGTTGCATTAGCGACAGTACTCGCTTTTTTGCTTATATCTTTTAAACGGTTATTTTAAATATTTTCAACTCTTTTACTAAATATAGTCCAGCTAAATTGTTACTCAGATATAAAAAAAAACTTTTCAAAAATTTTACTTTTTTTATTTTTTTCAGCTTTTTCACATTTAGGCGTACACTCTGGAAATGCCCATTTGGGCATTTTCATTTAAATAAATACATTATCTTACTGCTAAAATTATTAAGTAATATTCATTTAAATTTTATATATAATTTTAACTTCACTTTAAGTTTATTTAAAAGTAACTTAAACTAAAGGCAATTCAAATATTAAAAAAAAAATTCTAAAAACAAACATTAATTTAAGATCTCAGTTTTAAAATATGAAAAACAACTTTAAACTGCAATTCATAATTTTTGTTCTGATAAACTGCAGCTGTCAAAATATGTTTCACAAAATTCTCAGAAATATTTTCAATTAACACCGGCAAAGGTAGAATTTTTGAATGAAATTTTTACTTCGAACGCTTTCAGTTCTGTTCAATGTAGCATTATATATTTCGAACCATTAATCAAGTTGTCGGCAATCTGAAGAACATATACAGATAATAATTCATATGGTAGATATATATATTATAGTCAGTACGATTCCATTTGTTGCTTTTCAACACATTTGATTTGCAAAAGTCTTTCATTGATTTTTACACAAATCAAATAAAAGATGCTTTTAATAATTATTAATGTGATTTTATAATTCATTAATTTTCTTATGGTATTTTTATACACAAATTAACAGTTTTTTTTTAATCGTTTTCTGTTTACCAGTGTACGCTGGCATTTAGAGGATTTTTTCGGAAAATCCACAGGAATTTTCACAGAATTTATTGGCTCAGAGTTTTATTTATGTTTGTGAATTTATAAAATTATATTGATTGCATTTGGCTTATGTATGCCAAACAATTTGCAATGAGTCAGGAATATTGTTTGCTTGTGTATTAATAAATATTGTTAAACTATGGCAAGTATGCTTAAAATTAATAATTATTTCTTGAACAAATTTAATTGTAAATATTAGACCAATTTAATATATTTATTCTTGAATAAAACTTTTTGCTTTTATAGAAAGATGCATTAACATCAATTTATATGGTATTTTTGAATGTTAATATCTTCTTTATAATTTTGTGGCTTATTTTCTATTATTTTCAATTAAATCAAAATTCCTATAGTTTCTCATTTAGCAGCATTGTAATTAAATGTGCCCTATAGAATGTTCTCATTCTTTTTTATTTCCTTTATGCCGTGATAAATTGAATCAAATATATCATATATACCAGTCCCAAACAACTGTTAAGTCTTTTGTGAATGTTAAATAATAAGTATGCCAGCATTTTGTCAAAGTCAACAACAGAATTGGTAAAACGACAAACAAAAATCGAACCAAAGACATTTACTTATGTCATGGTACGTTATTAATCTGGCTAACAAACCATTTAGATCCCTTCATATGTCTGCATAAAAGTACAAAAGTCTGACGGGTCTGTCATTAGCAACAAATGACAGACTGTTAACAAAAGACTACTTACAACAACAAAACAATAACAATAACAAACGTGGCATTAATAATTTCACTGATTTTTCCAATGTTCAATGAATTATGAAAATATTTTTCAATTAATTCAACTTTGAGTTTTTATTAAGGCTCAAAAGTAAAATCAATTAATAAGCAATTGCAATTGAAAGTTGCAAATTGACACAAGTTGTACATTTTGCTGTTGATTGTTATTTATGCGCAAAATTAACATTTTTATAGCATAATATAAATATTCAAAAATTGTTTTATAAAAATAAAAAATAAATAATTTATATATATATATTTTGAAGTATTTATATGTTAAATGGTTAAAAAGTCATATATTCATAAAGTGTTCACAAATAGCGTTCTTTAGGCTTCAATAAAGGGTATCAACTAGTCGTTTATCCTATACCTTGCTTTGACATTTTGCCGAGGCGTTTATTGCTATCATTATTTGTCTCTGCTGAGTTGTCATAATGCATATCGCTTTGGTCATGATTATAGGTAGGTAGTTTTGAGTTATTCTGATTGTGTTTTTTGTAATACATTTATGACAGATTTACGCCTCTCTTTTGTGAATTCTGAAATTTGTCTTGTAAATTGATTATCAGCGTTTGATTGAATTTTAATTTTATTTCTATTTAATTTATGTAGACATAATGAATATGTAATGGTATTTAGCAAGTTTACAAGAATTTTTAACTTAGACAGAAGTAGAGAAAAGTAGAAATAATATATTTAATATAAATTAAAACTAGCAAAACTTTTATTTAGAATAGTTTTACAAATTTAACATGCCATCGAATTAAAATATTAATTTCGGTATTTTATTTTAGAAAATGCAGAACTTTTAAAATTTAAATATTAATTCTGAATTTGTGACTTATTTACATTTTTTATGTTAGTTTTAACAAAACATTTTGTTGCCCAAATTTTACCAATGAAATTTCCAATTAATTGTTTTAATTCTTACCTGTATTTAAGCTGGAATAAATTTCCAAAAATGTAAAAAAATTATAATTTATTTAATATTAATCTATTAAAATTTTTATTTAGAAAAGTCTCACAAATTTGACATCGAATTAATTATATTATATCGAATTAAAATATTAATTTCGATAATTTATTTTTTAAAATGTAGAGCTTTTGTAATAAGTCTAATTCAAATTTTAATGCCTCATTTCTGACATATTTTATTTTTTTTAATTGACAGTTTTAATTGAACATTTTGCTGCCCAAATTTTACCTATGAAATTTTCAATTAATTGTTATAATTCTTACCTGTATTAGAGCTGTTAATAATATCAAAAAATGTACTACTAAAAGCTATTACATGAATACAAAAAATAGACAACATTTATATAATTTTAAGCATTCTCACAGCCATCGTAAACTTCACTGATGCGTAACTTAGCTATTTGATGCCCAAAGCCCATTTATACGATGTATATATACTCTATAAATTCTATACCTCACCCTGCTGTTTATTCAGTGAAGCGTTAAGTATAGCATTTTTGCCATTCCATTTGTTTATTTGTTTGCATTGCTCATTTGGGTGTATGAAATCATGCAACTACCTGTTCATTCCCTAAGTTTCAATTCGAACTTCTATTAATAGCACAGTATGTCAGCTGATGTGTACAGTGGGAACTTTTCCAATAAGTTAGGTGCGACACCCCCAGTTCAAGATCATTGACTCTTGTAGGGCTTATCAAAAGTTGTGGCCCTATCTGGGAAATAAGTTAGATAAAAATATATATATAGTCGGCATGATAAATGGACAGCTATCAATAATGAGAAGCTGCAGCTGCCCTAAAGTCTTGCTGCATTTGTCGTCTGCCTTCACTTTGTGTAGTATTTACCTGCAATCAAAACAGTTTATATATAAGTATATATACCTTTTTTGTTGTTTTTTTCCCTATCTGTTTGCATTTCAAATGTTTATTTACTTGGCTGTCAGTGTGTTTGTCGAGCCAACAAAAACTCACAAACCGACGAACGAGCCACTCACTTTACTGTAGCTCACTTCTTTTAAGTACATATTTACAAACGTTTAATGTATTTATTTGAATGTATATATATAGTACCTACAATAAGTATGCGCTGCGTGCCTCTTATTAGTCAGCTTATACACATTTCCATTTCCATTTGATTGATCCACCTAAAAAAAGGCACAAGGTTGCCAAGTCGACAATTTTCCAAACCCCAATTTAGCTAATTTGCATGTACAATAAAAGTTGCCAACTCTAAACAATAACGTACAATGAAAGGTGTTAATGATAACAGAAAAGTAAAACTGGGTTAAAGGCGAGTAAGGGGCAGGCATTGCGCATACGCAACGTTGCAGCAAACTCATAAAAATAACAAATTCAACACGGCAGCTGCTGTTTGTTCAATAAAAGTAAAGCTTGCAACTAAACTAGAAAAATCTAATTGGCTTTAAGGCACCGAAGCATATATACACTTTTATATAAAGTTCAGCATAACTTAAATAATTTATAGGCAATATTTTGTGATATATTTCTCAGCGAAACTATCAAAATATATCAAATAAATAAAGTTTCTTTGCTTTTGAACGCAATTAATTTTGTCTATGTATTTTGTCTGTTAGATGCAAAAGAAAATTAATAAAATTTATGGAATATTTGTGAAATTGTTGCAATTTTAGTGAAAAAACAAACATTTAGCTGATTACAAGAATTTTTAGCTCACAAAGACATAGACAAAAATATAAATATTTTATTTAATAAAAATTAAAACTATTAAAACTTTTATTTAGAAAAGTTTCACAAATTTGAAATGTCATCGATTTAAAACATTAATTTCGGTATTTTATTTTTTAAAATGCAGAACTTTTATAATTCAAATCTTAATTCTGAATTTGTGACTTAATTACATTTTTTATGTTAGTTTTAACAGAACATTTTATTGCCCAAATTTTACCTATGGAATTTTCAATTATTTGTTATAATTTTTACATGTATTTGAGCTGATATAAATTTCCAAAAATATACTACTAAAAACTACTACATAAAAAACAAACATTTAGTTGATTAACTTGTTTTTTCATTATTTAAAAATATCAAGAAACATAATTCGAGCAAAATAAAATAAAGCATAAATATTTTCGTGTTCACATGACTTGGTGCAATAAATCTGGCAATATTATATATTTATTATTATTAATTATATAAAAATTGCCATTTGTCCAATTGGTTTATATGGTTATTTAAATCAACACAACAACAATTAGTTCATAATTATTAACTAGTCTAATGAAGTTTCTTGAGCTGCTTGCAGTTTATATCTAATTTAATATTTTATCAAAGTCTACATACCCTATAACAGCATTGTGTAAGATGTCTTGACTGTTTAAAGACCTAAGTAGCGTTTTATGGGTTTGGTTTTAACGCCCGGCAAGTCGTGCAGGAAAATCACATAAATCTTTGCAAACTACACGAGTTTTGTGAGTGAGCTTGAAACTCAATTAAAATACCAAGTTCAGAGCCTGCCAGCGTGTGAAACTGACAGCTGACAGATGGAGACGTTTGTAGGCAAAGAAAGCCCCGGTGTTTGGGTCATGGACTCTGTCAACATTTTTACTGACTTCTTCGTCATTCACTCACTTAGTCGCTCACACAGTCACTCAGTCAATCTATCAATCATTCAAGGCTCACATTGCTTGGTTTTTTGTTAATTTCTCGTTTGAAACAGGTGCGAAATGTGTCAGTTTCTAATAAGCCAAAGTTCAAAATGCTTTTTTTCTACTCGAACTTATTGAAATTGTTAAACACTTGACGAGAGTGCAAACAATTTTTATTTATTTATTTTTTCGCTTAAGCTCTTAATAATATTTTTTTTAATAAACTCTTTGTAATTATTTAAAGTCTATATAAGCTGCTTTTCTTAAGCAAGCTTAATAGTTTGATTTTAATTTAAATTTCAGTTTATATTTATTTATTTTTGTAATCCTTTTAAAGTGAATGTTGAATTTTAAATTGACATTCAAAGAAATTAAATTTTTTTCTTTTTTTTACATATTTTCTGCTTTCATAAATGTTTATTAAATTATTGATTTTTTTTTACTTTTCAGAACTTGTTGGTTTAAAATATACAATATATTTTAAATGTTTATTAAATTATTGGCTTTTTTTACTTTTCAGAACATTGTACAATATATCTTAACAGCTGGTAAGTTAAAGCTCAGTATTATACAATAAAATGGAACTTCAGACAATCATTGAATATATAACTATAAATACACTTTTATGCTCTTGAAATTACCTTTTTCCTGAATATATTTTCCTAAGTAATCAACTGCAGCAAGACTCAATTTTGATTCTATTCCATGTGGTCGCACATTTGTCCAATTAAATGCAGTTTCCCTGTCGAAACCAAATCCAAATCCCATTCGATTCCTTCCATTTCGCTGAACTTTATGCGTTGCGATTCATTTCTTTGGGGGATTTAAATGGCAGGGAAAGTTTAATCAATGCACATGATGCGTTGACATATGAGATCAGCACCTCACACCTGTTGACAAATTCAATTTGCGGTGACGACACTATTAATTAAAGTGCTGAATCATGAACATGCATTTAATTCGCTTTAGTAATAGGTTTAGTTGGCTTGTGAAAGCTGCAGAAAACATTAGTCTGACTACATTTTTGCACGCATTTTGCAGCTTGTCGTTTCGAATTGGCCAACAGATTGCCCTCGTATCTTGGCCAACATCTACGAGTGTGTGTGTGTGTACCATTTAAGGGCATTTGGCAACTTTTTCCAATCGACGTCTGACGAATGCAATTGTCCTTTATTGCCATTCCTTCATTAGGTTTATATATATATATATATCTTGAAAACATTTTAATGCAATTTTTATGCGCATTTTTGCGCACTTTAATGGGCTGCTTTCTTAGCTGTCTTACAATAATTTCAATTGTGATTCATGTAATGCGCTTTATTGTTGTCCATGAGGCCATGGCCTCTTTGTTCCCTGTCTGGCAATCAGAAATGGCCAACGCGTTGTTGTCAAACTTCACTTGATTTCGATTGTAGTTGTTCTGAAAATAAAAACGGCAATTTAACATAATTAGCAATTCATACCATTAAATACCACTGAATCAGGAAAATGCTTCAAACTCTCCATTTTCTTCATTATTTCCATGCTCTATGTAAAACTGAAGTTGGCAGCAGCTGTTGCTATTGGAAATTATCTACGAAACGTATTAAATTATGCATGAAAACTCTGTGCTCCATAAAAGTGTGTAATAAAAATGCTTTAAAATATTTTTTCGGCATATTAAAAGAAACAACATTGTGACTTCCCAAAGAAGCGCCAACAATCTGTCAAAAATTGTTGCACACATGAGCTAAACAAACTACTTATAGAGTAGCTCTAAAATGTATAAAATAAGGGAACATAATTTACCAAAGACCAAGGAAGTTTATTCCGCTCGCACATGCGGCGGAGGCATAAATTAGATCATAATAAAGTTACAAAAAAAACAAAAAAAAATACAAAAAAAACTGTGGCCTTATAAAAATAGTCTTCATTGGCCGCGTTGTGTGAAAATTAACAGCATTAAATATTCGGGAAGGCATAAATTTTAATAAAAGTCAAAAAGTGTAACAGCTGCAAGCAAAAAACTACAGAAACTAATGAGTTCGACTATGATGTACTCTATTTATTATTAACTTTAATAATACAAATGACTGAGAGATAGTTTATTGGCTGTAACATAGTTTGGGCGTAGATGAAATACTCTCTAAATGATATGAACATTTAATATTTTAGCTTTATTTTCTGCACTGAGAAAAAAAATGAGCAATCGTTCCTATTTCATTATATTTTGTTTTTAAATATTCGTTGTTAAAAAGAGAACGCTGACTCGCTATTTATACTCTGAAAACATCAAAATAAGTTTATATTTTATCATTTTATTTTTTATTTTTATTTTTTTTTTATTTTATTATTATTTTTTTTATATATTTATTTGTTTTTATATTTTTATTTTTTTTATATTTTTTTTTAATTTTATTTATTTTTTTTTTTATTTTATATTTTATTGTTAAGAAGCAGATAGACTATAACATGAAATTTAAATTAACATTAAAAAACAAACACGCTTCATGAGAAGCTTTATATATATTTAATCATAGTATGAAATTATCGTACCCCTAATGAAAGGGTTTGCAAAATGTTGCATACTTGTAGGCGCTGACTTTTTGTTGCACAACCAATAATTCGCAGTCGGTACTTGCGTTCAGTATATAAGGCATAGAGGTTTCGTTAAATAAAAAAATTATTTTTTTATTTATTTGTTAAAATTTTGTGTTCTAAAGTCAAGTGGAAATTAATATTTTCGATTAGCAATATATATTTTTACATTATGCACAGATAAAAAAGACCGAACATTAAAATTAAAATTTAATTGCCTTTTTTTGTAAATAATCCTGAGTTAAGTGATCTTAATTGTTCATAATTTCATAATAACTATTTTAAAACAAAAAATGATGAGCAAAACATTATAGAATATAGAATTAAGGCGGTTTTAATAAATCCTTAAATTAAATAAAAAATTATATAAAAATAACAAGAAAAAGCGTTCACAACAGACTATTCTCAACAAATGTTCATGAATCCGGTAATTCTACAATGAATATTTTTCTCAGTGTGCCTTTGCGGAAGCCAATGTATAATTAATGAGCCTGCAACTTGGAGAACGTGTGGTCTTGGTGATTTAAATAAAAAACGCCTGATTTTTTTTATTTAAAAAAATAACTTTTATTTTATATTTATAACAGTTAAAATAGTTTCACGTAAGCTCCCTTCCTAATAGGCCTTGACATCGTGAACACGACGGAAACGTTCACCCGCCTGTCGGAGTGTGAGTCCTCGTGTCTCCGGCATCAACGCAGCAAATATAAGTAAACTCACTAACAGGATAATTCCTACAGCCAAAAAGTATTGGTAGAAACAATCCGCATTTGATCCAAATGTGATAATCACAATAATGTGGATCACTTGCTCAATGCACACAACCAGGCCAATAAAGAAGGGCTTGACATGCATGGGAAAAGCCTCGCCCAGATAGGTGGGCGTACAGGATACAAACAGGCCGGCAAAGAACTGAAAGGCCATGGATATGCGGCACACTTGATTCATATAATACCAGCTAATAATATTGGTCATATCCGAATAGATGCCCGCCATGCCTAGCATCAGTCCAGCCATACACAGCAGTCCCAGAAGCGAGACAAACTTGCGTCCCAACTTGTCCACAATGGCAACGGTAAAGAAAGTGCCAATCCAACGCAAAGCGACCCACACAATGATCGTCCAGTCAAGGTATCCCTCAGAAACCAGGGTGCTTGAGGTCATTGCCCAGCTGAGGGGCACAGAGAAGGAGAATGCGACGAGGCAGCGACAGAAGAGCATCTTAATGAAGGGCATTACGGAGCAGGAGATCTGTGTGGCCATACTCAGACTATTACCCTCTGCCACATATCGCTTGGCCTCATCCAAGGCTCTATTGAAGGCTTCATCCGATGTTGTGGACATTAGTTGACGCTGGTATGCCCGCGCCTTTTCCTCATTATTTTTGCGTAGATAGAAGATGGGCGATTCAAGGGATATGACCACGGTGGCTGTGGCAATTAATGAAAATACAATGCCAAAAATGCCATGTGCCTGATTGAAGCCAATAGTCGCGTCCGAGTCCCACTGCGACACCATGATCACCTGAATTGCAATGCCCAATGCCAAGCCATACTGCTCTAAGGCGGCCCATGTTCCACGGGAATTGCGTGATGTTATTTCCGAATTGTGTATAATAAATGCCACCGTAATCAGCCCGATGCCCGCACCGCCCACATATCGAGCTGCCACCATAGGAGTGTAGTCATAGGGTGCACTTACACAGATAATCCCATCGATCAACTGCATCACGCCGCCAAGAGTCTGTAGAAATGGGAATCATTAGCTTGAAACAACTTTTATAAATATTATTAATTCCAAAACTCACATAGAAAACGAATTTGGGCACGAGAGTCATAGTCAGAGCTGCGACAACAGCTCCAATAATGACACCAATAAACCAACTATATTGAAACTCAAAAGTTGTGGTTACATGTGTTCCTATATTCCAGCCCAATCCCTGGGCCATATCCATTCCGCCATAGGCAAACAATAAAACACCTGTATAGGATAAGAAATTTATTAGTTGAATTTCAGATAAAAATATATACATATATATTTCTCTTATACTTAATATAGTCCAGCTAAAATGCTGCTCAGATATAAAAAAAAAGTTTTCAACAATTTTTTCTAGCTGTTTCCACATTTAGGCGTATAATTGTCACGTAACGCCACTCTAGAAATGTCCATATATTGATTTAAACATTTATATATTTATATTTTATTTTTTATACCGATATTAATCATTTGTTGATGAAGTTTATACACATTTGTTTTTTGGTTATGTGAACTTGGTAAAATGCTGACAGCTGTTGTTTTTTTTTTTTTTTATTTGATAAAGTTTTAATGAACAAAAATTAATGTCTATTCGAGAAATTATTTTCTGCTAATTATTATAAAATGAGCTTTTATTTTTTTTTTTAAATTTTTAATATTTAGAAATTATTTTCAATGCCACACACCATTTTTCGTTAATTTTTATAACATGAACATTTCATTTTTTCAACAGTTTTAATATGTAGAAAATTATTATATGTTTATTTCTTTTTTGGGTACTTTTTTTTTTATTTATTTTAGATTGTTTCTCCGTTATTTTTTCCCGAGAACACTAATTAGTCATAGAAGACAAACAACTCAATAACTATATTATCTGCCATGTGCGCACAACTTTAACACAACTGTTTCAGTTTATCATACAAACAGACAATCAATTAAAGCTTTGAAGCTTAAAGTTAAAAGATATGATAACAGATATCAGCCATGAAATTAATATATATATCAGATATATTTCGTTTTCTATTTTCGCCAAAAATATACTGGAATTTTCGCCTTTTTTTTATCTGGTGAATTACAGCCTATATTTTACCAATTTCACTTATTGCAAAAAACAAGTGAATTCAAATCGCAAAAATTTAGCGAAATTGCTACGTTTCTGTAGTTCTATGTGTATATAATCCAATTATCCTTTAAATGTTTATATTCCTAGGCTAACCTGCTGTTGCGGTATGAGCTTTATGTCGATTGGCCCAACCATTTCTCTGGGCTCTTGGATTTCCATTAATCACCTCAACATAGGTGGTTTGTTGTTGTTGTTGTACTGGAACTGTTGTTATATAGGTTGTCTGCATTGGCGGAGATACTTTCTCCGTTGTTATATAGGTTGTAGTCATTCTGTTCACTTAAAAGTATAATTCACGTAGAATCGATTCGTTCGTTATTAGGGCTACGCCGCAACTAATTTCAACTGGACATAATTTTATTATTTTATAGGTATTGGAAATTTGCGATATCAGTATCTTATTATAGATAATAAATGTACATATGTATATTTGTAATCAGCATGCGATACATGGGAATTATTTAATGTGATGGCTACCTATTCTATGGACGGCAGGTGAACTTTGATTTAATTGAAATATGACGAACTTATTGGGGTTTACAAACTGCAAACATAAATGGAAAATTGCAGGTTAAAGTCCCGATAGATATATACTCTATATATCTATGTAATTATGTTACTGTTTTGCGTGAATTTCAAGATCTTTAGCAGTTTTTTTTTATTAAAACTGATGACTCCTGGTTTTATTTATAAATTTTTATTTGTTGTTTGAAAGAATGATTTTGATGGGGTAATATTGTGATTAGAATAGTAAAACGAGCTGCAAAAATAGAAAACTTTTTTTAAGCTCTTCAAAATGGACTTGGAACAAATTGTTGTCTAAGATTAATATGATAATTATAAAATCAAATTTTAATCAAAAAAAAAATTTAATAAAAATCAAATTATGTTTATATATTTTTTTAACTTTAACCAGTTTTTTAAATAAATTAAATGTTAGTTTATTTTTGTACAAAAGTATATTGTTTCCAAGCAAATTAATTAAATTAAATTATTTAATTTTCTATTTTGTATTAAAAATTATGTTTTGCCATAGCAAAATTATTGAATTAAATTAAATTTTGCTTAAACATTTTATTTCTGCTATGCAGCTTGTTAAAATTCAAATAACTTTTAAATATACGTATATCAAATTGAATATTGTTTCTATTTTATTTATTAATGCATGTATTTAATCCGAACTATGATTGTTTAATTCTGATAGTTGAAACTAGTATTACTATTGAAATTTTACATATTTTGTGACCTCTAATAAAAGGTAACTTTAATATTAAAAAACAAATCAAAATACGTAGATTTTATTATCTCTCCAGCAGATTAAGCGTGTTCAAACATTTTTTCCAACAATTAAAAAAAAAGAAAATATTTTAATTGCATAATTTTATATAATGCCTTGATATATATTTATATATATATTTTATTTACATAGATATATTGTTAAGTGTCAATTATCTTGCATCTAAGCTGTTTAGATGTGCACTTGTGCATACATATAAATATAGAAATTATTTGTGAATACAAATACGTAATAGAGTACAACAGGGAATACTTCCAGTGTAGCATTGTTCACCATTGTTTTCTTGCCAAATTAGAATTTCTTAATTCTACATCAACTCCATTTTAGTATGCCATGACATCATGTACGCGACGGAAACGTAATCCCGCCTCTCGCAGCGTAAGTCCTCGTGTCTCCGGCATCACTGAGGCAAAGATTAGCAAACCCGCGACCAGAATAATTCCCACACCCACAAAGTATTGGAAGAAACAGTCAGAGTTTGATCCAAATGTGACAATCACAATAATATGAATCACTTGCTCAATGCACACAACCAGGCCAATAAAGAAGGGCTTGACATGCATGGGAAAAGCCTCGCCCAAGTAAGTTGGAGTGCTGATCACATATAAGCCGGCAAAGAACTGGAAGGCCATGGACACTTGGGACACCTGTTGCATATAGTAGGAGCTTGTGACATAGGAGTTATCCGAGTAAATACCCGCCATAGCTAACATCAATCCTGCCATGCAAAGTAGTCCCAGCAGCGAGACGAACTTGCGTCCAAGGGTATCCACAACGCCAATGGCCAAAAGTGCGCCAATAAAACGTAAAATGGGCCACAATACTATTGGCCAGGTATATATGGATTCTTGCCAAAGAACCGTACTATATAACATGGCCCAGCTGAGCGGTACGGAGAAGCTAAACGCCACAAGGCAGCGACAGAAGAGCATCTTGATGAAGGGCATGATGGAGCTGGTTAGCTGTGAGTTTATATTCTGGCAAAATGCCTCTGTCACATAACGCTTGGCTTCCTCAAAGGTTTCGTTGGTTTTTCCAGTTGGCGTTACGGTACCCAATAGCTGATCCTGACAGGAACGCGCTGCATTCTCATTATTCCTCCGTAGATAGAAAACTGGTGACTCAATAGACATGGCCACTGTACCAGTGGCAATCAGGGAGAACACAATGCCAAATATGCCATGTGCTTGATTAAATGCAATACTTGTATCCGCGTCCCACTGTGAATTCATGATCACCTGTATCAGAATGCCCATTGCCAATCCATACTGTTCCAAGGCACACCATTTGCCACGGGAATGGCTTAAGGTCACCTCCGTGTTCTGTATTATAAAGGCCACCGTAATGAGTCCAATGCCCACACCACCCACATAGCGTGCTGCCAACATTGCAGGGTATTCGTAGGGTGCACTCACACAGATGATAGCATCGATTAGCTGCATTAATCCGCCTAGAGACTGAAGAAAATCTTTATTAAAATGCTGTTTTTATGTTCTCTAAAATTGTTGCTTACATAGATATATTTTTTGGGCACAAAGGTCACGATCAGAGCTGCTACAATAGCTCCAATGATGACGCCAATAAACCAACTGAATTCAAATTCATAAGTAGTTGCAATTCCTGTGTTTAGATTCCAGCCTAATCCTTGAGCCATATCCATGCCGCCATAGGCAAATAACAATATTCCTGTGGGAGACAAGAATGTGAGAAATTTTAATATTTTATTGGAAATATTGGTAAATATCTTGAAAAGAAGCTAATTGAATAATTTCTATTTTATACAAATATATCATGTCATACTATACATGATCTATTTGTATATAGTATAGTATGACATGATCTATTTGTATAAAATAGAAATTCCAAGTAAAATCTTATAATAACAAAGGGTACACTTGTTTTATTAAATTAATTACATAATCAAAATAACAAACTATGTAGTTAAATTTCTTAAAACAATATAAATCACTGTATTGTATTAGAATTGATATTTGTATACTTATTTATTGTGATGTATACATATTGGAACTTAAAGCAATTTCAACTAAAATATGTTACTTAACTACAGAACCTTTGAAAATAATTATTTAAATTATTTTATTTCAATTCTTTTATTTTCAATTCTTTAATTAAACTTACCAACTGCTGCTGTATGAGCATCATTATTATTTGTCGAGCGTATGTAAACTCGTTGGGTTGGAGGATTATTGATGACCTCAAAGTGGGTTGTTTGTGGAGGTTGTGGAGGAGGCTGCAGACCTGGACCTGTAACTACATAGGTCGTTTGTAATGGAGGTGATTGTCCCGTGCTTATATAGGTAGTTGTCATTTCTACACTTTTGCATTTATAACAAACTAAAGCAGCTAAAAGTTTATAAGAAACTGAACGAAAAATTAACAAATTATTTGGTGTATATACGCATAGCAGAGACTGGTGATATCGATATCTATATTTTGTTTTTTTGATAAAGTGCGTATATTATAATCAAAAATTTGTTATACATAAATTCCTTTTTCATGGCTACCGTTGGCAGGCGAGATATGGCCATGATTCATGTTGATATTGACCTGGCCTTTCTTATACATATGTATACAAGTAGTATAAACACCGATAACAACTGCCAAAAATTTATGGAATACATTGATTCCGTTAGTGAACAAATTTCATTGTGACTCACAAAATATTTTATATTCTTTTTTGTATTTTTTGGGAGAGACCCCAGCTGAATCAGAATTTAGATTTTTATTTGCTGTCAAGCGATTTGGTTAAGATCGATAAACTACTTATGGTTGTACATTGTCATTGACAATGACATTCATTTCATGTCCTAGTCAATATTTGGTTTATATTTTTTTTTGTTGAGCGATTGCTTTCCTAAAATATGTTTAAAAGTTAAAAATTTTTTTATTGCTAGAAATTCATTAAAGCTTTAAAATTGTTTATTAAATATTGGTTTAATTATGAATATTTATTTTCAACAAATTTTATTGTTATTTTTTTTGTTTTTTTATCTGCTTCATTGAATTTATGTGTAAGTCTGTAATTAAAATAATTCGCTTTGTAAACATGTGCATAAAATAAACACATGCTTTAACTTTACCTTTATAAAGAGTATAATTCAAAAAATCAAATCTCTACGACAATCTATTATAAAAATAGATTTAAATTTTTAATTTGAAAGGAATAGTATTTTATTATTATACTCTAGTATAATCCCGGCGTGCGTTGCTATTTCCCGCACCCGTTCCCAAAAATAATAAAATAGAAAAAAAAAATCATATTCTACAATGTTTTTTTATTAAAAACAAAATCATTTTAATTATTATTGTAGACTACTGCGCCACCTGATATGCACCAGCTGAGATTTTCATATAATTTTAAAATGCATTTTCCACCGATTTTTTGATATATTTTAAATAAAATTTTTCCAGAGTGCCAACCTACGATATTAGAGGAATATATTGCAAATAATTTCAGATTTCTAGCTTTTACCGTTTGGCCTGCTCGTGAGTCGCCAATCGGTCAATCAGTCAGATTATAGAGTTTTATTTATATAGATTATTTTCTATTATATTATTTATTATAGAACGTGGTACAGCATAGGTACTTTGGATGTATTTTAAAATTTAAAAAAGCTCAGAATGTAAACAATACTCTAGAGTCTAGAATCTAGATATTCGTATCTGTGTGGACTTAAATATTCTTCATTGTTTGATAAAATAGAAAAAAAATATTGAGGTTTGAAGTACATAAAAAAAAAACTGAAGATAAAAAAAAAACATTAAAAAATATATAAAAATATAAATATATATATAAAAATATATATAAAAATATATAAAAATAATAATATTTATAAAAATATAAAAATATATATAAAAATAAGCAATAACTGAACTATAAATAATTTTATAATAATAATAACCCTTTTTCTCTTTTTCTCCCTTAAATAAATTAATCAACTTTCATATTTTCAATTAAATATATTTTTATTAAACATTCCATTCTTCTTACTTAATACAAGTTTTAATTATTCTTAACTAAACCAACTTAAAATAAGTATAACTAATTGAAAAATAAATTTCGATTTAATGGTATATATGGTACAGTTATACCAGATATGCCATAAATTTCATTTATTTTTATTGAGATAGAATTTGAACATTTTGATATTTGTGTTTTAGCCTTCTCAATGGGCCATTATGTCCTGCAGACGGCGGAATCGTTCGCCTGCCTGTCGTAGTGTCATGTTACGGGTTTCGGGCAACATTACCAAAAGGATAAGAAAGCTTATCAACAGGATAATGCCCACAGCCAAATAGTATTGGAAGAAACAGTTGACATTCTGTCCAAATGTGACAATTACAATGATGTGAATCAATTGCTCAATGCAGACAATTAGTCCAATCAGGAAGGGTTTGATGCGCATGGGAAACGCTTCGCCCAAATAGGCGGGGGTGCATGCAACAAACAAACCCGCAAACATTTGATAAACCATGGAAATGCGACATACCGTTGCCATTTCCGATTGGTTAGTAGTATTAGCCAGGTCCGAATAGATGCCTGCCATGCCCAGCATTAGGCCTGCCATGCATACCAATCCCACCAATGAAAGGAGCTTGCGTCCCAGTTTATCCATAACCAAAATGGCAATGAGGGTTCCAATATAACGTAAGAGTCTCCACACAATAATTGGCCAACTGTACATGGTTCCTTGCCACACAATGGTGCTCGTTATGATTGTTTGGGTAAGCGGCATGGAGAAGCTGAATGCCACAAGGCAGCGGCAGAAGAACATCTTAATGAAGGGTATCATAGCGGCGGTTAGATCAGCATTCAAACTTTGACTTGTGCCCTCATTCACATACATTTTCTTATCCACAAAAACAACTTTAAAGTCCTCCTCTGTAGCCTCATTACTCAGCAGTTCCCACTGGCAGGCGCTGGCCTTTTGATCATTATTCTGTCTTATATAGAAGATGGGGGATTCCACTGTCAGGATTAGTATAGCTATTGCTATAATAACAAATCCAATGCCAATAATGCCATGTACTTGATTCATTGCAATTGACAAATCCGGATCCCACATAGAGTCCATAATAACCTGAACAGCAATGCCCAAGCCCAGGCCAGATTGCTCAAAGGCACACCATTTGCCACGTGAATCACTTGGTGCCACCTCCGAGTTGTGTATAATATAGGCCACAGTTATAAGGCCAATTCCTATGCCACCAATATACCTCGCTGCCACCATAGCATCATAATTATAGGGTGCACTCACACATATAATAGCATCGATAAGTTGCGTCACAATTGCCGTGGCCTATATAATTAAAAATTAATCATTAGTATATATAAATATATATTTATAAATTATTAAATTCTATTACTTACATAGTAATAAAACTTGGGCACATGTGACGCCGAGAAGGCAGCTAATATCGCTCCAATAATAACGCCAATAAACCAACTATATTTAAATTGATCTGTATCGGGTATTCCGGAGTAAAGATTCCAGCCAAGACCCTGAGCCATGTCCATGCCACCATAGGAAAACATAACAATGCCTAAAATAAAACATAATTTAATTATATAAAAGTTTCAATTTTCTGAGTTGTTTTTTGTAATTGTTGATTTAAGATTGCAAATGGCAATTTTTAATTGAATTTCTTATTATATTACCTGTTATGATCGAGTGTAGTCTCTGTCTATTGACACAGCCATTATATTTGCTTCGCTCCCTTCGAGGCTCCACTATCACCTCTATATAGGTGTCTTGACTATTTTGTCCAATTGCCATTATTTTCAGTATTCTTGGAGCTACTGAAATCGCATAAAGTTCGTTCGATTCGAAGACAACGCGTTAACTGAATTCAATTAGACAAATTGTTGTGTATTTATAAGCACAAAAAAAATAAAAACTCATATCAATTGGAATTGTAATACTGTTTGGTTAGATAGCACTGGGGCTGGCTTGACTTGGCTTCACTGTGATTCATGCCACAACACGTGCCCTTCATGTCTTTCCCATTGTAGAACGACCAACCATGGACATAAGCCCTGATAGCGGACAGTGTATAGAGATTGACGACAAGTTGCATTAGAAATGTACTTAATATATTTTTTCAAGTGACTCATTAGCTCCTTAGGAAACACCAGCACTGAATCAGCATAGTTAAAGATGTTTTAAAATTAAGATTCATTTAAATATCTACTTGATAAAGTAAAGAAAAATAAACTATATTATTGTTTAACTCTTGAGCTTAAGTGCTTTGTTATCTAATAAATATAATGTTATTATTTAATGCCCGTCTGCCATTTGTCTGCTTTCTATAACAACATTGTTCCTATCTTTATACTATATACACAACTTTATCATTATTGACATAATATTTTAGCTTGTGATTTTTGAGATTGTTCTTTGGCTTTAACTATTGTAGTACTTGCCGCACCTTGACCTATTGCTAAATGACAAACAACTTGATGTGGCTGCCTCTTGCAACATCTTCATTAGTTGCTGTTAACGCTGCCACAAACGTCATTAATGTTGCAGCAACAGTCGGCAACATCCATCCCTGAGGCAGCAATCTCAAGTGTTTGCTTGAGTTGTCTCAAATTGCGTAATGTCTGCAACACTCCAACTCCAATTCAGATACATCCTCATGTGGTAAGCCAATCTATCTTGTTGCGCATCAAACTGTCAAATTGTACACATGTCTCTGTGTATATATATATCTCTGGTATGGAGTACAACTGGGACTGCTGAATCCAGCTCCTTGTCAGTTGTCGCTGCTCGACAAATTATCCAAATGCGACGCCAAATGGCCATGGCTTTCAGCCTCGCAATGCGTCGTCAAATATTTTGAGAGATTCAAGTACATTTTAATGAGTTTATGCACCAAGTTGTCTAATGGCGCAAAAATTATGAGCGCCGCCGCATCAAGTGCCACAAGCAGCAACACACACACAAGAACATTAGCACATGTTGCCCATAACTCACATACAGCAAAAGATACAAAATACAGATACAGATACATTTGCTTTTGTGGCTGTGAAGACAGTTTGAAGCACTTTGCATCAATTTATATGTCTCTGTGTAAGCTAATGCTTCAAGGAAGAAGTCTGCCAGTGCCACTAATGGAGTCTAATTACCCCCAAAGCGACAGGCGACGACCATCTCAGATACTCCTGCTCCTCCTGCCTCTTGCCTTGGCTAATAAAAGTGTATTAAAACGTTTGTCGTTCCTATGCTTGACAGACAGTCAGACAGACAGACAGCCAGACATATAGAAAACATTGGAGCTTGGCAATTGCTCATTATTTATTTTCGTACACCCCAAATAGAGCACAAGACCACAACAGCCTCAAAGTTGCTATTTTTGTTTGCTATTTTCCCCAAAACATCGAACAGTTCCAGACACAATTTGTCCAGCGTATCTTGTACTGCACATATGTATATATATATATATATTCAAAAAGTATATAGAGTGCAGCACTTTGTGATATTTTTACGACCTCCATGTATGTGGGGGGCCAAATATTGTCATTAAAGTTTGTTGAGACTACTGTGAGAGCTATAAAAAAAAATATAATTATCATCGAAAGTTGCATATTCTAATGAAGCACTAAACTAGATATTAAATCGCTTAAAAAATATATCTATAAATTAAAGCAATCTTAACAATGAGTTACAGCTTTCTTGGTGTGGCAAGTTTTAAATAAATTTGTAAAAATTATTATAAAATGTTTCTTATGACCAAAAACCCCATGTTTAATCTAACGTTTTGATCAGAGCTATATAATATAGATATACGACTATATAATTAAGTTTTATCATACTACATAAAATATTAGAAAGCTCACAAATGCAGAATATGCTTGCGAATGTAAATCATATTTAATATGACTGTAAATATAATTTATATAAAATTTATAATTTATAGTTTTTATATTGCGAGTAAGTTTAAAAATTCAAAATATATTAATCCGATTGTTACTTTACATATCAGAAAAGTCTACTTTTCAACTTTGATCCCATTCAATATATGTCTTGTTTTTTTAAAGAATTAATAAGAAAAACCTGCAAAATAAATACTTCTACAGCTTTTTTAAGTATTAATAAAATATTATTTAATTATTTAATATACACTCAAATATATGTGCATCTAAAAACTTGATAAAATTAATGTTTCTAATTTTAAAATATTTCCAAAAAAAAAATTTTACAATTGATGACTAGACCAAGTGTTTCCGCCCGGGATTGAACCGGGGGCCTTCCGCGTGTTAGGCGGATGTGATAACCACTACACCACGGAAACATGTTATATTAAATAATTGCAAAAATAAAATTTAAAAAATTATTCGGACATTCCAAAAATAAAACTTTCAATTATATATAAATAATAAATAAATAAAAAAATAGAAAAAAAAACCTATGCCGAAACCCGGGATTGAACCGGGGACATTTAGATCTTCAGTCTAACGCTCTCCCAACTGAGCTATTTCGGCTGTTGAGTTAGCTCTGGCTAACAAGGCAATATAAAATGCGATTGCGATTAAGCACAGAATGTTTATAAACAATTCCTAATCTATAAAATATATATAATCACACCTGAAATAATGCATAGCAAATTGTGATAATTGTTTGTGGCACGCAAAACTCTATAAATATTTAGATCATATTTTTCTCAGAGTTTCACATATAAATCATTTTAAGTCTGTCAAGTGCACATTTACCTTGCTTAAATATTTATGTGTACATCATTTTGTTTGATAGACAAGCATGAAAATTGCGTTGACAGTTGCATTATAAATTTGATGCAGTATGTAAACTTTTTGCAGCTGCAAAAATTATGAAATTCAAAATTTTGCCCTTTCTACTTCTTTTTGTGCCAAAACGTAACTTGGTCTGAGGTTTCTCTTTGATTTTGCAACAGATTTAATGCACATCAAACAAAGTTTTAAAATGGATGAAAATTGTTGTAAACAATAAACATTCACAAAAATTGATGTGAGCCAAAAAATACGCAAAAAAAAAGTTAAGCACATTTATTACATTATTTTGTAAAGACTTTATAATGATGCTTGTGCAGAATATATATAAAATTTTTATAGAATTTTTAATGCTTTCAGCGCTAGAAACGAAGCGTAGCTGACATTATAAAAACATGGGCATTGCAAATTTGGCAAAGTTTCAAAATCTGCTGGGGAAAGACTAAATGTTCACAGGCATTTGTAAATATTTCAACTTGTATATACTTATCAACTATAAACTTTCATTGAATTGCAAAATTTACAAATTGAAAATCATATTTTTTCGTATTTTGTTTTAATTTTTGATTATCTTAAACTCAGGTGTTGAAACTTGAATCTAAATATATAAAAAATGTATAGGTATTAATCAACTGAGAACGGCTGGGCCGATTTGGTTGCAATTTTATTTTCAGTTGTTCGTAATTGGCAGAGGAAGGTTTCTAGAAAAGAAAATTTTGGAAAAACTTCATTGAAAAGTCGTTAGCGCCTTAACAGATAGATTTGCTGCGCTGTTAACTTATACAGCACTGTTAGCGTATATTACACTGTAAGCGTATACAGCACTGTTACAATAATCACAGTAGGCAGTATTTTTTAAATTAAATACGTAAACTAAAGTATTTTTTTAGAGCTAGAGGAATATTTTAATTTTTTCAGTATATCATAAAAATTAATACATTTAGCTCATTTATACATTTTTATACATCTATACATACTCTAAACGCTAGACTTTCAATTTCACTCATTCAATTAAAATATAATAAAAAAAAAGCAAAAATAAACAATATTTAATTTATTTATAACAGCTGAAAACATCCTCTGTTTTTTAAGGACCTCAAATCATTATAGTAAGTTAACATTATATATGTATACCAAAGCTGCGTCTCAAGTTTTGTCATCATTGCGGCTCGTGTCCCTGATCGTTTACCTATAGAGACTGCCTCGAGGCAGGGTATCGACAAGTGGTTGAATAACCTGATCCATGTATTTTGTCTGATCACCTTATGGCTCAGTCTTCTCTCCTGATTTTTTTTTGTATTCTTTTTTTTTTGTTTTGTTTTGTGTGTAACTAATGCGGCTTCCGTTTGACGCCTTGTGCTGAAAGCTGAGCCCCCAACGTCCATTGAAATTCTCAAGCTTGGTCATCAGGGACAGCTTCACCTTTTTTGTCCATGATTCACATTCTTGAAAGCCGATCGCAGTAGCAGTCGAAATTCTTTAGAAAATCCGACACCACGCCCACCATAGCCAGCTATGATTTATAGCCTGCCCACAGCAGCGGCTCTGCTCATTTGTTGTTGTTGTTATTGTTGTTGTTGACCACAGCATTTAGTCCAAGGTAAGCAACTTTTGAAAAGTCGTTGTCAAAAATTTGTTGTTATATTTTCGGTACCATCAGCACAATTATTGTGGCCTGGCCTGGTGTGGTCTGGCCTGGAAGTATTTTCGCTTAGACTATTTGCGGCAACAACAAATGCGACAACATTCTTCTGATATGTCACGAGAATTTTTAACATTTGCACTAGAATTTCTATTTTTGGTATACTAGTGTCTCCTCTATACCCCAACTCTCACCCAGCTCACGATTCGCGTATTTCAATTTGGGTTTTTTTTTTTTGGTTTTGGATTTGTTTTGTAATTGTGTTAGCTTTTTTTTTGTCAGTCGGACCTTGGGGCGCTCCTAACAAGTGCAAATTGCTTTGCTTTCTCGGTTGATTTTTTTTTTTAAAGTTGCTCGAAATTATGCGCAATTAGATTTTATTTGTTTAGAGGTAAAGTTTAATACCCTGTTTCTAAAAAAATTGTGTAATAGGTGTGTAATAAGGTTGAAGAAATGTATGTAACTGGTAAGAAAGGTGGAATCTTTTTGCCATTTATGGCTGTCTTTTAATTAATAAAATAAAATTTGTTTTTATTTATTATTCTTTATTTATTTATTTTTTTTTTTTAAATTAATATTTTTATTTTTTTTTCAATTATTTTTTTATTTTTTTTATTTATTATTCATATTTTTATTTTCTTTATTTTCTATTATTTATTGTTATTTTTCTAGTGGCGCTACGTCCATAAAGCGCAATTAATATACATTAATTCGTATTCATTTAAAAAATACTGCCTACTGATATTTTCGTTTTTAAATTAATAAATAATGCCTACTGATATTTTCGTATTTAATTTAGAAAATACTGCCTGCTGTGACTGTTGTAACAGTGCTGTATACGTTAACAGGGCTGTATACGTTAACAGTTCTCTATACGTTAACAGTTGTGTATAAGTTAACAGTTCTGTATAAGTTAACAGTTCTGTATAGGTTAACAGTGAGTAGCGACTTTTCCGAAAACCATAAGGTTCTTTTCTATTCTCAGTTGATGAATACCTACTAATTTTTTTGACTCCATTTTTAAGCCTACGAGTATAGATTAACGTTTCATAACTTTAAATTAAACTGACTTGATTTTTACATATTTATATAACACATTTCAGATAACAATCCACCTGTTCTGTAATTTTTATTGCGAATAATAAATAAGTAATTAAAAGCCAAGGCATAGCTGGTTATAGGCCAACTCTTAGTTTTATATCCAGACGCATTCTTGTAATGTCATAACATGGCTAACAGAAAGACACAAAAACTAATACTATGCATATAAATTCTTAACGATCTAATTAAGTTGGCTATTATAATAAAATCTTTAATTTATTTTCATAATATTTCTCCACTTTAATATAACTATACCACTGTAGACCGCCTAGTAACACTTTTTAAATTGTATTCTCGTAAATATTTTATACAGTTCGGTCATTTTTTACCGCGCATACTATTTGTCTAGGCCAGAACAGAAATCCAACTTTGTAATATGCAAATGTCAGACAACTTTCCGAAAGTCCTTTGGCAAACAAGTTAGTTTTTTTTTTTTTGAATGTAAATTGAAAAACTGTGGAGCAAAAACCGCAGTTGCCGGGTAGAAGGATTGTTTTTTGTGTGTTACAAATGTGCATTGCAATATGTGATAGCAAATGTTACTGCAGTTTATTTTTTCTCCATTTTATGCCCTGGTGGAAATGTAACATGACTTTTAGCTGTCACTGTTGTGTGTTTTTGTTGCTTACGATGTAGCAGAAAATTTTCAAAAGCTTTTAACTGGGTCACTATTTGATTTGATTTGTTTATGTCACCACAGCAACAAAAACAGGGCTCGTCCTATTCCATGGCTGGGTATTATTCACGTTTAGATATTGCCCTGTAATTGGCCAATTGAGTGGGCCAAATGTATATAGAAAATGTTTCTTGAATTGGCTTGCAGCTCTTGCCATTTGCCTTTTGACCTTTGCATAATTTTACAATATTATTATTGTAAAATGTTCAAGCAAACAACTTTAATAACTTGCCTAGTAATAATTTAATTGTATAATTTTTTATTTTTACCTTATGACACGTTTTACAACAAAATTTATGAAAAAATTGCAAGGCGTATGCCATAAATTTGCCAACGCTGTAATTAATTAATAAAATCTTTTTTAAATTTTATTTTACGAATTAATAAGTCGTAGTCTTTTCTAAAATGCAACAGGGTAAATGTGTTTTATTATAAAGAAAATATATTTGCAATTATTAATTTTTAGTAAATTGATTTAACATTCTCAAAATTTATATTTTTATTTTAGAATTATTTACAGCCATTTATGATTGGCACTATTTCTTTCTGAATGATATCAAATTGTAATTTTTTTTCTATATTGTAAAAATTACATTTAAATACAAACAAAAAATATAAAGTCAAAAATTGACATTTGTTTTGTGTTAACTTCAATGTCTGACACTTGTGTCTGCCAATCCGAAAGTGCGCCAAAGTCATTCACATTGAGCAGGTTTTGTATTTCTCTTTCATTTCGAATACTTTTTTTTATAAATTTATTTTACTTGATGTTCATTTATATGCCCTGAAACCATAAATTGTATAACTAATGCTTATAATAAAGTTGTGCGATTTATATATATACATATATGCTAAGGGAGCTGTGTTTATGGCATATAAATTAATCGACAACAAAGGTCAAATTGTATATAGCCAAACCGTGTGATCTTCAGATGGTTAGACATAATTATTATACTATATATAAAAATGTATTAAATGGAATAAGATGTAGCTACATATATAGTATAATATTTATTTATTTATTTATTTATTTATAAGACAATCAGTGCTGTCCCATACAAGTAAACGTTATAATATTTCTGAAAGTTTAGAAAAAGTCTAATGAAATAACATAAGTTTCACAATTTTTTTTAAAGGATATCTGCAAATTGATCATAGCTGTCTATTGCTTTTTATTATATTTAATTGCATCAACAGCTATTTTTGGTTGAATTGCAATCGATGTGTTGATGTTTTTATAAAACTGAAATATTAACTTAAAATTTATGTTTCTATTTTGGAAATAATTTAAAAATTTAAATATTAACTTAAAATTTATATGTTTCTGTTTTGGGAAATAATTGAAAAAATTAAATATTAATTTAAAATTTATATGTTTCTATTTTGAAAATAATTAAATGAAGAATGTTTGAGTTGGTAGCATATATACAAATTTTAAATATATTTAAATAATAAAATTGGGATTAGATTAGAATCAAGCATATATTTATAATTTTTTTATCTTTAATTTTTATTTATTTATTTTTTTTTTTTTTTTGGTTGTCAAAAAGCAGCTTTCATAATAGTTGAAATTTTTAGACACAATATAAACGAAAGTACTCAATTATTTGAGGTTATTTAAATAATTGTAAGTCAATAAATAATATCTAAATAAATTCTGCACTTTGCATACATTATTTAAACTTTTAGCTATTATAATTATAAGTTATTAAATAATATCTATATAAAACTTGCATCTTAAATACATTATTTTAACTTTTAGCTATTATAATTGTAAGTTATTAAATAATATCTTAATAAATTCTGCAGTTTGCTTACATTATTTAAACTTTTTATAGCAGCAAACTCAGTTTATATACATATTTATAGCCACGTTTTTAGCTGCCATGCGTGTCCAAAGTTTTCTGTAGAAACCGACTATATACCCCCCTGTTACCCCTATATAGTGTATATATCTAAAAGCAGCAACAGCTTAGTGACATTTACCACATGTACACAAGTATTTTATGTCTTGTTCTCATGAATGTTGTGGGCTGGCATAAATCGATGTTAGAAGATGTGATGTGACGTTGTTGTGCGTGTGTGGGAGTGTGTGTGTGCCCACTCCTCCTTTAGCAGCGCATGATTTAGTTTTTAAATAGTTAGTTAAGCGTTAAATTGACTTGGCACTTGGCGAAGTTCGTCAGTTGTTAAGCCAGTTATTAACTGGCCACAGCCTTCTTAATTGCCTAATTAAGCGCCAAGTTGAAGCCGGAGGAGCGTGGAGGAGCCCACGCAGCCTGCTCTAAATTTGCAGACTATTTGACGTCTGCCAGTTAACTCCAAAGATTGCTCCACAGTCAGTCCATGACCAAGATGGATGAACGTTGTTGCCCACTCTTGGACATACATGCGTGTTGTTGACATATGCGCTAATGAGTCTTGAGTCCAGGACAACTTCCACTTCATCTTCTCAACTGGTCCACTTGATAAGTATTATTTATCATTGAATACCAACTGTCGCCTGGCTGTCGGATTAGCGGCGTCAAGAAGTCAACTACAGTTTATTTGCATATTCATAAATCTGTACTAAGCTCTGGGACTGAGTATGAAACTGCCATGGCATTACCGGGTCAGGATTGCGTGTCGGAGAATGTTTTCTAGATTCAATTGGCTTGGACTGCCAACTAATTGAAATATGTATTTATTTTTAATTGAGTGTACGCCTGCCTTGTCATGTTGTCTTCCGAACAATGTCCAATTCTAGACCCGTGCCAGACTTCTGAATTGGTTTCTTTTATATTCTGCTGTGTAAACATTTTAATCGCATTAATCCGATATGCATTAGCTTAACTCGTCACGTTCAAACTGAAAGATAAAATTAAAATTTTAATGCACAAAACTTGCTGTCTCAGCATACAGGGTGGGCATCGGATGATGCAACAGAATTTTGAAAGTTAACTCAGTACTATAACTAGGTTTTAATGGGATTTATGGAAGAAGTATTGGTTTATTATAAAGTTAGTTAATTATACAATTAAAAGTGTATAGTGAGCCTAAATTGTAAGTTCAACTTGTAGCACAAATAAATAAATATTAAAAATAATAAAATAATTAATAATATAGAAATTTAAAAATAATTGTGAGTGTGTAGAGCAATCTCTTTATAACAAAAAAAAGGCAAAGTATGTAAGTAATAAATATTAAAAATAATAAATATTATTAAATAAAAATTAATAATAATTAATAATATAAAAATATTTGTGAATGTGTAGAGCAGTCTCTGTTTAACAAAAAATAAATAGCAAAGTATGCCTACAATTTAATATTTAATATTAATTTGTTTTTAAACTATTTTTTTATTTATTTTTAAATTTAGAATTTAAGAAAACTTATTATGAAAATTTATTTTTAAAGTATTTATTTATTTATTTTTAAATTTGTATATTCAGTTGTCTTAAATTGTAGGCATACTTTATTTCTTTTTTTTTATAAAGAGACTGTTCTACATATTCACAATTATCAGGACTTTGTCTTAGATATTGAGAGATTAGTTCATGTTTGTATTAATTCCTAAATTCTTGCATTTAAATGCAATAAAATTTACAATTGTGGGAATGAAGTGCTACATTTTATAAATCTTTTTTTTAGTCCTTTGGCAATCAGCCCAAATTATAAATTTGCATTTCTAATTTGCAAGGTCCACAAAAAAATAAAAAAAACCTTTTTTTCCTCTGCAAAACATAGTTTTGTGCCTTTCATAGACAAAGGAAACAATTATGGAAGATGTAATAGAATCATTAAAGTAAAGTAAATAAATCCAACAAAAAATGTTGGAGAACTGTTTTGGGAGCAACAATTCAACCCTATACAGGGAACTTCTTATTCTAGAAATACATATCTTTTTTTAAGACAGTTTTGTATATTCTCTTCAAGAGTGCAGAGTTCCTAGGTTGCGTGTCTAGCAATACCAAGTAAAAATTGACTTCAATCTACACTCTACCATAAATTTACGAATAAAATATAATGGAAGGGAATTCCTTTAAATATTGTTCATATTTTGCAATTTCCAAAATGTGGCCTAGATAATCTTATATGTTACTCTAGTCTTTTTTCTAATGGTATTCAGAATTGTGAGGTTCCGTGTCTAGCAAAACCTAGGGAAAAGTGACTTCAATCTATACTCTCCAGTAAATTTACAAAATATCGCTCTAAGGAAAATTTATCCTATTATTATTTATAGCTAATAAAATCCAAAATATAGTTTAGATAATATTATATTCTTCTTGTCGTTTTTTTATTGGTATTCATTTAAGCTCTACCAGAGACTATAAAATAATATTATATTATTATACCAGAGACTATAAAATAATATTATATTTTATAGTCTCAATAATATTATATTTTATATTCTCTAGTTCTACTAAGACTTTCTTAAGCTTTAATCAGTAATCAGTTAAATAAGAATCAAGATGTTCTCAAAAACTAGTTGAAGGTATAGAGTCATATACGTTCATTTTTATAATTATATTGAAAACCGATTTAAAAACAAAGGAATGTGTCTAAAACAAAAAAAAAAATAGAGTCTGTCTACATAAAATTGTTTCTTCTTGAATTTCATTTGATGTGCCATTTAAAAAAAACTTTTATGCCATGCTGTACAATAAAAATACAATGGCAAAAAAAAAACCCTTTACAAGGCTACTTTTGTAATAAAATTTTACGATCGCCTAGCAACAGGCACGACGATTTTTTCAAATTGACCTGTCGAAGATTTCTACAAAAAAGAAAAAAAAATCAAACACAAAGACAGATTAACAAAACAACAATGCCCAATGTATGTACATAAGCTGCAGAAGACTGAAGAACTATAGAAGACTTGAAAGATTCGAAAAAAAGGACACAAAACAAATATCGTGAAATTCATGAATGAATCAGAAAATCGTGTTGTTCTTTATTTATTTTTTTTTTATGTATTTGTATCTTGAGGCTCTTCAGTTTGGCGATAGAGAACGACTTTGTAGCTGTTGCTAGCCGGGAACACGTTCCGAATACTTGTGGTCCAGACTTGGACCCAGGTCCAGGTTTTTTTAAGTGCAGGTCGCCGGCTGCGTGACGTTTGGCAGCGGAAGGGCAACGTGTGGCGTGTGGCAGGAAGATGCCGCACAATATGAGCTACTTGTGCAGCTTTTTGTATATTTGTATCTTCCTTTTTAGTCCCGGCCAGAAACATGTTTCCATTTTAGGGCCATGGCTTGGGTCATGCT
Source organism: Hirtodrosophila alboralis (assembly GCA_035043045.1). Taxonomy (NCBI): domain Eukaryota; kingdom Metazoa; phylum Arthropoda; class Insecta; order Diptera; family Drosophilidae; genus Hirtodrosophila; species Hirtodrosophila alboralis. The sequence continues at coordinate 243,247 of JAWNNH010000477.1, read as the reverse complement.
GGGCAAAACTTGTTCTTGGACTGATTCGTCGCTGCTGTTTGCATTTTAAACAACCTTGGGGAATAAGGAAGTCGATGTCCAAGTAATTGTGGAACAGGCTAACGCCAACAATTTCCAGCTGCTTTCCAAAAACAGAATGAATGACCAAAAAAAAATACAAAAAAAATAAAGAACACTCTTCAGCTGTTTCAGCTTTCTTTTGAACTATACAATACTTTGCAATTTCCTAGTACTCGATCACAAAAATTCAACATAATTGGGCATATATAAATAAATGCTAAAGTATTGCATTTACTGCAAAGGCCCAAACATCCCAACAACGTTTTAGTATATATAAAATGTAAGATTTGTATATATTTTGTATTCAGCCCAGTCAAGTGGCCCATTGAGGCGCCTCCGATCTCCATGTTTCCCTGCTTTTTATTTTGTAGCAACTTGCATCTGCCGTGTCTGTTATTTGTTTTTGCATTTTCGCATAAATGAACGCATATTTCAAAGCAAAAATAACAGCAATTTAGGTTTTTCCCCCTAGTGAGCAGTTCAATTTAACGCCGCCGCATCAAATCGCCTAATTTGTAATACTTATTTATACATATGTGCATTTAGAGTGGAACTAGAAAGTTTGACTGACTACTGCAATAGTTTAAAAGGTTTTTTAGGGAAAAAAAAAAAAAAAAATATTCTGTGCATAAATTAATGACAATGTAGGATAAAAAAATTTGAGAAATTGTATTTGTAAAAGTAAAAATTATAAATATAAATAAAATATAAGCTTTAAAAATAGAAGGTATATTGGTAAAAGTAAATTCATATAATAATAAAAAACATTTTCAAAAATTTAACTTTTTTCTAGCTTTTTTCACATTTAGGCGTACGATTGTCACGTAACGCAACTTTGAAAATGCGCATATGTACTTTAAAAAAAGTAAGAAAATATAGTCAAGTTTTTTATTAAATGTATAATATTCTTTCTAGTCAAATTTGTTTTGAAAATCCTGCTATAAAGTTTAATAAACCTTATTAATACATATAATCCTAAGAGAGAATCGATTAGACTTTGTTTGTAGGTTGCAATCAGCGAACGTAACGCTTATAATTAAAATAAAAAAAGATAAAAAAAAATTATTTGTTGATTTTTACGAAAAGATTAAAAAATAAGTTTGATCTAAATAAAAAAAATTAATATAAAAATTATTTTTCAATTTTTACAACGTTTGCCTTAAAGTTAAAAAAAAAAATAAATAAATAAAATAAATAAAATAAATAAATAAAATTTTTACAATAAAAATCAGAAATAAAAATTTCATAATAAAAATTAAAATTGACAATAACATTTGTCTGTAAATAAAAATTTGTTCTATTTAACCCAGACATGGCTTTGGCCTTGATTATATAAAAAATGCATGTTAAATATATCTTTAATCTGATTTTAAGTTTAAGTAATTTTCCTTGTTTGTTTTTATTAAAAAACAAACCTGAAGCCTGCTATATTAACTATAATTACAAAAGACAGGTTAACTAGCCATTGATATTTAAGCAATTCAATTATATACAAAACTATCTTAATTTGGCACATGACATTCTAGTTAATATTACTAGATGTTTACCGAAGCGTATATTTGAGAAGACTCAAGCGAAATTAAAAAACAATTACTTCCAAAAAAGCATAAACTTTTAAGAGTTAAATATTTCGATAAACATTAAAAGAGAACTTTAACATTAAAATGTAGAAAAAGAAGAGTTCAGTTAAACTAAGAGTTAAGCTTAAAAAGAGACAATTTGAAGAGTATCTTTATAAGTGAAGGGCACAACATTTAATTGTTAGTCAAAGAATGGAAACATTTGGTTCGTTCTTTTCAAGTTTTCAAGGTCAAATGCCAATCAAAAGCAAAATAAACTCGAGTTTTCTATAAATATAACTTAAACTTAAATAATGTGTACTTCACATGAAACCTTAGTGCGTTGTTAAAAATCTACGTGAGTAAAAAGAAAATAAAATAACCTTAATGGCATTATACCATTTGTACAGTAAATAAAATTGCACCTTTTTAGAAATCCAACTCTCTCTTCGGTTGCAATTACAATGGCAAAAGCTTCCTATACAACAATGGCCACAGCATAAATCACACTTAAGCAACCCTATGCACAACCCTACTCAAATGCAGGTTGCACCTTTTACTTTAGCTAGAAAACTCTGAGCTCTCAATGCCAAGCGAGCATTAACTGCAGTGGAATTACCAGTAAGAGAAATAGCAAAAGCAGTTTTCACTTAAACACCAAGTGGCACATAAATTTCAGCAAGGACACACCAGAGCACTTAAAGGAAAACAGCAGCAACAACAAGGAAAACAAGGACAACAACAGCAAACACTACACTATGATGACAGCCACAGAATTTCCTGATAAGTGGGCAAAATGTGCATCGCTCTGATTTGGCCTGGGTTCCTCCTTTTTGGCACAACCGAAATACAGAGAAATCTTTGCAAATATTTGGTGACAAGGGCACTCGAGTCAATGCGGAAGGTTAAACGGTGCATAAAATTTGAGACAGCAGCTGCCAGAGTGCTGCATCTGCTTCTAGCGACTCTTGATTAGCCAGAAAGATGATTTGGGGCACAACAAACTTAACACAAAATGAGCTAGGCGAATTAGCAGGATACACATAAATGCCGTTGCATCTTCTTAAGTTGACTTAGTTGGAAATCTAGTTAGGTAGTCGGGATTGGTGGTGGATATTTAATGCCACATCTGTCATCTTTTTAAATTCAAAAGTGTGTTTTTAGTATAAATATATACAGTATGGCAAATCTAAAAGGAACTCTGATTAAAATATGTGTAAGAAACTATGTTAACAGTCAAGTATAAGAAGTAACGATTTGATGAACGTAGTCAGTACTATCTACAAGATATACTATGAGAACCAAGCAGCTTAAAGATAGACTCTTTAGATTGTATTAGTCACACTATAAAAATATTTACAACTTTAGTATTAAATTTACGCAAATTAAATAAATTTAAACACTTTTTAAATAATAGCTCTTAGTTCTTTACGATTTAGCTAGCAGATATAATCGAATTTAACTCTTAATCTTACTTCTTTAAATTATTTATAATTTAAACCTAAATTAATAAAGAGTATTGCAATTTAAAATGGTATGCTAAGTCTTTTTTAGATTTGTTTTTATTACATAAAAATTCATTGTGGAAGATATGGCATAATATATTTGACAACATAATTAAGTAGCCCTCTGATAAGGAATTTTACTAATAGCAATCAGTTTATGACTTTGATAGCACACATATCCCTGTATATTTTATATTATTACTAGATTAAAAAAAAAAAACAAAAAACAAACTAATTATATTTTATTTAATTAGTTTGTTCTGTTTTATAAATTATTTCTAGTACCGCTACGTCTGCTACGTTTAAATATTAGAATATAATTCGTATTTAATTTAAAAAATACTGCCTTCTGTGATTTTCGTATTGCATTTAAAAAATACTGCCTACTGTAAATTTCGTAATTAATTTGCAAAAATACTGCCTGCTGTATTTGTTGTAACAGTGCTGTATACGCTTACAGTGCTGTATACTTTAACAGTAAATGCATCTGTTAAGGCGCTGACGACTTTCAGGAAAGTTTTCCCAATTTTTTTTTTTCTAAAATCCTTCTCCTGACAATTAGGAAGAACTTAAAAGGAATTGTAAGCCAATTCGGCCCAGCATTTCTCAATTGATAAATACAAATACTCGTATATAGATTTATAAAATTTATACCATCTTACTTATAAATTCTTTTTAATTAGAATAAAAATCGTTTATTTAAATTTTAACTCAAAATTCCCTTTAATCTCTTTTCAGTTTAAAAACTTATACTTCACGCGTTTCGCGCTTTATTCATGATGTGGCGAATGACTTGAATTGTGAAGCTTGACTGCAAAATTTTACTTAGGCATAGGTGCAGCCATATCCAAAAGTAGATAATGCCACAATACGGAAAACATCTAGCCATTGGCTGCCTGGCGTTGCTGATTTTTGGTGTAAATTTGCTACTTGCCACAGCAGAGGGCAAGGAACAAGGCGAGTTGCACCACAAACAACAGCATCGCAGCAGCCACTCAAACGGTGGATCAACATCGAACAAGAGATTCTCACGCGATTCAAATGGGGCTCGGGAGCGACGTCCCAATATTATATTTATCCTGACCGACGATCAGGATGTTGAGCTTGGTTCACTTAATTTTATGCCACGCACCTTGCGGCTGCTACGCGATGGGGGCGCAGAGTTTAAACACGCCTATACCACGACACCGATGTGCTGTCCAGCACGCTCCTCACTGCTGACGGGCATGTATGTGCACAACCACATGGTGTTCACCAACAACGACAACTGTTCCAGTCCGCAGTGGCAGGCGGTGCACGAGACGCGCTCATATGCCACATATTTATCCAAGGCGGGCTATCGTACGGGTTACTTTGGGAAGTATCTGAACAAGTACAATGGATCGTATATACCACCGGGTTGGCGTGAATGGGGTGGACTAATAATGAATTCCAAGTACTATAACTATAGCATCAATATGAATGGCCAGAAGATCAAGCATGGTTTCGATTATGCCAAGGATTACTATCCAGATTTAATAGCCAATGATTCGATTGCATTTCTACGCTCTTCCAAGCAGCAAAACCAAAGAAAACCTGTTCTACTGACCATGAGTTTTCCAGCTCCACATGGACCTGAAGACTCGGCGCCACAGTACAGTCATCTCTTCTTCAATGTGACCACACATCAGTGAGTTTACAAAAACATTATTCATTGTATCTTTTTCTTAATTAAATTTGAATTTATGTTTTTTCTACACAGCACGCCCAGTTATGATCATGCTCCCAATCCTGACAAGCAGTGGATCTTAAGAGTTACGGAGCCCATGCAGCCGGTGCACAAGCGTTTCACCAACATCCTTATGACCAAGCGTCTGCAGACTCTGCAAAGTGTCGATGTGGCGGTGGAACGGGTCTACAATGAACTGAAGGCTCTGGGTGAACTGGACAATACGTATATTGTTTATACCTCGGATCATGGCTATCATTTGGGACAATTTGGTTTGATCAAGGGCAAGAGCTTTCCATTTGAATTCGATGTGCGTGTGCCTTTCCTTATACGTGGTCCAGGAATACAGGCATCTAAAATGTAAGTCCATTAGATTATACTGTCTATTTTTTTCTAATTAAAATACCTTTAATTGCAGCGTCAATGAGATCGTTTTAAATGTGGATCTAGCACCTACATTTCTGGACATGGGCGGTGTTCCTACGCCCCCGCACATGGATGGACGCAGCATTATGCCATTGCTGCTAAGTCGCAATCGTGTCGTGCGTGACAACTGGCCGGATAGTTTCCTTATTGAAAGTTCAGGACGTCGCGAGACGCCGGAACAAATTGCCGAGTCTCGAGCACGCTTGTTGGCGGAATGGCGCAGCATGAAATTAGTTAATAGCACGCTGCTGGAGGATCTGATGAATAGCGAATTAAGCAGCAGCAGCAGCAGCAGTACGGCAGCTACGCTGCTCAGCTCCATGGCAACCACAACAGAACAGGATGACTTTGAGGATGATGCAGACACCGATACTGAAGACGAGGATGTAGATGGTGCCATGGACAGTTCAGCGCCTGCACTAGACGATGAGGAACTGGAAGATGCTGCAGCTGAAGAAGATGAGGACGATGAGCTAGATGATCAGGAAGCGCTGCTGCAGCATGACAACAATCTACCATTATCTCCATACATCACGAAAATGATGCGATTAAACTCGGAGTGCTCAGATCCGGCATTGCTAAAGAACTGCCTGCCTGGCCAAAAGTGGAAGTGTGTAAATGAGGAGGGTCGTTGGCGCAAACACAAGTGCAAATTCCATGTAAGTATTCCATTAAAAATCAAGTTCAGAAATATTCAATCAACTACATCTTACAGCTGCAACTGGAGCACCAGCTGGCCACAATGCCACGTAAGCAATATCAACGCAATTGCGCCTGTTTCACCTCTGATGGCTTGGTGTACACCAAGATAAGGGCGCCAGCATCATCACTATATTCACACCGCCTGCACAAGCGCACCCAAATGCACCATCAGCAGCAGCAGCATCATCATCATCAGTATCAGCATCTTGGCAAACGGCGTCACAAGCGGCAACTGGATTTGGAGGTTTATCACACAGAGTTGCCCTATGAAATGGAAGAGCTGCTCGATATAGATCAGTCTCTACAACTGCTTGGCGAGCATGGTCGCAGAAGCAAGCGAGACACTATGGATAAGCTGAACTTGTCAGCAAATAATACTAACTCCAACGATGCCATTGCTCTGGTCATACAGCAAATACAGAGCACTCTGGAAACGCTGGAGCACAAGTTTAACGAGCACGAACTGCAGAATCGCAGCAGCTCCTTAGGGCGCGGCAGTAAATTCCTCAAAGGTGGTACGCGCTGCTTTGTGGAGGAGAGCACGGACAAGGTCAACTGCTCGGATGTCATGTATGACGATGAGAAAACCTGGCGCACTTCTCGCAATCAAATCGATATGCTTATCAAGCTACTAAAGGATAAGATCAGCACACTGAAGGACATGAAGAAACAGATGCGAGAAAGCAAGCAACAGGCCGCTGCAGCTGGCAGACGAAGCGAGGGTCGGCGACGCATTGATCCTACGGTGATGCATGAGGGCGCCGGTCCAGAATTTAATATGAGCTACTTTACTGAGATTGGCAGCACACCGAGATCGGCTCTGCTGCCAAATGTGTCCAGAAACAGTCAAAAGGAAATTCTTCGCGGCGTTGGAAGCTCTGCTGTCTATGATTCCATGGAGCAGTCACAGCATGCACCTCACTATGCATCGCGTGCCGAGTGCTACTGTGAGCCGGATGTGGGCGAAAGGTAAGCAATCTTTTGCCATAATAAGCAGCAGCAGCTGATCAACTGACTCCATTTTACTTCACAGCTATGCAGACTCCAAGGAAATGGCACGCGAGGCGCGACGCAAGCTAAAGGAGGAGCGACAACGCAAGAAGGAACGCAAACGCATCAAGAAGGCGCGTCTGGAGAAGGAGTGTCTGTCGGAGAAGATGAATTGTTTCTCCCATGACAATCAGCATTGGCGCACAGCGCCCTTCTGGAACGACAGTCCCTTCTGCTTCTGCATGAATGCCAACAACAATACCTACTCCTGTGTACGGACTATCAATTCGACGCACAATTATCTCTACTGTGAATTCACTACGGGTTTGATAACCTTTTACAATTTAACTATAGGTAAGTTGTTATTTACTAGCTTTATAATTAATCATAAAGTGTTATCTATTAAAACGATTGTTAATCCTTACAAAGAATACACTTTTCTATATATTATCATAAAAAATAGTCTTAAATGTCAGATAAGTAAGGATAAGGTTTACCTAACTGTTGAACAGCTATATAAATATCAAATAAAGTCGAAGAATATACAGGCTGACTTTCAATTTCATTTCAATTTTATTTTCAATCAAAAATATACAGAATCAACAGAAATTTGTTATTTTCTTCTTCTCACAAAATATTATACCCTTGCAAAATGGTATTATAGTTTGTAATCGAAATGTGTAATGCATACATAATGCAGAAGAAGACGCCTCCAAACACATAAAGTATATATATTCTTAGATAACCCCGTAATGTTTAAATGGCAATCGAAATATTGCGACATTAACACTGTTATGTTAACTTTACAGAGTTATGTTAAGTTAACAGCATTTCGACCTTCTGCGACCTTCTGTTCGCCTGGTACTTTGCCCATTTAACAGACCCAAAATTTGGAACTATTGAAAAATTAGCTGCCCCTTGACAATGTGACCAAGTTTGATTTAAATCTCACCACTATACCATATAGCTACCATATGAACAATTGGGTCAAAAATGAGTTATTTTATAATAATGTTTTTATTATTTTATACAAATACTATTAACAAATATTTAATACGCATCGTGTTGAAAATCGATTTTAATTTCATGTTGAATTAAGAGCACTAGACTGCAAATCATTCTACGTTTAAATAGTTTTAGAAAACACTAGCCTGATTCAACTATATCTAATTATAATTATATTCATCATTACAATATTTTTGATGCTTTCCATATTTTTGTAATTATAGATCACTTTGAAACCCAGAATCGTGCCTCAAGCTTAACGCCGGCTGAAAGATCGTACATGCATGACACGCTGGAGCACCTGAAGAGCTGTCGTGGTCGCAACTGCAGCATACGCCGACAGCTGCCACATGCTGGAATGGGAGCTGCTCTTCAGACCAGCGCTGTCAATCAAGTGCAACGCAACAACAAGCGCAAGCATGGTAAGGAATTGGTTGCACATACTCTGACATTACATAAACTTATTCAAAGATTTGTTGTTATCCCTTTCAGCGCCGTTGTCGGGTAGCGTGGGCAACTTTGGCTTTGTGAGCAGTCGATTGGACATGGATGTTGTGCCACCAGTCAAGAGGCGCAAGCTCTCCAAATATCACAGGTAAGCCGACATCTGAATTTAGTTTTGATGTATATACAAAGTACTTAAACATTTCTACTTACTACAGATGGACTAATTCACAGAACACGCACCTGAAGCGTCGTCCATGGAAGCAACAATCCCACAGATACCTGCCCCAGCAGCCAGCACCAGTTGCAGCTGAATAATCGGCGAAATTTACTCCCAGTACCCAGTGAACACATATCCTATGCGTACCTAGCTTGCCACTTCGTTTAGAGGACTGCTCTGGTCCACATACATATATATTTGCATACTTAGATGTTCTGATATCTTTTCTACATAAATAAGACTGTGTTTTTTATTCTACTTAGTTTTAGTTTTTTATGTGTTAATCTGCAAATTCTCTTTGCTTCTTTGGCTTGACCCGGCAATATATAAATTAACTTAAATTAGCTATTAAGTGATTTAATTTGTATATACATTTTAAAAAGAGATTGACAAAATATTTACACAATACATATATAAATTATTTAGCGCAATTGGGTTACAATTAAAATTATGATTAAAATTAATAGGTGAGTACAATTTAGCCAAGAATTAAAAGTTACCATAGAGTATGTATTTGTATTTATTGGAAATTGCTAAAGAAAAAACAAAAATCGCTATGCAAATAACAAATTGTTATTGTTTTTAATTGAAAGCTAAAACAATAGTTATTTAATGCTGATGTGCTGTTAATCTTAAGTCATAGCCCGTTTTGTAGCAGGCAACGCTATATAGCAAAGTTAATATCGTATATTTAACAAAACTTATTCTAACAAAATAAAGACATATGTGAAAAAAATATATATCTAATTAAATTTATTGTTTGTGTATGCTTATTTATTAAAAGAAATTTTATAATATAATAGTAGAAATTCGTTTTTGTTAGAAAAACCATTATAAATGACCCGAAGTGATCTAAAAATGGTATAAAAAATTATTGTAATTTCAGAAAAATGTCATATCCGACCCTATATGGCATTTACTATATTTATATCCGACCTTATATGGCATATATCTATGTTTATAATATATATTTTCTAAATCATTTCTGCCTAGCTGAACCTGATTAATTTTATACAGCTCTAAAAAGTATGCAACAATAATTTGTCAGCTCAAAAGATAGGTCAAGTTCATGTAAACTTTTATAGCATACTTTTTGGGAAATGCACACCAAAAAAAAGAAAAATATAGCAAATGAGAGTTAATAGAATAGTTGTATTCTATACGAATTAACTTTTATACAACCAAAAAAAATGTAACCTTGGGCAGCTAAATACCGACTTTGTTTACTCTATTTCTTAAAGTATATTATTACGAACGGCGCAAATGCAAATGGATCTGACAAATTCAATTCAGTTGTTATTGCTCGGTGAAGGAATGTCTACTTTTGCCTGTTACACACGTTTCCACAAATTTATGATACACCATTTTTTATCAACTTTATGAGCACACAGTATAAAAAAAAGGTATATCATTATAAGGTTTATTGTACACTCTGCAAGGGCATTATAATTGTGTCACAGAAATGTTACCGCGTGAATGCAGCGTTACCGAAACAATAATCAACTAAATCTTATAGCTGTCGGTGAAGATCGAGTTATGAACAATTTTTATGTTTATAAAGTTTGTGGCTATAAAGATAACAGTTAAGATCAGATTACTGACTAAGAGCTTGTCAGAGGAGCTACTTGATTATTATCATCGCGAGCGTATTAAATCTTCGGTAACGCCAAGATAACTATTCTTTGTTATTTTTGGTGTGGCTTAAAATAAAACTACATTATATACTAAACTCGAGTGGTGCTTTTGATTATTTAGGCACAATAAATAACATAAAAGATACATTTGTATAAGCGTCTGCTGTGCTACAATTTAATAAGTTTAATAGTACTGCTTACAAGTTAAAAAAAATAATAAAACAGGCCCCTTAATCAGGTCACGCGTAACAGAGTATAGTAGTGTTTGCTATCAGTTGAAATTAATAAAGATTAAATAAATATTGACCGATATTGTTAGTCAAATGTAGATGTTTAGTTCGAACGCCTAAAATCAAGTCTATCAAAGCGAACATCAAAAATTTCAATCACTTGAATAAATGTTTGCAAATGTATTTTGTTTGCATGGCAAATTAAGAGTGATAAGTGATAATAAACATATGTATATAGATGGACAGTGTAAGCTCCATAAAATGAACAGTGAATTGTAGAAATAAATAAGAGGTTTCATATAACAATTATTTAACTCAAATAGAGTGAAACAAATTAAAAAATGCAATAACAATCTTTAGATTTTAATTAGTTCACTCAATTGAGCGTGCACTGTATATAATACATACAGTGAGCACAATTAGAATGTGCGCGTGCTAAAGATGAAGCAAGCCCCGCTTCTTTGGGGTTGGTTGAAATATCTGTGAATTGACGAACTCCAATCAAGACCGGGGGAACCCTGAGCGGATGCCTGCTTCCACGAACCGAATTGATAGACCCAGACCCAGATGTAAATAAGCCCCGACCATATGCGCTAATTAACTTGCCGAGATGTTTTTCATGCGCTGTCAAATATTGTTACCCACTTGGCAATTCACACTTGACACTTGGCGCTAATTTCCGCTGCAGCTTTGTGCCCCCTTAGGGGGGTATGGGGGGCAGCAATTTGACGTATCTTTGATCAAAACAATGAGCAAAGCGAAAAAGAGAGTAAGAGAGAGAGCAAAACAAAAGAGCGCGTGCATATATAGTAGAGCTTGACAACTATATACAAAATGTACATGGGGAGATATCGTGTTAAAATTTTGCGCAAGCAACAAAGTTATCAGCTTGAAATTTATATTTATTTTCTGCTAGGCGACTGACAAAATAACTACCAATGTTATGTGCCTAGTTAACAATAGTATATGGGGGCCTATTTAAGACCTTTACCCTCCACACCCCTGCCTCTTCAGTCCACATTCCCATGGTATTTAATTTTTGAGCAATACTTGAAAATAGCAATGATCTTTTATGGCTAACAGCACTTGGTTTACGATTTGCGCACTACAATCGAGATATCGTGCTGAAATTTCACAATTTCAGAATTGCTTTTGTATGGGCCGGGGCCTTTATACCAAGGGGGATTCAATGCTCCGGGCACGTACTCAAACTAAACTGGGCATAAAAGCATATTGTTCGTTGAATAGATCGATGAACTCATCCAGAGTCCATACAAAAAACCCAGTATAATCAGAAATTTCAGATGATTTCTTTTTGATTTGCAAAGGCACTTGAACATTAAAGGGTATACATAAATATCTTAGATTATAAAACTTCAATTATTTGAGGTTAAATCAAATGATCAATATTATTGAAATTTTGTTTATCAACTCAAGGCAATTAGTATATTAGCTAAAATTCATTATTATCTATATCACAACTAATTATCTCATAGATTATAACATTTTGAAAAACTTTAACAATTTGAGGTTAGACTTTAAAGATCAATATTATCGAAATTTTGTTTATCAACTCATGGCAATTAGAATAGAAACTGTAATTCATTATTATCTTTTTCACAACTAATTAACTCAGTGCGATCAACAATATTGGTAAATATTTACCCATCTTTGGTGTTAATCAATAACTGCAATAACATATGTTATCTATTATGTACACTTCAATTTTGTAGAGTAAATTAAATGAAAATTTCACTTAGTAACCGCAATTTCATCTGCATTTGCATTTCACATAATCCCTAATATTGTCATTTCTTATAATAATTAGAATGACGAACAGAAAATTTATAATCAGAGATACTAAATAAATTGAATGTATTATTATTCAAAAATATGGAGGTTCACATAGCCGAACTTCATTTTTTATATTTCTTATAAAATTAAATAGAAATTTAAATTAGTTTCTACTTTCTCTCAATATTTTTACTTCACAAGTTTTAAATTTTCGAAATAAATTTAATTCTTAAGAATACAATTAAGTTAGAATAGTTATCATTTAACTGGCTCAAAGCACAAACCTCATATAAATGTTATTTTAATTAAATAAGTCAATATAAATAACGCTCTTCCAAATACTGCATTAAGTAACTTATATTATGTAGTCTTTGGTGCTACACAAACTAAGTACTAAGAACTAACAAAAAATCTTATTTTATCTATAAACTAATTATAAATTTTAAACATATAAATCAGGTTATACTTATAATTTCTGATTTGTATTTAAAAAAATAATTAAGAATAACTTTTAATTTCCTATTTTGTTTTTTTTATTTAAAGCATGGATTGCAACTCTTATAAATTTTAAGTATTAAAATTTATTGATAAATAATTATTTATGGATTTTTTTATTTAAATTGACAATAACTCTTCTTCTTATCTGAAAATTCATATACATAATAATTTAATTTAAATTTTTATGATAACAAATTTAAATCACTCTTATTTTCCAACTTTCATAACAAATATCAATAATTAAAATTATTTGCTATTTTTTATTGAAAATTTTAAAATAAAAGCTATTTTCTGATTTTTATAATATTAAAAGTAATTTTTTTCTTTTAAAACATTGAAATTTTATTGTTACATTTTTATTCTTTTGATCGAAAAATACAAGTTGCAATGCAATTTTTTAATATATATTGAAAGTTTATCCTGTTTCCAGTATCCTACGTCCTGAATTAATTTATCTAAGATTTTCCCATGCATCCAAAAAAATTTTTACAGCATTGATTTTTTTGAACTCATGATTTAAAGTAAAGTATTTTTGCAACTTTTATCCAAACCAAAAATATAAATTTGAAATTTTTATTATTGTGTTAAGTCAAAAATAAATCTTATTCCGAAACTTTTATTTTAGGTATCAAAAATAAGAAGTATTGTTCTTGATTTTTTTAAATATATAATCTAAAATATTGAAAATTCGTTAATTCGTCGAAATTTGGGTCAAAAAAAACTATTTAGAGCAGCTTAAAATTTTAAATCCGAAAGATTTGTTTAGAATCAAAAATTTTAATATACCAAAATATATTCTTTAGCTCTGTCAGATTTTGTATTTTTCGCTACTGCATGTATATTTTAGCAAGTTTATTAAATTTACTCATCGATATCGAATACATTATTATTAAATATGTAACATATCTAAAGATTTTATATATTTTCTTTACTTACTGCAAATCGAAAACAATTTACAAACCCAATATGAATGGGCTTGATTCATATTTTAAATTTAATATTTATTTCAAAATTTTCGGGATATATTTACAAGAGCGTTATGAGTTTAAAGTTTATACATATTTTTACTTATTTTATATTAATTTGATGTCTAATTACGAATAGAATATATCGGCAAGCTTATACTATACTTACTAAATAGTATTAGAAGCATTATAAGTGATATATAATTAAAACTGTTTAATATTTTGTATTTATATTTTAATACTACATAAAGATAAATAATTATATACTTATTTATGTACAATGTCTGCTTAGCAGTTATATAATGGATGTATAGATATATATATGTATATTTATTTATGTTTAGGCTGTGCCTCCAATAGCTTTTGGGTTACTTGACGCAACACCTGCAATTTCTGTTCATATTTCTGAGCTGCCGCCAGGTGCTCGGCATCAGTGTGATGGGCATGAGGATCTGTACTGGAGTCAACTCTTGTCTGCGACTCCGGATGATCATGTGCAGCGACGGAGCAGCCATTACCATGACTATGGCCATGACCAGCACTGGCACCTGGTAAATAAAAGATAAAAAAAAAAGAATTGTTGCACTTATTAATTACAATGTATACTAGATAAAGACAAAGAGCTAAAAGCAAGTAAACCATTCAAGTAGTAAACAAAGTTACGATTGATTTGTGGACATATATATATATAGTATTTGTTGTAAAATGTCTATATGCATGATTGATTGACTGTGCCGCTTACAAGGGGGTTCCTTTTGTTGCATTGGATATACCCAGTTCCAGTGTCGGAGATGATTTCACTTTGGGGTTTTTTGCAACCAGTTTGCAGTGCACACAGAAAATCGGAGGAATCTCAAACCGCAAAAAATGACAAGGTCTATTGCAAGGCCAACAAAGGAAAAACAACAAAAAAAAAGCCAAAGAATAAAAGGTTGATGATCCATCTGTAAAGCGAATGCTGAGTTAAGAACCTGTTCCTACAATATATATCACCCGAATCGATTCCGGTTGAAGAATCACAGAGCTGGAACTTTGTCGCAATCTGTGTTGCCTAAGCCTATACACACACACACACACGCAAGCATAATTAAGTAAATGAAATACTTGATTATTTACTCACCCAACTGTTGCAATCCGAACATAATCAGAAATCCGACAAAGAGCGCCAGATAAGCGCGCAGTCCGGAGCGATTCTTCGATAATATCTCGAAGAATACCACATAAATGAGCGTGCCACAGGCGAGGCCCTGCAGTATGGCCGACACTAGACTTGGCCCGCCGCCATTCTGGCCATGGCTAATGAGTATGCCCAACCCAATGCCCAGTGGACTGACCACCGCAAATGTGAGCACGTACAACACGGCGAGACTGAGACGGGTGCGTGCCACAATCAGCTCTACCCCCACGCAAAAGGCCAGAACTAGTTTGTGGGCCGAGACAGCGCCAAACATGAACCACACCGAACTGGCAGAGCCCTCGAGGCCAATGGCCATGCCTTCAAAGAGTTCGTGGAGCGAGAGGGCCAATACAATGAAGAGTCCACGCAGCGAGGAGGTTAACATGTCCGAACCTGAACCTGCACCTGAACCGGTTGAGCCATTCGAAATAGGCAGATGACTGTGTCCATGGCCATGACTGTGTCCGTGATTGTGACTGTGACTGTGGCTGTGACTGTGACTATGCTGATGATGATGCACTGCTCCATACTTCTGCTGTTCCAGATCATTTTGCATTAGATCCTGCACAGAGAGCGTAGCATTGGGCGCAACTGTTGCTGTGAGCTCTGCTGAATTTGTGACTGAACCCGGAGATTGCTTTAGCAGATGACTGTTCCTTATGCTGTGTCCACGCTCAAAGGCAGCTCCCGCCTCGTCCTGATGATGCCTGTGCACATATGTGTGCATTGCCTCCTCAATGAAGTACATGAGAAAGAAGCCACAGCACATGAGCAGCTCGGCAAGCGGAAAACTTAGCTTAGGAATGATTTCACAATCCTGCAGCTGTTCCACCACCTCCTGCACTTCGGGCAACAAATGGAGAAATGTGGTGGCCAGCAAGACGCCGCCGCCAAAGTACAGTAAACACTTGACCAGAGTGGCTGAACGGGCATTCGTCTGGTTTTCTGTCCAGCGATAGAAGCGGTTCAACAGGAATGGTATAGAGCCGCAAAGTGCGCTGGCACAGCATAGCACCACCATGGCAGTTACCTTGGCGGCCAGCAGAGAGCCGGATTCATCATGATCGTGATCATGATCGTGCTCATCATCGTGATCATGATCGTGATCGTGTTCGTGATCGTGATCATGATCATCGTGACGGGCTGCTAAATGGCTAACGGGCTCATCAATTTGCAGGAAGCATTTTAAGAAATTATTTACTTGTGTTTGATTCATTGTTGAGTTGGAGTTTATTTTCGTGTCAGCGGTTCAATCAATCAGCAGGCTTGTTCCTTGTCTCTCCCTCTCTATCACTTTTGCTCTCTTTTTTCAATTCTCTCTTTACTTCTCTTTGTCTTTTGGCCTATAAATTGGCCAAATTGGTTATTGTTGTTTAAGCAGCAGCTGTTTGGTGCATTGGGGATTACGGTTGTATGCCTTGAATGTCAACGATTTTATGATACGTCTTTTCACTTTCAATCGTCACGTTTTAGTTTTCTTATTCAAAGGTTTTCTTCTTTCACTAACAAAAACGGGATTCGGCTAACGAAATTTTTTGTATTTTATTTCTTTTATTTAATTTCAAAATTTGAATTGTTCCGTTTTTTGCGTCTTGAACGCTCGCAGCGATCTCACAGACTGATTGGCATTGCCTGAAACTGAGTCTGGTTGGAGCTGTAGCTGTTGCTGTTGCTGATTGTCTATCTTGCAGTTATTTCTGCTCAGTCGTGCCCGCCTGCAATATATACAGGCAAACGAGAGCTAACACTCGGCTATACGTGAGCAGAAAATAAAGTTTTGTTTTAACAGCAGCAACAACAAAATACACAAATATTCTCTTAAAGCTTCAAGTTTGCGCTCTCTTCTTCTGTCTACTCGAACATTCACCTGTTGTTGAGCAAACAACATTTTGTGTGTCTTGTATTAAGCATAAAACAACTCTCTCTCTCTCTCTCACACACACACACACACGCACATGACATGCTCTCACTAACATAAAGGCCATTGGAATTAACATTAGCTTCGCAATTATCCGATTGCATCCCTTCACTTTTTTGCTCAGCTAGAGACAGATTTATATATGACCTTAAGCTAACCAATTTGTTAGGATCAAGCTGCATTATTATTAAATTTACTACAACTGTTAAAGTTTGCCGACTAGTCAGTTAAGGCACAAAAAAAGCTCTAACATTTAACCAATAAAAAAGCTCGCGGTGCTTGTCTTAGCTTTATTTGAACAACATACATATATTAAAAGCAGTTAACTGCGTATCTAACTAAGTAGAAGAGACTAGAAAAACACATGGAGAAGTGTCTAGGGCGATCGGTGGTTTAGCATTAGGCACAATATTTTGTCTTTTTGGAACCCTCAACTATTTATTTAACTAATATACGAAAAGACCAGAAATGTCATATAATGCAGAAAAATTCTTAACCTCAATTTTTTAATACTTCATGAATTTTAATGGTGAAAAATATTGAATTTTTGCACATGTTTATACAGTATTAAAATGCTTCATTAACTCAGTATATTCATAATGAAAAATATTGAATTTTTGCACATGTTCATACAGTATTATAGTACTACATTAACTCAGTATATTCATATTGTAATTATATTACATTCCCAAAGAAAAAGTGTATATTGGGCTTTTCAGTCAGTTTGTAGAAGCTCTTTTGTTACCAGAAAAACCAAGTTGGGTCTAAAAATGTTTGATTATTTATATAATTATACAATTAAATAATATTTATATAATTTATTTGCCATGCTCAATCCCGTCACTGCATATGAGCAGAATTTATTTATATTTAAATATAAAATAAACGTTTAATATTAAAGAAACCTTCTTCTAATGATCTTTTAAATAATCCACCTACAAATATATTTGATCTGCAAAATACAGATAAAAAAGACTGGGAACAGAATACTATATTCATGTCGGCAGTTTATGACTGAAACGTTCAAAAATATTTGTTATTGTGGGGGCAGTACCGAATGTAATTTTTTTTTTTTTAAAGTACTGGGTTTTTATTGCTGGTAAATCCCAGGTAATAGAATAAAGCGCGTTAGCAGCAGCAGAACTTGGTATGTACTACAATTCATTTCAATACGTCGACTGCAACTGGGTATTTAGTTACATTTCAAATGTTAAAAAGCTTAACAAATAAATGTTTATTACTTTCGGTTATAAAATTACAAACAAAGTAACTTTATCGTAATTTTCTATTTGCTCTTCATTTATAGAAATTTAATGCTTATTTCATTTGTTAATTGCTATAAGAGAACAAGCAAGTCTTTCAAGCCTTCAAATCTTTTATTTTTAAATTATAATCAAATAATTAATATGGACTTACGAAAAATGTTCCCACTGAAAACATTAGAAGCTTAGTTTTTATATAAAAATTGTATTTTTAGACGTATCTAAACAAATGTCAAAAAGACATACATGTATACATACTTAACTTGATTACTATGAGTTTTTAATATACTAATTTACTACAAAATCTTTTGTGAAACGAACAAACTGTGAGTCAATCTATTGCATTGTAGTAAATATCACTTCTAATTTTATATTTGCAAAACTAAGTGCATTTCGCATTTGTACAGATATCTGTCAGAATTATGAAATTAACATACAAGTTTTGCAACGAATTAGTACAGACATTTAAATTGTGACTCTATTAAAGCGAATCATTTGCTTGCGGAATGAAATACTGGTTTGTTATACCGGTTACGAAATTGTTGAAAAGTTTCATTTGATAAACGAAGAAATTAAGATATTTATAAACAATATAAATTATAATCAGTCTATTGTGTTATTCGTAATGTCTCTATTTGTAATATTTTGTTATAATTAGTAATTTATACAAGGTATAATAGCATATAAAAATAGGCCTGCAGAGCTGAAAAAAAAAATAATTTATTTATGGATAAATCTATTTCATTCACTATTTTACCTTATTAAAAATAAATGACTTTGTAAATAAACATCATTCCTTATTATATAATTTATTTTAAAATTAATGAATTTAGTATTTCACGTAATTACTTACTTGTAGACCAAAAAAAAAAAAAAGACAAAATTAATATAGTTGCTGAAGAAAAAATTATAATTGTGTGGGCGTCCGCCTTTCTCCTCGATTCTCAAAAATTAAAGTGAGCGCGAGAAAATAATAACAGAAAATAATTTTCGCTGGCACTTCCTTTAACTTTTGAGAATCGAGGAGGAAGGCAGCTAACCCATACACACAGTCAATTAAATAATCAATAAATAAAGCAGTCTTTAAATATGTTAATAAGTTAAAGTAAACCTAATATTATTTATTTAATTTATATATTGAATTGAAAGGACGCTTTTAATCGACCAACGCATTGGCGAAATTTGTTAAATAATATACCTCTAAAATATAAATTTAACTTTTATGCATTTAATATTACTACAAATTCATGAAATGATAAAGGTGTTGATGTTTTTATCAAAAATTGTCTAACCTTGAATATATATTTTTAATGACTACAGGGTGGAAAACAAAACTGTTAATTACTTATTGATGAGCTGATCTATTTTCGACCATTATGCAAATCTAGTTAAAATTGTTTTACTACATATGTTAAATAATATATTTTGTTTAGCGTATTAATATATAGATACCTATGGGGTCTTCTTCTTCGTAACGGACAATACACTTTTGCAAGGGTATCAAAAGGTTTTCCTATTACTGAATTCAGAACCGATCCGTTTCCGTAGAAGCCATATTATATAGTTGTCCAATTGTATAATATTTATTAGAATCTGATCGAATACACCAAACCCATGTATATTTTTTTTAGTAATTATACACTCCATAATCGTTTTTTTTTTCAATAATTTTCTTTTATTTTGTTTTCATTTTTAGCTTGTTTTTTTTGTTTCTGTTTGTTTCTCGGGGTTTTTCTCTTGCTTAAATCTTTTATGTTTTGTTACTTATAATTAATAATAAATCATTTTTATACAATATTTATCTTTTACATACTTGTTTTCACATTTCAACTGAAATGGCGCTTAAACATTTCAGCTGTAAATGACTTAAATATTTTTAATGTTTAATTTTTCTTTTTTGTTTTTATCGCTCGCACATATGCAATAATTAATTTAAATGTTAAATTTGTTTAAAACTGCTTGCCGGAGTTAACAATGTTAACTGCTTTACATGCAATTAGCGAAAGGCTTTTACGTGCACTGCTTGCCAAACCAGTTCTTAACTTTTTCCGCACTCCTACGCTCCATCTGCTGTTCTCGATATCGATATCGAATCGTTATCGCTATCGTTATCGATTCTGTATAATATGTTAGGTTCTGTTCTGAATGCCATTTCAATTTGATAAATATAATCAATGCATGCGCTTAATTTGTTGTGTTTTTAGTGTTATTTTTGTGTGTTTCATTTTGTTTTTTTTTTATCAACATTTAAAGTATATTATTTTGTATGTATATTTTGTTGTTGTTATACTTGACTGTTTATAGACATATCGCTTTCATATTATTGTTGTTTAGCATAATTTTGTTTGTATGATTTACGTTTTGGATTTTCATATATAATACAAATGATTTTCATTTAACTATACAAGAAATTTGGTAAATTTCATATTTTTTTTGTTTTTTGTTTTTTTAATGTTTATAATGTATATCAATGTAATGCTTGAAAATTTGATTTTTGTTTTCCCAATGCTTTGAAGAAAATCGCAAAAACACATTTAAAGTTAAGTTAATGTTCATCTTCGTCTTGCTTTTTTGTAAAGTTAACACTATTATCTGTTTTCTTCCTTATTTTGTTTTGTTTTTTTGTAGTATGTATATTTTAATAAGTATAAAAAATTTGTTTAAAATATATATCATAGAGTTTTGCTGTTGTTTTTACGCTTTCTGCTTAATATGGGAGGAAGGAAAACAAATTCGTTCAGATGGGTTGAAAGTAGTTTTTTGTTTTTTTTTTTTAAAGATTTCTTTTCAGGATGTGTTCTTGTATTCATATATAGTAAGTATGTTGGATACGGGAGGCGTAGCTGCAGGCAGCTTTCAGTGTAGTAAGTATGTAAGTTTAGTATCACGTAATATCAAAATAAATAGCTCAGTACTTTTTGTTTTTTTGTTTTTTTTTTTTATATATTTCCTCATTTGCCCCCATCATTTATTATTTATTAACTATAAACTGATTGATCTCTTGAGTAGTTTCTAGTTTTTTTTTTTATTGAGAAACATAGTGCCGCCTAGAAGGAGTGTGCTACATGATTTTTTTTATTTATTTTTTATCTTTTTGGTTAAGGCTTTATGTGTGGAATTCCAGCTGCACTGCATGCAATATTTGATTTTTTTAATTAATTAAATTTTTTTCACTAAATTTTGTTATTTGTTGTGTAAATAAAATTGACCTAAAAAAAATGATAAACACACCACTAATCAAATAAATGCACTAATCTTGTACAAAATTAATTCAAACTACAAAAAACACATATATTTCGCATATTATATGTTAGGCCTTCGGCATTTTGTTTTTGTTTTTCTCTTTTGTTTGGTTTTTTTTTGTTATAAAAAATTATGTACAATAGCATTATACTTATGTACACATACATACATACATACATACAATATATATATAAAAAAGTGCATCCAAAAAACAGAGCTAAACAAAAGCTGCCTACGCTAAAAATAGAGTTAGAGAGAAAGATACGGATTGATTTGCAAGGATATCGAGAGTGGAAGGGCGGGATTATGGGTTCTATATAAGGATCTCTGTGTGTTCGAGTGTGTGTTTGTGTAGTTTAGAGACATACAAATATATACGTACACATACATACATATATAAATAATTTGCTTTTTTTATTTTTCTTTTCTTTAGTATATTTTCAAATAGTTTTCTTGTTATTTTTTAAATGAAATATTTTTTGTTATATGCATATTTTTATGTTTTTTTTAATGTACAATTTGTTTTGTCTATAAATATGTTTTTGTTTTTTAATGCATATAATGCCTTGTTCATTTTGTTTTTACTTTTCTTTTCATTAAATGATGCTGCACTAGTTTTTTTTAAATAAGTATATATCTGTATATATGTATATAAATATGTTTAAAGTGGCATGTGTGTGTGTGTGTAGGTCTGTTTTTTTTATGTTTTTTAAGTTCTCATATCAGTTTAAGAGCAATTCTTCTCGAGTTTTTATAGCTTTTAGCACGACACTGAGCTGCCTGGCTTTAATTTTTTTAATTATGAAAAATATTATGACAGTTTGGTATTTGTTATGTTTTTCAATAATTTGTTTGTATGTATATTATTTGCAATTTTGTTTCTGCTTTTGTTTTTGTTTTTCTTTTTTTTTATTAATAATATAATTAATAATTATAATAATTTATATAATAAACATAAACGCAAAATTGGTAAATAATAAAAATAATAATAAAATTGTGTTTTTTGTTTTCTTCTTTTGTTTTGTATTTTTTTGTTGCATTTTTTTTTACTGTTTTTTTGCATTTTTGTTTAATGTTTAGGTTTGATTTTTTTTTTGTATGTTTTTTTTTTATTTTAT
The DNA here is from genome assembly GCA_035043045.1 of Hirtodrosophila alboralis. Taxonomy (NCBI): domain Eukaryota; kingdom Metazoa; phylum Arthropoda; class Insecta; order Diptera; family Drosophilidae; genus Hirtodrosophila; species Hirtodrosophila alboralis. The sequence goes on along the minus strand of JAWNNH010000477.1, from coordinate 220,789 downwards.
TTTGTTTAATATTTTGTTGCTCTATTTTCTGTGTGTTTTGTTTTTCTTCTGTATTTATATATAAATTACAACGGAAGCGTCGGTGTATTTGTAGTTGGTGTTGGCGTCAACATCGACGCGGATGGAGGATAACGCAACGTGTGCTGCGACGTTGCCTGTTGTATATAATCCTGGCTGGGATTATTCAATACGCTATCCCGTGAGTTTGAATGTGAAGTGGCGCGCAGCAAGGTGACTGCCTCGCGTTCTGGACTACATTGTACACCGTCTAGTCATTTTTGGCGCGTTGATTTCTTCTTCTTTCGTTTAAAGAAACAACAACATCTGGAATATAAGGAACCACTAGAAACAGTTACAAGAGAGAACCAGAGAGAGAGATGCGCATTAAAACGACAAAGCAAAATACATCAAAAATACATTTTAGTGATCGATTGTTTAATTAATCGATATAACAATTAATCAATCAATCGAATCGAAATCATCATATTACTTGTTTACATACTTTGTTTCGTCTAAGACCTCCACTTCTGGCTGCTGTGTGATGGGTGTATTGGAGTGTCCTGCCGTAGGATCGTCCGCATTCAGTTCGCCATTTGTCGAACTCACAACCTATAAAAAAAAATAGATAAAGAAAGAGAAAAAACATTGCACAAATATATTTGCATTAGTTTATATTCAATTTCCATAATTACACTAAACATAGAGTATACATAATTTTAATTTGTCTGCATTTTTATTAAATACTTGGTGATTAAACATATTTTGGACGTTTTACACACTTTATTTTTTTATTAATGTGTTTATATCGCTAGTCAAAAATAATTGAAAATATTATTTGTTGTTGTTTTTTATTTACTAACAAAAAATATATATAAAACAATATTAATTATGAGTTGTATTTTATTTTTTTTGCTACTAATGTGCCAAAAAAAACTACCGAGTGAATTGTGACGTCAGACTACATGTTTTGAAAACTTTCGGAATAAAATTGAATTTGCACGTGACGCTATCAAAATTCCTAACTGTAGAGCTAATATTGAGAGAATAAAATGTGCAAACGAGCTTTGAGTATTTTTATTTTTTTCTTCAAAGATGTGTGCTATAAAATATTTTAAAAAATCCCTTTTTCACCCTGCGTATATATTTTTTTAAATATCTTAAAACATAAATAAAGATTTTGGTTAGCTTAAAATTGTTTTGCAAAATGAAATGGTTAGAAATTTATGGCTTTTTCTAAACATAGTTGCAGTTAGGGATAAATTCGACATTTAACTTTGACGGAAATCAAAACCCGCAAACGGTGATTCGAAAAGTTCTTTGGTTTTGCTACTACTCTCGGTTTTATCTAAATTTTAGAATTTTATTAGATTTTTTCTACTTAAAATATGTTAAGAGAATTCTTTTTAATTATAATCAATTAATAAATATTAATTTATTATCAATAAATAAATTAAATTAATTATAATCAATAAATAAAATAAAATATTGAAAAAACTTTCTCATTCAACTAATTTAGCTATTTAATATTTATATAAATTCGGAATTCAGGAAATAGTCTGAAAAAAAATAGCAAAACATATTTCTGGAATGGCTACGAAATATATATAGACCGATTTCAGCTCTAATTTGCAGCCTTTAATGTATTATTTCTTTCAACTAATTTAGCTAATATTTATAAAAATTCAGAATTCAATTGCAAAATATATTTCTGGAATGTTTACGAAATATATATAGACCGATTTCAGCTCTAGTTTGCAGCCTTTAATGTTTTAAAATTATATTAAATTTTATATGTATATATTATATGTATCAAGAAAACTAAATAAAATTAAATTAAATTAAATTATTATATAAATTGAAAAAACTGTATTTAGTAAAGCCAATTAAATTTGGGCAAAGAATATATTTCATATTCAAATACCCTAATATACTACAGAGATTGCCTTTCTATATTCAGCTCGTTTGCAGCTAAAAAAAAAAACTAATGATAAGATTGTTACTCACAGATAACACACACAAATAGGGAATACACACACACACACACTTGGTACACCCACAAAACATTCAGACATAGAAAACAAATTTCAAACAGGAATTTTTTAATGAAATACCTCGCGCTTTTTTTTGTTGATATATATTACTATTTATATGTAAATAAAACCCTTATATATAGCATATATTCATTTAGGTTAGGCAAAATTTATTTTTGGGCTGGATGTGTAGGTGGCATAGGTAGAAGAATAGTAGATAATAGTAGGTTGTAGATAATAGTAGTAGTATGTAGTAGAAGTAGTAGTAGTAGTAGTAGTAGAAGAATTGGGTGTCTTATTTCTTGGGCACATCATCGCAGTCGCTTGTCTCATTATAAGCATCGAATGGGCTATCATCGTCCGAGCTTGAATCTTCGGGCAATCTCTGTAATAATTTTGTTGATTTTTTTTTTGGTATTTTTTCTTCTTCTCTAAATATGATCGAGATCGGTTCATGCCAATGAATTTGGATATATTCGAATATATGAAGAGATAAATGGAACTACCAAAATATTTTTTTTCATTTGTCGAATTCCAGTAAACTGTGCGATGTGTGTGTGTGTTGTGTGTGTGTGTATGGTTGTGTGTAAATGTATTTGCTCTACATGCAGTGTTGTGGTCTCTACTACAATACATGCCTTTCAGTTTTCAGTGTTGGTTAACGCGCATTTCAAATGCATGCAGTGCGCTAAAGAAAAAAGGATTTTTTTTTTTTGAGATACAATCCAAAAAAAAAAACTTGCATCTTCTCTATAATCTCGCTAAATATTGTTTGGCATGCAGTTGTTTTTTCATACTATTTTTTTTATTATCGGAACAGGATATAAAAAATGAAAGAAAGTCCGAGAAAAAGAAACGGAACAACGAGAGAACAAACAAACCGAACACTTTGGGATATATATATTAAAATTCAGGTACCTTGTTGAGCTAATGTAGAGTAAATCAAGTGAAAACATTAGAATTGAAAAGGCCAAAAATATAACAGTCTGCGAGTAATTTAATGAATAATATAGATATTGTTTTTTGTTGTAATCATTGACATTATCATTATCATATAAATATATGTTGTATATATATATAATCTAAATATGTATAAATATGTTGTTTGTATTATTTTTTTAATGTTCAGATATATATATATGTTATTACAATATACACACAAAAGAAATTTTAGAACAGGCAACGAGCGGGAGAAGGAGAAAGAGAACATTTATGCTATATGCTTATATATAGAGCCCTAAAATCGATCGACCCAATATATGATTATATGTATTATTATTTATATATGTTGCGGGGGGCGTAGTCCGGTTCTCTCTAGTTTTGTTTATGAATTTTTTGTATTTACAGAAAGTAACAAATATTTAAATTAAAAAAAAAAAAACCAAAAATATGTGTATGTGTGTTTTGTTGTTACAAATTAATCGCCTTCCGCTTCCGCTTCGGCATTTGTCATCGCATTCGTGTTCAACACTGGACTTACCTGGACTGAACCATGCCGATCGGCGGGTGTCAAATTGCCGAGGGTCGCACCCGGCTTGGGCACATCCGGCCACGCAGCCACACCTCCTTTGGCATTTGTCTGTGGATGTTTGCGTAGATCATAACGTTTTTTTTATATATCGATTTTTTGTTATCGATTTTTTTTCGGTACGGTTCGATTTTTGGTTTGGAGCGGAGCGGTTTGGTTGGAGTGTCGTTAACGGAGTATCAGGTTGGTAAAATGGATTTTTTTGTTGTTGTTTTTAGCGAGCGAACAATGCATAAATTTGTCAATTAATAAATTTCAATTTATCGATTTTATCGGTAATTTTTTTTCAAGAGACAGACTAGACTCTAAATTTGTGTCTAACAACAAAAAGGTATATAAAACTAAAGCAGTTCAAAGTCGAAGGATATATTTGTGCAATCAAAACTAAAAGTTATTACAACAATATATAACCAAGGTTAAATATAACATTTAAAGCCAAAATTAAAGTTTATATGTGTGTGAGTGTGTGTGTGTGTTACAGGTTTTGGTGCAACAACAACTAAATGTGTACATCAGTTAGAACCCTTTTCACCAAAATTGTCTAAGCCCAATAAAAAAAAAAATAGCAACAATTTCTTATGTAATTTTTTTTTGTTAGTTTTGCCCGTTTACAAATAATTTTTACTAGCTTTAAATATTCGGAAATACTAGCCCATTTTGTACTTCAATGTATAAATTTATGCTCAACATTTTTTTCGAAAGATTTATGCGAATTTTTAGCATATAAAAGCGACAACTAGCCCCTAACAGAGACAAATTTAAAAAGCATATTATAAAATAATTAAATATTACAATTACATGAAACCCTCTAGCTTACTAAAATATATATAGATTTTAGACAAAATTTCAAACTAAATCAGCAGAGAGTTATATATATATTTAAAATCTACAATGCCTGCTAACCTGAAGTATTATATATTCTTCATTATCATTATCAATATCATCAAAATCAAAATATGAAACGTCCTAAAGCACATCACGTTATACAAAATTCAGAGAAAAAGTAGATAAAAATTACTTTCTTTTTTTTTTTCTTGGTTTTAGAATAAAGCAGAGATTCAAATAAAAAATATTCAAAGAGTTGATTTTGTAGTTTTAATAGAATAAAGGCAATGCTAATAAAAGATTTTAAAAAAAAATATATATGTTTTTTTAGTTTAAAAAGAAATTCAAAAGCTTAGTAAATACAAAAAACTATTTTGCCTTAAAACCGGAATATTAACTAAATTAGATTATTAATCAAAATTAAAAAAAAAAATAGAATTAATTTAAAATTAAATTCTTGCGTAGTTTTGTTTTTTTTTGTCAGTGTATAAAAGAATACTTTACCTTAGCCGTAACATTATGACGATCTTTATTTGGTGAAATGATGACTTCATGGCCAGTTTGCAGAGATCCGACGGGCGTTGACTGTGGGCGTGGTTTGTCAATGATTTATATATGTATATATATATATATTTGGATGCAGTATATATATATTTGATTTAGACACACAAATACACGCAATAGACACATGAAATGGTGTTTTGTTTGATTTTGTTGATTTGTTTTTGATTTGTTTGTTTGTTTTTTAATTCGTTCCATTTTAAGGACAGATATAATTGTAAAGAGAGAGAGAGAGAGAGAAAGTAGATAGAGTGCTGTTAGAATGACTTCAATTACGGTTAGTTTTGGCCTTAACACTAAAACTTAACTATAAAGCGTTTACCAACACTGAATCAAGCAATTTCTTTTGAGCAATACTTGTAAAACTGATTCAAATCAATTCGTATACCTTATCGGATTTATTTTTGGCCAAATACGAGGGTGGTGCATTTTTAAGAACCTTCATTTGATCCAGTTGGTCCTTGGTCTTACATAACATAACACAGGATATATATTATAATTATCTCAATTGAATTTATCAAAATATATAGCAAGCAAAACACAATAAAAAACTACAAAAATATATATATTTTTTTTGCGGGGAATTTTTTTTTTTTCTATTTTTTTTTTTGGCTTTCAGTTGTGCATAATTGAATTTAGTAATTGCCGATTTATAAAAATATATGCATAAACGGTTTTTAAAGAAATAACATTGCGCTGCAACAAGACTCGAAATAGAATTGAACAATCTGTGCCCACCATTATCATCATCATCATCATTATCATAACTTGCTGATCGGGATATGGACTTCCTTTAAGGCTTTAACATGCTCTCCAATATTGTATATTTTGATAAATGTTTTCAAAACTCTGAACTTAGCAAACCGGGGCTTCATTCAACATGCTTTTTATCCCCCACAGAATTTGTATTTTGTGAAAAATGTATTTATTTTTCCTAGAGTTATGATTAGGCGCAATGCTTGAGTTTTTGGCTATGGTTATATGTCTTGATTTTTTCTTAGGTCTCCTATAAATTAAAAATATATATATAGGGGATAATTTAGAATTCCGCATTTTGTTGATGAGAATTAAGAATGTGAGCATATCCATTTGATAATTATATCGAAATTGTTGCAATGATTTAACGAATGGATTTTCCTTTTTTGTTAGCTTTATAAATGTATAAATTTATATAGACATACCATTGTCTTCCCTGTCCAGTCGAATTCACCCTCGTCGGTATAGCCCTTACGTTCGAATAAGTCTTGAAACAGTCTTCGCAGAAAATCATAGTCGGGTGTTTCGAAAAAATCTAACCGCCGCACATAACGCAAATATGTTGCAAACTCTTCAGGGTGGCCGTCACAAAGTACCTGAAATATTTGAAAAATATATATTAGTAAAAGTTTATTATAATTAAAACAGTAGCATTTAATATATGACTGCACATCTATAAATGGATATTACACCCAAAACCTTTCTGACTGTAGATCTACATAATAGCCTAATAAAATTATTCTAAATATTAGAAAAGCAAATGTAATCTATAACTCATTGAAGAAAGCAATGTTGAGTTAAAAATAAGACAAGTTCACATTTCGAATAAGCTCTATAAATCGAAATTTTTCCATATTTTCTGCAGATAATCTAAGACAATCTATAAAACTACATTTTTCATATTCTCTGCAGATAATCTAAGATTTATCGGTAGCGGAAAAATATCTGGACATTTTTATATATACCATTTATATATTTATATAGCATATATGCTAATTTTTAAAATAAATATAAAAGACGAAAAAAATACTTTTTAATATTGATTTGTTTGCTTTAATAAAGCGACTCTTTTTCTTATTTTGAAGTGAAAATGCAAAGAAAAAAGCTAAATATTGAAGTATCAAAAAAATGTTGGAAGCTATTAAAGCGGCCATAATTGCTTTCTGGTCAAAAGGCTTAAGCGATCGGGCTATAAGCAACAAAGTTGGATTAAGTAAGAGTATATTGCAAAGTACATGAAAATTACATACTTTTTGTTTTGAAAATCCTTTGAGAAAATCATTTCTAAACGACTTTTTGAAAATATTGCAAGAATTGCAAAAGTACATGAAAACTACATAATTTTTGATCCTTTAGAAAATAAGGAAACGTGTAATAAAAAAAATTTTGTTTAACATAGCTAAAATACCTATAATAACTATACCCATACCTATAATATACCTATTTTATAAACTATGAAAACTACAAACTTTTTGTTTTGAAAATCCTTTGAGAAAATCATTTCTAAACGACTTTTTGAAAATATTGCAAGAATTGCAAAAGTACATGAAAACTACATACTTTTTGATCCTTTAGAAAATAAGGAAACGTGTAATAAAAAAAATTTTGTTTAACATAGCTAAAATACCTATAATAACTACACCCATACCTATAATATACCTATTTTATAAACTTTTTCAATGTTAATCAATTAAAAACGTTAAAAATCCAAAAAATTCACTTATTTTTGGCTGTCTGGATTACTTTGCCCGCTACAGTATATATATTTACTTAATGATTTGTAAACTTTATAATTATATATTATATATTGCCTTGACGTATTTGCAATTGAGTGTATAAAAGTATTTTTTCGGTATATAAACATTTTGAAGGACTTTAATAGTTGATTATCGACTTAATCGAATTAATTACTTATTTAAAAATAGAGTGCTAATGGCTCTGAAGAAATACATTTAATAAGTATTATCGCCTGTACATATCATATTATTAAGTGCTATATACAGCAACAGATTAAATTTGTACAATTTGTAATAATTTACAGATACTACTAATAAATACATATTTATTTATAGATTTCCTCTAAATTGCACTATTAGAATTAGTGTCCCTGAGATTATCTTTGATTCTACCAAAGAAATCAATAATATTTAAACTAAAGCTGCCTAAACTATAGGCAAATAGCTTTAGAATCACATTCTTTCAGTACATATTTTAAATATTTACACATCTAACACATTAGCTTTATACAATACATAATTTCTTCAATCTCTCTCAAAACTTTAACTGCATCTACATCTATCAAACTGTTGATGCTTTACAATCAAAGTGTTTCTCCATACAAATGTGCAGTATATAGACAAACCATCCGCCTGTTTTAGTAGCCAAGCTCACCTCAATGGGCGTTGCACGTTTTGTATCACCGATTTTTTGATATCTCTCTTTGAGTGTATCAGCCTTAAGGCCTTGCCACGGCAGTGAACCTCTTAAGAAGTACATAAACATATGACCCAGTGCCTCCAGATCATCACGCCTCGACTGCTCGCGTCCCATATGCGTATTTATTGACATATAGCGAGCGGTACCGGTCAGGGATTTATGCTCCCGATATGGTATATGTCTATTTGTATCTAAATCAATGTATTCTTTGGCCAAACCGAAATCTGTAATACAAATTTCAAATACAAATTAATAAAATTAAACATTACAAATATATAAACATCAAAAACTTACCAATTATGTGTATAATTTTTTCACGTTTTGTTGATGTTCTGCCAATGAGAAAATTCTCTGGTTTAACATCCCTATATATTAAGTGCCGACTATGAACATATTCGATCCGGTGGAGCTAAAGATTTGTTGAAAAGTTGTAAAAGAAATGAAATTAGTTTTTGGCTGTTTAAAATAAAACAAAACTTGAATCAAACAAGGAGCAGAAACTTTAAAGTTTATTATATTTTTTTTTAATTCCTGCTCATTGAAAGATTTGAGAATTGTGTAAATGATTAAGAATTACAATAAATTAAATTTCTTCTTTTTTTTTTTTGCAGTGTCTCAACTAGCTGAAGTTGTTGTTGTTGTTGATGGCAACGATTTTTGGCTTTTTGAATTGATTTGATTCGATTTTGATATAAAATTATAAATTAATAATGAATAAATAAAAACTTTTCCAAGTCAACTACAATGTACATGCAAATTATTATTATTATTATAGTTTCGTTTTTTTTTTTACAATGAACGTTGACAGATTATAGCTAAATTTTAATAATTGACTAGCTTATTTAAAAAATAATCAATCTTTAAATGTGTATGACATTAGAATGCTTAATGATTATGCTTAATTTTAATTGTTAATAAATAATAACTTAAAAATATAAATTAAACCTTGACCAGATATATCAACAACTAGGAATGTAAATGTTTCGAAATAATAATCGATATTAAGTGTTGATTTTTCGAAAAATCGATTTATCGTTTTTAATTTAAGACAATTTAAAGTAAACGAAAAATATAATTTATTTTTTACAATTTTCTAAGCAAATAATTTATTTAACAATTTAAATAGATTTAATTTTAATGATCGATTCTAAAATCATCGATTAGTCATTTTTTTTGTGTTATAATCAATTACAATCGATTAAAATTGAATTATTCACATTCCTATTGTCAATATACATAAATGAGAGAGACTGTTTGGGGGCAACAAATAGGCAAACTAAATAATAAATAATAAATAAAAAATAAAGATTTTTGTATTAAAAAAAAAACAAGCTAAGCATCATGTTGTTGTTGTTTTTGTTGTTAGTTAGCAAAAAATAAAATTATAATAAAATAAATAAAACTGATTAATTAAATAAAAACTAAACAATGTAAAATTACCCACACACACTCGCACACACTTAAATAAAAATTGGATTGGGGGAAAAAAAAAAAAAAACAAAAAATGTGTGAAATTTGCGCTTGGGGACCAGTGTTGGTTAATTGTCTTAGCTTTGCTACCAGTGTTTTGTACGTGAGCAACTTTATGTGATATGTACTTTGAGATATATGCGCGTGCTCGAATTAAAAATACTAAAAAAAAATAATTGCTATTGTATTTGCTGTTGTTTATGTTGTTTTTTATTTAATTTTTTGTTTTTTTTTCTATTTTATTTTTTTTTTTGTACTTACTAATTGTATAGCTATCAGTAGTACGCTCTTCAAAGTGAAACGTCTGCCGCAAATATCGAACAAATCTTCAAGTGATGGACCAAGCAATTCCATAACAAGAGCATTGTATTTGCCGCATGGGCCGAAATAATATACTTCTGGTACACCCTCTGCTACAGGCCAACAATTTTGCAAAAGTTTTTTTTTTCGTTTATTTTTTATCAAAGTTTGTGTTGTGGAATGACAAGCGATATTTTTGAATTTTTGTAGTGTTGGGCAGCGCACAAAAGAGTAAAGTTGTTTTGTTGTTGTTGTTGTTGTTTTATGCAATAAAAAAATCGAGAGAAGAGAGAGAGAGAGAAAGAAGAGAAAGAAGCGTGAGAGAAGAGAGACAAATAGAAAAAACATATTTTAGATATATATTTTTTTAATTGTATTATTGCAGAATATATTGAATTTATTTTTTTTCGTTTTAAGGGGAACACACCGGGCACAACAAGAGATAGACGAAGAGAGAAGGTGAGAGAGTGAGACACAGAGAGAAATTGGGGCTCTTTAGGGTTAGTTGTAGCGCGTCTTACGTATATTACCACCTTTATTATACACAAGTATATTATAACTGCTTTCATCAACAGCGAAACTGTGCTAAAAAACAACAAGAACAACAATAATAGAGATTCTCGAAGCATATAACGAGGAAGCCTGTAAAACGAACCTCTGTCTCAACATGTTAGCTAACATCTGCTTTCAGGAGAACCAACTAAATGTTATATAAATACGCTTAAAGCTAGGCAAAAAAAATACACGCTTTAATTTGAATCCCTTGGAAGACAAATAAACTTAAATCTTAACTTAGGTGTAAAGGAGTTGTGTATGTATAACAGTTGTGTGTATAACAGTCAGGTGTATAACAGTTGTATGTATAACAGTTTTAGGCATAGTAGTTGTATGTATAACAGTTATATAACAGTCATATGTATAACAGTTGTGTATACCAGTTATGCGTATAACAGTTGTGTATACCAGTTATGCGTATAACAGTTGTGTATACCAGTTATGCGTATAACAGTTGTGTATACCAGTTATGCGTATAACAGTTGTGTATACCAGTTATGCGTATAACAGTTGCGTGTATAACAGTTATATAGTGTCTTGGTGTGGTTGCTGTTGTTGTTGATGTTGGTTAACCACTTTAGCAAATAAATACATAGAGATATATATATCTCTCTCTCTAGGAACTGTGTTAGTAATTGGTTAAAAATAAGTATAATCATAGAGCACATACAAAATATTGATTGGTACATTAATTTAACAAAAAAAAGATTAAGATAAAAACAAAAATTAAATTAAATTAGGCAACTAACGAGAAAACTGTTGTTAAAATGCTTTTGCAGATAGAAAATTTGGTTCTTAATTATTTACACAGAAATATTGTAAGTATTTTTTTTTTTTTTTGAATTTTTGTCTTGTTACGACGCTTAGTTTACATGCTGTGGTTAAAAAAATTTTGATTTTAATTTTAATCTATGTTTATCAGCTACAACCCAAAGAACAGAAAATAACAATATCTTAATTATATCTTTAACTACAACATAGTTATATATAGAGTATTGTTCAGTATTTTTGTTGGGCAAAACTGGTGTTTTATAATTATTTTTCTACATAAACTAAAATGTTGTCACTAACGTTCATTGTGTTCGTGTTGTTCTAAGGGTTTATTTAATATAATATAATAAAAAAAAGTATTTTCAAATCAGAAAAAAAATATATATTTAACGCTTAGCCGTTGAGACACTTTAATTCAAAAATGTAATTTACAATCAAAAAAAAAAAATAAATAAATAAATAATTAATCCGAAGTGCTTAAGCGAAATATAGAATGCGTATTATATATATATTATATTATACTGTTATATAGTATTGAAAGATGGCTGGAAAATTGAAACATTTAAAACTGTTATACGCTTATTACATAGCTGAAAACTGTAATATTTTCGCCTTTGTAAAATTCTCAATAATTCGCTTAAACAAATACGAAAATTTAGTTTCTTTCTTTTACATTTGCTTTTTTTATGCATAAACTTACAAGTTGTTTCGCTATCATCAATACAGTCTTAAGTGAAAATTTACGGGAGCAAATATTGAAGAGATCTTCTAATGATAATCCCAATAATTCTAAAACCATGGCATTGTAACGGCCACCACAAGTGCCCAAGTGATAAATGCGTGGTATGCCTTCTGGGGCGTTATCGGCTGTTTGTAGTAGGAGCATCGGATTTGGTTTGGTTTTATGTATATATAATTACATATATATATATTTTGTTTTTTACAGGGTATATATGCCATGTCATCATAATGTTTTATGCAATTAATCGGTTGATTGTTTGTCGCACGCAAATTCAATATTTTCGGTTATCGTTATCGGTTTTTTTTGTTTTTTCGAATTTCAGCATAAATTTATTGTTGGATGTTGATTTTTTTGATGGTTATGTGAAGGAACAGAGCAATCAATATACATGTATATATAGATATATAAGAACAACGAAAAGAATAACGTAAAAATTTGTATTTAAAAAAAAAATAATAGGTTTTTTTGAGTTCAGAAATCAGCATATAGTAAGTTGGTGGGTATAAAAACATCAGAACAATAGGGTAGCACAGCGCAATAGCTGTCTAAAAATTATACAATTGTAGTATGTTTATATTTTATTTAAATTCTACTTTTATTTTTATTTTTTTCACGCACCGACCTCCAAAATATGCTTGAGAAAATCTATTCATGTCTTCTTATGTATATTATTATAGTACTATATATAAAAAGAGTTGAGTTTACAAGAGTTTGTATATATTCAAACTAACGAAGGTGGTAACGGTGCAAAACATAGGTTTTTTATTGGAGTAGTAAATTGTGGATTCAGTGGTTAGTAAATTTGTCAATAGGACGGCAAAAAAATGGATAAAATAAATCTCTTCTTTTTTTTTGTTTTCTTTTAAATTTGTTAGTTAGTGTTAGGGGATAGTACTTTGTATATTATAATAATAAAAAACATTTCAACATACCATGTGATCCTAATAGCTTATAAAACCTATACTCTAAGTGTAGTTGTGGAGCCTTTGACTTCATAGGCTCCATTTTTATTGCTACATGTTCATTGTTGTAAAGATTTTTGCCTGCAAAGAAAAGAGAGAAAAATATATAATTAGAAAATATTTATTTAAAGTTCATATAATTGTATAAAAGTTTCAACTTTAAAATCAACCTGCAGACCCATGCCTAAACTTTTAAAGAGACTCTCACAAACACAAAAAAAGTACATACAAAAATGCACATCATGCTGCAAAATATTGCAATGGAAAACTAACCAGAACTAGAGCTAACCAATCAATCAATCAATCAATGAATGAATCAATCAATCAGCATGCAAATGACGCCTCCTACCTGTTACATTTTCAGCGCCACGCCCACCAACAATAGAAACGCCTCCAAAGCAACACATTCGACGACCTAATGTCATTTTTGGAAAATAAAAAAACTATATTTATAATTTGAAAATCCCATTTTATTTACTTCCTTGCTACTAATTGAATTAATTCTTTTATTAATATATATTTATTGTTTTCGATATTATCGATAATATTATTGATGTTACAAAAATAGTATCGATTGGGATATTAAAAATATCTGAAACAATCGCTTCGTTTTTTCGATTGTTCATTTTATAAAAACAATGATCAATTTTTATCTGGGTCAAAACTATCGTTTTATCAATGTTTCAAGAGAAAACTCTTTTTTTCGAATTTATATAAAAATGTATTTTAAAAAAATGCAATTTAATTTTAAAAAAATAGATGCAAGTTATTAAAAAAAAAAGTGAAAAAAAATATTATCGATAATATTAGTGATGTTGAAATGAATATAATACAAAATTTAAAAATTTGAAAAATATACGAAACTATCGAATTCTTTTTGCAATTGTCCATTTTATAAATACAATGAAAAATTTTTATTTTGGGTCAAAACTATCGTTTTATCGATGTTATCGAAAGAAATCTATTTTTTTTTTCGAATTTATATAAAAAAAGTATTTTTAAAACAATGCAATTCAATATTAAAAAAATATAAAAAATAGATACAATTTAATTTTAAAAAGAAGTTTAAATCAAAATATTCTATTTCTATTTTCTTTTTATTTTATTTTTTTTTAAATTTATATAAAAAAGTATTTTTATAAAAAAAAATCAATTTAATTAAAAAAATATATTAATAAAAAGATTCAATTTAATTAAAGAAAGTATTAAATAATATTATTTCAATAATGAAAGCATAAACAAGACAGAAATAGTCTTTAAATTGATAAATAATTAAATATTTAAATTTTTCGATAACCGATTGTTTGCAGTATTCCTTTTTTTCTTGCAGTAAAATAATGATGTTTAAATTAATTAATGCTTATTTTTTTTAGATGCCAAACAATAGTATAGTAACACAAGCAATATGCTTGCAATTTTTAAGCTATATTTGATATTTAAATATAAAAACATAAATATATCGTTTAATTTGTAACAACTTTATGCATTTGTATGTAGGCCAACTGATTACAAATTTATATTCTAATTAGCTAAAAACAATGTTTTAAAAATCAAATACAAAACTGTGGCTCTGTTTACTTGCCAAGTTATGTCACATTATGGCCAACCATAAAGGTATTGAATAGGGGGCGAGAACAAAGGGGCAAAATCAGATTCAAATTGGTTTGCAGCTTATCGCCATGCCACGGGAAAGTTGATAGAGTCATCAAAATTTAACACACACACACTTACACACACACAATCACACTGATAGCCATGTGCGCGAAAAGGGCGCATGACTTTGATTACAACAAAGCAAATGTTGTATTATAATATGAAGCAATGCCATGCTTTGCCACGCCTCCCTGCAGCTCCGCCCCTGCTGCCAGGTTTGTTCAAAATTGTTTGTTTATTTATTTATTTATTTAATAACACAACAATGCCCGACCCTACCCCCTTTCAGCAGAATACTCATTTTGTTGTTTTTGGCAATTTGTGTTTGCCATTAAAAGCGTAAATACAGCAAGTATGTATGGCATATAGAGTCCATACTCGACTACGGAACACCCTGTAATGTTGTAGAGTTGCCCTAGCACATATACATACATACATACATACATGCTGTCAAGCAGTTGTATGCTCAATCAAGCAGTGCAAGCAAACTGTGCACATTGGGCGGAATCGGCTTTTTTTGGCAAAAACTGTAATTTTAAAACTAGAAACTTGAAACTTGGAGAATTTGCGGCTCATATTATTTGTGAATTTTGAATTAATTTTTTTAACGCTGCAACCACGCCCTCCACCACGCCCACATAAAAGAACCGCATTAAATATTAAAATGCATGTTTAATCGAAACATTATTATTATTATTTTAATAACTTCAAAAAAAGGCACTGCGCTGTACATGAAAAATTATTTATCTTTAATAACTTTGATATATATAAAGATAATAATTAGAATCAAACGAAGATTATTACTCCCAAATTAACCCATTTTTTAAAAGTTACAGGGTGTCAAAAAAAATACCATACAAATTATCATCTCCAATTTTTGACGACAAAGAATTTGTGCATAAGCATGCAAAAAAAAAAAAAAAGAAAAAGATATTTCCTGGTAAATATCAAAAAGATTTACTATTTGTCTTCCTAAGAAGTCTGTTTATTCTATGAAAATTTCGACAAAATTCCCCCAAAATTCTACTGTTCGTTGTGTGTGGTCTGATTTTAAAAAGAATTCTACTTTTTTATAACTAAATAACCGATAGCAAATAAAGATGTGGGCACAATTCATCAATTCCAACGCTACACAAAGTTACTGAGCTTAATTAATTCAAATAAAATAAAACATAAATAAAACCAATATATTAAATATATCCATTAAGTAGAGTATACCTTGTCTCAACAATATTCTAACATTGTTAACAATTCAGATACACTATAAGTGTATAAAAATGAAAGCTCTGCTTGAATATTTAATAATATACAGTAATGACTCGTAAGACTGTAATTTTCTCATTACACTTAATTGCCGTGCTGTAACTGGAGCGTAACTAAAACTATCATGACCTAACCCAATATACAAAGTATAGAAAAAACTATCTATATAAATTTATAGTAGAACATACACACACACAGCCAATAAAACATTGTAAACTTGAAATATAGACAATACAATGACTCCAAAAATGAGCTTAAGCCATAAATCTTTATGAATAAAATTTTATACTGAACACAAAATGCTTTTAACTAGCAGATACCCTGTACGATGTTAGTAAATATTAGAAAAATGTATATTCTTTAATATTATTGCTAATTTCTTGTTTAAATTAACAGTTCCTTTTGAGTGTTTCTTCAAAAAATAAGAAATACAGAAATTCATGAAATTCTTGAAACAGAAAAATATATAATAAAACTTGATGACATAAAAGAAAAAATTAAATTGAAATTGATTTAAATTCTAAGAATTGCACTTTACAGGATATATTTGTTATATTTTATTTTCTTTACACAAAATTAGGAAAAAACTTGATTAAATTAAATTAAAATTATGATTTTTGTGAACCCATTATTATTTTACTATGATATTAAATTAATTGTGTAATTAATCAAATATTTGTAGAATATAAAAACCATACTATTTAACCATATATAAGGAAATTATTTATACATTTATGTATATATTATAAATATATTTGTGCTATCATGATAAAACTATTTAAATCCGATTTCCGAATAAAAAAAAAACAAAAGATAAATAAATCACTTAATCATTTACAATAAAAACACACATTAAAAAATATAAAAAAAAATTTTAAGTCAACAAAAACATAAACTAAACTGTTATCGAAACACACACACACCTTTTGGATGTCAGGCGGCAAACATTGTTTAATCATTAATAAAAAACAGCCCACGCAACACCACAAATATAGAAACATTCATTGTTTGTGTATATGTATATATACATGTATATATAGCGCCGCAATTTATAACAATGATATCACAATACTCTAACCATGCGACGTCATCGAAATTCAAAAAATAAAAATAATCAAGTAAATTGAATGCTCTAATGTTATTTAACATAAATTGCATAGACTTCCAATTTAATGTTACTTAACAGTGGCGTTAACGGCACAAACTGTCAGTCGCTTTCACGCGTTTCATTTCATTGAAAAGTGAATAATTTTATGGCTGAAGCAGATGTGTTAATTAAATTCAGCTTTTGTTTTTCACGCTTTATATATATATGAGTATGTGTATTTATTTACAAATATGTACATATATATTTCGAAGTACATGAGAATTGCATGACTCATGAAAACACACACACACACACATACACTTACGGACTAAAAAAGCGCGCGCTAGACAAACCAAAAAAAAAAAAAATAAAAAAAAAAATGCCAGACGAACATAAAAACCAAAGCACAAACATTGAAAGATCGGCTCGTCTGAGAATTGTAGAGAAAATACAAGATAAAGCGCGTTTTAAGCAAACAAGCAAATAAATGGAAAAAGAGATAGAGAGAGGGAGAGAGAGCGCAATAGATTGATGGGGTGGATGCAATTAGCTGTCATTCATGGCGACTCAACAGTCTCAACTGAGCACTGAGCTCAACAGTCTCAACTGAGCACTGAACGTCTGCTTTGGCTACCTGTTGGCAAAATGACAAGTACAACAGCAGCAACAACAACAATAGCAGCTGCAACAGATGTATGCAAATGCATAAAAGGAAGTGCCAAGCCCACAAAAAAGAAGTAGCAACAAGCAACAACAACAATAATAAAATTTTTATACAATATAAAAGCGCATTTAGCAAACAAAGCAAATAGTCAACGACGCCGCCCGCCAACAACATCAACAACGACGACGTCGACGACAAAACAGATGGCAGAATGAAATGGAATGGCATTGTACAGCAAAAAAAAAAATACAAAAAAAATGTGTACATTGTGGTTTTGTTGCTTGTTGTTGTTGCTGTTGTTGCTTTTTATACTTTTAATGTTCTTTTCTTTGCCAAGAGCCATGAAAAGGAATGCACATGCAAAGGAAGTAACAAGCAAAAATAGCTATCCAAAAATATTCGATGCCAACGTCGCTGTCGTCGTCGTCGTCGCCTCGCTTGCATGCCAAAATCTTTAACAGCAACAGCAGCAGAGCTAGAGTTGAGCAATATATGCGTAACTGTGACTGAGTCACTGTGAGCAGACAAAAATCACTGCTGCAGCTTGTGAGTGAATAGAGTAACAGTTCGGTAGTCACAGTTCTTTATTAACAGCCACAGTAACGATGTTAGCTGCCACAGTAACTATGTTAACAGCCACAGTTCTAGTTACCAGTTGGCTGCAATGTTAACAGTCACAGTTTTTTTGTTAACAGCCACTGTTAAAAGTTCAGTCACGTTCTTAATAATCAATTTTTATACTTTAAAGAAATTAAAGTTATGAACGAAGGACCAAAAAATAAAGGCTGAAAGCACCTTGATTAAAAATTTGTTTAAAAAATATAAATTCAAAATAAAGTGTACGCTTAAAAGAATGAATACCTATTTAAGCAACTTAGGAGATAGATGAATGAAAATTAATATAGAATAAAATATCTATATCTTCTTTAATAAATACATTTTAAATATATTTAAGTAAAGAACCTTTAAAATTTTAAAGAATTATGTTAAACCACAATTCACAATCACAGTTAAATACAATAAAGTTATTAATATTGCAAAATAACAACGCTCATCTCTAAACAAAACCGGGAAAACACAAAGATTCATAAAGATAAAAGAGTATAAGAATTGAGGGGGATGAACCAAACTTGATTTTGAGTCATAAATATAATTTACAACTTATTTACAGTTATACGACGACGCTGTCGCAATAAAATGCACTGTGACTAATGATGAAAAATCAGATTTTGTTTTGTTAAGAACCAGATACAGTTATGTTGACCCACTTTATCGAAAATCTATAACCAGAATATCAGATATATTTAATTATACTAACCACACAAATCAAAAGATATACCAAAAGTTATTGATAAAGAGAATAATGATAAGTAATTCTAAATATCACTATCAGAATATCCATTGAAGAAACATTCCAAAAAATTGACTAATTTAAGAAATTGAGGAATCACTTTAATAGAACGTTTCTTAAAGTTATTCAACAAGAGCAGAAAATATTTTCAACTCTTTTATAAAACCTTTATATATTTGGTTCTTTATGAAACCAGACAATGGCTTTATTTAAATAAATTATCGATTGATTATAAAGAAAAAATGGGGCAGATTTTAACAGATTGGCTATGTCTTCTATCAAAGCTATTATATATATTTTGCTAACTTTCACTATAAATTGTTTATCTCAACTAAAATTCTGCTAATTCCCAAATAATTTTTATTTATTTTTTAGCAAGAAAATGGGAATCAATTGTTTACTAAGAAAATCAGTTTTGTTCTATAAATGTTTAAGCAGAACTTTTTGAAACTTAATAAATGCTTTATTTTATTATAATTTCAAATACCGCACAGACCATTTTTAGAAAACCCAAAAAAAGATAGATAGAAAAAGATAATAGAGAAAACTCTATTAATAAACTAAATTTCCAAATTTTGATAATAGAGAAAACTCTATTAATAAACTATTTATGCTCATGCAGAGAGTTATACAAAGTTTTGTCTCGAATTTCCTTTTTTCCTTTTTTTTTAAACTATATTGATAAGTCTGGGCATAGAACTGGTCGGAATCTATAAAACATATATATACAGATATATTTACCTTATCAGAATTATCAATCGAGTCGAGTATACAAAACAAGTCTTCCTTTATTACATTTTGAATTTCTATTTCGGTGATTCGGGTTATAGAACTGCTCGGACAGAATCACTTATAGAATCATATAGCTACCCTTAAGAATCACTTTATCATATAGCTACCCTTAAGTTTTATATATAAAAAACTTTTCCTCTACATTGGAACCACCTCAATGTTTCTTTCTTAATAATTTTTTATTAATTTTTTTTATAAACTTACCTAAACGCAATTCGCCAAAGTTACCACAGCCAATTTTTTTGCCGACACGAAAATTTGGTCCTACCATAAGGACACCGGTTGTGGTGCTTACAGATTGGCGGGTGGAATACATATTATTGCTTGAGCTTTTACCACCTGCGATGGTAGCATTTGCCACATTACCAGCAGATGGACCGGCAGTTGTCGTCTGTGGTCCGCCGCCACTAAAAAGAGAAAAGATATTGAAAGAAAATTAATAAATTATTGATATATATATATATTAAAAAGAGAAATAGCGAGTTTGAGACCTGAGATATGTCTTAAATTTTTCAATTAACTTGGGCGCCATTGTAATAAATTTCACAAAACCAAATAAAACAACTAACATTCAAAAACTAATTTAATTGAAAGAAATATTAACAAAATTTTTAACTTCCTATGTTGATATACTTCGCGTTTATAACCAAATACAATCTTAGCAAATGATTTGTTGTGTTTCTTTTGTAAATATTATATACTCTGTATTTTTACGTTTATGACAAATAATTCAATTTTGACAGACAACAAAAGCAAAGCCATTTTTTTTTTAATTTTAAAAAAAATATGTTGAATGGATAAGCAAAGTGTTTCTCATTTTTGTTGATTTAAGTTAATAAAATATCGATAATTAACTCGATAAATTCAGTAGTTTTTATTTACATTATCGATTATATCTCGATAGCAACGTTATAGTATTAAAAATATACTAAAGAAAGAGTTTTCGATAATTGATAATTGATTCTAAAATTTCTTGGGATGACATTTTACAAATATCAAAAATTGTTGAACTTTTTGAATTAAAATCTTCGAATTAAATAAATAATATATATAAATTATGTGGAAAAACAATCGATAATTCTAGTACTTATATACAAATGTCAATAAAAAAAAATTAAATAAAAAATATATAAATATAAGTTAAAAAAAAATATAATAAAAAATATATAAATATAAGTTTAAAAAAAAATATAATAAAAAATATATAAATATAATAAAAAATATATAAATATAAGTTAAAAATACAGGTACTCAAAATTATCTAATTTTCCTTGGGAAGAAAATAGTATAACAAGCTAAATAAATTGTTTAAACAGTTATAAGTATCAAATATGTGTTAAATGGTTAAAAATATCAAAATTGTAGGTTTTGGAGCTTAGGAAAATTTCAGGTAAATTTGATAGATTAACACAAAGATCTGCTCTATGTCTTTTTGAGAACAGGGTATACAAAAAAACAATACTTGTTTGGCGTGGCAACTTATATTTTTAAATAGCCACAATAAAGACAACCAAAGACTATATATAACTGACTTTTTTTATATATATATAGACAGCTCAACTCGCAAGCCAATCATAGAAATTGTTGAGCCTGCTGTCCAGCTGCGTGCTACCTGTCCAGCCAATTTAGATGATTCATTCATTTGATTCAAGATTCAAGATTCCAGTTCCAAGATTCATGACAAAGGGCTTTTGCATATTTTTCTATATTTAATTTACATTATTAAGCTGTGGGCGTGTCATCTTTGCTGTTGCAAAAAAAAAAAATGTAGTTCAATGTCAAGTCAATCATTCAAATTATTGCAACATCTGCCACCTCCCTTTCCATCTTGCCACACACATTTTTTATTCAGTCACGCCTGAACGCAATGACATTAGGGAACTCAAGGGGAACGCAATATGCTTGATTCTAAGGCCAAAAGTTTTCTTTACTAAAGATAGTTTATTTTTTTGTTGTAATTGTAGTTATTGTGCATAAACCTTGACCTCTACTACTAGTCAAGGTATTAAATAAAGAGCATAGAAAAGTTGGGTGTATGATAAAAAAAAAACCATATGTTTGCTTTACAATTCAATTATTGAAAAGTTGATCGTATTGTTTGGAAATGTAAAAAAGTTGAATTGAAAACGAAATAAAAGATATATAAATATGCCGCCAAAATAGCTTATCTACAGTATATCTATCTATAATATGTCAATATATAAATAGGGATATATTTTAGATTAATTATCTGAAAAATAAAGTTTGTATTTATGCTGTTTAAGTAATTTTATAAGAAATATTTATAAACATTCAACTGCAACTTTAAAACACTCAGTTTTGGGACGAAAATAATTATTATTTGTCATGAAAGAACTTTTAGATAAAATTTCTACTTGAAATACCACTCTAAATTAAATCCGTCACTAAGTTAAGTATAAAAATGTATATTGTTTTATTTATTTGTGTATCAGAGTTCTATTTAAATCTTTAAATTATTGAATAATTTTTTTTTAGCAAAGTTTGAGTCAGATATTTGCTAATAAATACAATCAGAATGAAAGTATTTATATATAATATAATATCGAGCCGACTAAACTTATCTCTAAACGAACTAAGGTCACCAAAAAATCATAACTATAATAAATAATAATAAAATAATTGGGTATATAATATTTTCATTAATAACTAAAATGTACAATTTTTACTAAAAAGAATACGATTTGGAGGAAAAAAAAATTAATAATATATAGTAATAATATTTTTTGTATATATAAAATTTTTTTAATAAAGAAAATTTCCAATTTTAACTAAAGCTAATACGATTTTGAAATAAAAAAAACGGTGGTAATATTTTAATAGTTTTTTAATAATGAAAATTTTTAATTTTAACTAAAGATAATACGATTTTGAAATAAAAAAAAAACCATGGTAAAAATTTTGAAATCTTTGTAGGTTTTTTAAAAAAAAAACTAGAAAAAAGTAAAGTGCAATTAGAACAATTAAAATAAAGGGAAACAACTGATTAATATAATTAAAAAAAAAAGCCGAAAAAAATGGCACTTCGAAGCTATATACCCTTGAAATGGACATCTTAAAAATTTCAATATTAGACAGATCGTTCCTTTGGGATATATTTAAGATAAAGTACAAATTATAGAACTACAACGAAGTGTTGGCATTGATTTTTATAGCTTGAAAAACAAAAAAGAAAAGTTTTTCATACAAGCACTATTCGACCGATTGTTCTTATGCGAGCTATAAAATATAGTGCTAAGATCTTAATAAAACTTGGTGAGATTATTTAAAACATAATTCTACATCGATAGCGTACTATGGTATATCTGTAAATTTCTTTATAAAATAGGAAAAACAAAAACCCAAAATTGTTTGCTAAATATCTATTCAGATATCGATTTTTTTGTTGG
Organism: Hirtodrosophila alboralis; assembly: GCA_035043045.1. Taxonomy (NCBI): domain Eukaryota; kingdom Metazoa; phylum Arthropoda; class Insecta; order Diptera; family Drosophilidae; genus Hirtodrosophila; species Hirtodrosophila alboralis. The sequence goes on along the minus strand of JAWNNH010000477.1, from coordinate 197,636 downwards.
CTGAACATCTCTCTAGTTATCCGTCCAAGGAAATTTTTACGGTACACCTATATAATTTTGTATTCACAAGTATTCTGACACTAACACACACACATACACACACTAAATATACCGTTAAACATTGCTGTAAATGAAAAAAAAATATACTCTTTTTTTTCCTTCATCGATAACAATTAAAGCCAAGATAATAACAACAAACTTTCTGCAAAGTAGCATTGCTTTATGGCTTTTAAAGAGGGTAGAGAGAAGAAACTAAAAGAAGAAACGAGTTCTTCAATCGTTATTATTTTTCTTTTCTTTTTTTATTTTGCCTGGTTTTTATGGCTTAATATCCTGCGGTCAAAACTGGTTCAATCCCATCCATCGATCGATCGTCTCTCTCGACAAGCTCCACCAGCTTCACAGTTTGAGTTTCAGTTAAGTTTTATTTTTTTTTATTTTTTTTTCGGTTCGTTCGCTTTATTTATTTATTTTTTTCTCATTCTTTTTTTTTTTGCTGCTTGACAAACGAGTTATCTCCTTTATATCCATCTTTTCTTTCTTCAGTTTCTTTGTTTCTTCTGGATTCTTGTCTTTGTTCCTAAATTGCATGACGGTTTTTTTTTATTAATTAAAATGTAAGAAATGGGCTCAGAAGAGAGCTAGACTTGACTCAGCTGGCTGGAACTATTATTATTGACCGGTTTTTGGATCGATTGCAAAAAAAATAAGACCTCCCACTCTTATATACACTTATAAGTAACTGTTCTTGGATAACAAAGAATCGAAATTTAATTAAAATCAATATTATATTGCATCAGGTTTTTAGGAATTATTTGGGGTATATAGTAGGGAGAGATTGTACTGAATACTTGAAACTTAAATTTTATTAACTTTTATTTGTTTCAATATTGTTTATGAAAAATATATATGGGAGTGGCAAGATTAAACTAAACTGAATATATTTTAATTAAATTATATCATCTATAATATAGATTCTATATCATCAAAGCAAGGAATGTTAATTATTTTTAAAATAAACATTGATATTTCCATGGTTGAATCTGTGTTTCAAATAATCAATTTGAAAAATCGAAAAAAAAAAAAAAAAAAAATTTTTAATGCGCACTTTTAAACATTCAATTGAAATTCTAATGTATTTCTATATTTATAATTTATAGGGAAAATTTAAAAAGAAAGAGTTTATGTGCATCACAAACTCTTTGTATTACTTTATATTAAATAAATAAATATTCCTAAACGTTTTTGTAGAATTTCCTTTGACTTTAAATTTTATTTATAAAGCAAAACTAGCGCAGAAAATATAAATATGCAATCATCCAAAATTAATCGAATAATTTAATTATACTTTATAAAAGCAAAAAAATCGATTATAATTCAATTAATTAAAGACAATACAAAGGCGATATAAATGTACGTAGATTCCTAATTAAAACGTTATTTCAACAATTTTTGTAGATTTTTCTTTGACTTTAAATTTTGATTATAAAGCGCAAAAGGTAGTGCAGATAATATTTCCAATTTTTATTAAAAAATACTAATTAAAATGATTTAAACTTGCTTGAATTATCCAAAATACATCGATTAATTTATATATACTTTTTCAAAGCAAAAAAGTTGATTATAATTCAATTAAACGAGATAAAAATGTACGTAGTTTCCTAATTACATTTTTACATTTTAATCAAAATTCTTTTCTCTTCAATATTACAATGAGTTTGCGTATTTTCTTTATTAATTTGATTGTCTGTTTAAATTGCTACATTTTCAAAATAAATTGCTCAAATAAACAAACATTTGTATATATGCCAAATGATGTGTGTGAAAAAGAAATACACATGTAGGGTATATGTGTGTGCATATATATAAAAGACAAAATCAATAATTAAAAATAAACCATTCGACTATAAATAAACCCCTCCAGAAATACTATATAGAAGGTAGCTTGGCCGCCACACACGCTTCCTCATGAATAAATCAAGCGCAAATTAAATAAAAAAAAAAACAACAAAAATTCAACTCAACTCAAGATACTATAAGGTAAAGTGTAATAAAATTTGCAGGGGGTGTGTGAAATATTGTTTTTTAAATAAAAAAAAAAATCGTCATAGCCGGAAAATCCCAATTAAAAATTTGACATTGCATGGCAACAACAAAAATAACAACAATATAAAGCAATAAATAAAAATTATGAAATGTATTTCAAGTCAGTAATTTTGCATAATAATCGCATGTCAGTTTATTGATTAGAATGTACAAAATTAATGTTTTTTAAATGGAAAATCAGCTGCACAAGGTGACTCAGTTTCTCAATTTAATTAAGGAAAAAGTGCACGACAAGAAACCTTATAATTTTCTACTTTAATTATATAAAAAGCAAAAAAAAAAAAATAGTTCAACAGTGACAAACAAACAACCATAAAAAAAATCACCGAAAAAATAGTTGTTACTAACACACATAAAAAACTAGAAACCGCTTGATAAATATAATAAATAAACTGATAAGTTATTCTTATCAATTGGGGGCTGCTCTGCCGCGTTTTTGTTTCAAACAAACTCTGATAATAAAAAATATGTATTTTTTTATGCTTTTTAAACTGTGACGCGTTTCATTTATGTTTTTATGTTTTACATTTTTTCATTTCAATTGCTTTAAATGTTATTTTTAGACACAATTTAATTTTATTTTTTTTTTTTTTGAATTTTAATCTTGCAAAAAATATATAATATGAAAAAAGAGCATTGACTTTATTTATATGTATAATTATTTGTTTTTTTTTTTTAATTTGAAATCTCAATCAAATCTCAATCGATTTAATAGCAATTTGTACTAGAAAGATCGCAACGAGTAGAAAGAAGATTTGTATCTCAATTCAACGAAAAAAAAAGATTTTAAAAAGTCCTAAAAAAAAAAAAAAAAATTCCTTTAATATAATTTGCTACAAGAATAAAAAAAACTGACAATCTCATTAGTATTTCTCAGTATAGAAAATTCGTTATTTTCTCCCAACGAGTAGAAAGTTCGTTTGTTTCTCAATAAAACGAGTAAAAATTAGAGCTAAAATCTAATTTTTATCTCGCTAAAATAAAAAAAATCAAATTCAAAATTTCGTTTATTATACTTAACAAATTGCAAATTTTCCTAAATATTTTAAAACAATTTTTTCTCCTCTTTTCCTTTATCTTAAATAGTAATGAATATTAATAACGGGTAGAAAGGCAACTCGTTACACTCTAGAATACTCATTATTATTATTTATTGCACTTTTTAATTATATTAACAAAATTCAAACAATTGACATTATTATTACTAATACTTATTATTGTTTATTTATTGTTGTTGCTGTCAGCATTTATAATCGAATTGCCGCACATAACACGCCAATATCCATTTTCAATGGAATTTGATGTTGAACAAAAAAGCACAGCAACAAATACATTTAAAAAAAAAGTATATACAAAACAAAAAAAAAACTAATAAACGCCAGCGTAATAGCAATAAAAACAACAACAAAATGAACAGCCGGTTGCCTTTACATACATATCTCCCCCCAAACCCCCTCTTTCAACCCACAATCGCACATTTAAGAGACAACAAGCTGAAAAAAAAACTGATAAGCAAAGAACGCTCACAAACACAAGCACATATGTACATACATAATAAGCATTGACGACGACACTGCAGTAAGAGACACTTGAACATACACACACACCCATACACACAAGTTGGCTAGATAAGGGCGCGTTGATTAGTCGACAGACAAACAATAGCGAGACAAAATGAACGAGTGAAAATCATTGAAGACAGAAAAAAGAGAGAGAGAGCGACAGAGGGAGATAGAGAGAGAGCCGGTAAATGTGAGCAACGAGTGCAGCAACAGCAGCCGAACGCTGCCGACAGCGACTGCGACTGCAGTTGGGTGGCTTTTTGGGGTTAGGCACTTTGCACGTCACACTGCGCCTCATCTTCTATTTGTTATGTGTGTATGTAAATGGGTGTGTATATGTGTGTGTGTGCGGCGCCTCAATGGCCGATTGACCTTTGCATGTTAGATTAACATTGAATAGACATCTGTGTCTGTGCCGCTGTATGTATGTATGTTTGTAAATATGTATATTGAGGGCCAGGCCAGATCAAGCAATGAGCGCTTTAATTAGTTTAGCCCACTGTTCGCACACGTGCAAAAGCTAACAAAAAAAATAAAAATCTATGCAAATGAGTTTTAGAGGTCAATCTTTATCAGTTAAATGCTGTGTACAACGCCCACCCAAGCAATTATATACACATACATACATACGTACTTATATATGTATATATGTATGTTTGTATGTTCATATAAATTGCCTGTAATTGTGTGTCTCTTCCTGTACAGACAACCTTTTGCTCGTTAGTATTGTAAACACCTTCCCACTTTTTTTTATTTTCAACCTCTTTGCGATTCAATTTCTTCCTTCCGCTACGAGGGAGGACACCTTCAGCACACACACCCCCGCCCTCCGCATCCCTCTTCAACCAAGCTCAAGGTATTGCACGTGCATCATTGGCAGCTACAATACTTTTTCGAGTGTTGCAGTAAATACTGTCGGCTAAAAAAGTTGGCAAACACTTAAATTATTTTGGGTATTTATTATGAATTTTATTTTCCTGATTTTTATTTTATTTTATTTTTAAGAAAAGTTAGTTAAAAAGAATTATTTAAATATCGCTATATCACACTCTGTATGTTAACATTCATTTTTCTTATTTTTTCCTCGTAAATCGTCGAATTATATATATGATTCTTTCAGGGTTGTCACACAAATCTATAAAAATACGACAAAAAAAAGCCATTTCTGTTCCGGCAACTCGAGAAATGTAATTGTTAAATATACGGAAGTCAACAAAAGCTTTTAAATCATTTTCTAACATAAATTTAACAAACAAAAAAATATAAACAATTTTTCCAAATTATCTTCATCATATTTAATTGAACTTAATTTTGGGCTTTCAAGCAAGCCAAACAACCCTAACCAACCCAAACAATAAAGCAATTTGCTTGGTATAATTACAAATGCATAGAAACTTGCCTGAAATTGAATTGTTTAGAGTTAACTAATAATGCAATTAGCTAACAATAATACAATTAATTCAATATTTAATTAATAGTAACACCTCTTATGTATTAAGAAATTAAAATGTATATGTATTTAATTATAATTTTTGCCTAGGGTGTGAATTATATCTTTTTGAAGACTGTAGTATGTGTGTGTGTGTGTGTTTCTCATCTTGCCATCTTGCCGCGTCGTGGAGGTCAAAGTCGCGCAATGCAATTTAAAGCTTGTTGTGCTTTATTTTTTGCCAAGGTAATTGAAACGTGAGCTGGTCACACTATTCGACAATGCAATTTACAGTTTGGTATGCAGATTTAACACATGTTTAACATACGTACATAGTGCATGTATGCATGTGTGTATGTATATATTATATTTATATGCATGTATGCATAACATTTGCAAGTTAAACTAACCCGGCAAACTCCCTCAAAACGGCGCTTTTGTTTCTGCTTTGCTCTCACGCTCTCTCACAGCGCCGCCGTGGCCTCATGCGTTATTGTTGTTGGAGTTTGACGAGACAGACAATGCGGGGGAGCGCGGTCGCAACCAAACATAAGCGCAGCGCGTCGCTGCCTCACTCTCTGCTGCTTGCTTGCTTGCTCAAACTGTAAGCACAGCTGTTTCTTCTGCTGCTGCGACTGCGACTGCTGCTGCGGCCGTTCACTCCGCTCGCTGATTGGTTGTTTGTTGTTGTAATGGAAACTTGTTTTTGTTAATTGTTTAATTGTTAATGCAACTTTTTGTTTTAGCATTTAATGCACACATATATATATTTTATATCAATTGGTAATTTTTTTTATATATTTGTCGGCATTTCCTTTCAATAAAAACACTTAGAAATTTGATTATTATGATTATTAATTTTCTTGTTTTTTTTTGCACTTCACTTTTTGCTACATTTTTTCTAGCGTCTTATTATTTAACGCCAACGCGCTTTCTATTTTACACAATATACACACACATACACAACAACAACAATGGTAGTCTACACTTGTATTTGTTGCTGTTGCTTTTGATTTTGTGTTTTGTATTTGTGTTTGCGTTTGCAGCTGCTGCTGCCTGTCGACAATTAAAGCTCAACTACAACTACAACGAGTTGGCTGTGGTTGGAGTTCGAGTGAAACATGTAAATGTTTTTTAATTTGTCATATCCGTTGCGCTTTGTCTTTGTCTATACATTTTTTGTAAATGTGTGTGTGTGTGTAAGAGAGAGAGAGAGCGACTGCGAGATAAATGTGCTTTTATGTGGCCCTGCTCCTATACGCACATACTCACACACACACAATTATGTTGCAATTCGAGACGCAACTTTCGCCACATTATGAAATTAAAGAAGCCGCGCGAAGCGGCGCCCCCAAATGCTGCTGCTGCCTTTTTACAGTTTTTTTTTGCAGGTCAAAAGTCTGAAGAGACTACATGCATGTATGTATGTGCACAAAGAAGAGATACAGATACCGAAAAGGAAGGCGGCAGGCAAAAAAAAAAAAAGAAAAATATATATAAATTGTAGAAAAAAAGTCATAAATAACTCGAAAAACCAGTTTCAACGTGTTGCCGGTGTACAAACCCAGGCAGCATCAATAACAACAAAAACAACAACAGCAGCAAAAGCAACAAAGACAATAAAAACAAAATGTGCAAGAAGTGCTATGGCTGCTGTTGTTGCCATTTGAGTGAGCGAGAGAGCGCGCTGCTTAAAGAATAAACACTTAAAACTCGTTAAAGTTGTGCAGAAGGAAGAAGAAATAAAGCACAGGGGGCAAAATAAAGCAGACAGCTGACTCAAATCAGAAAAAATAGATACATACATACATACAAACACAATTGCATATGTGTGTGTATGTGTGTGTGTAACGACTCATTAATAGAGTAGAAACAGAGATAAAGAAAGACATACATAGATAAAGATAAGTGTTTTTTTTATATATAGTTTGACAATTACAGAGCCACAGCTAGGCTCAGGTGCAAATTGAATAGAGAAATAGTGCAAAAAAATATTATATATATATTATTTTATAGACAAAAAACAAGCGCAACAATTTACAAAACAATACTATTTATTTGTGTGTATTTTCTTCTATCTGTGTGTGTGCATAAACTAACTAGTACATATAGTAAAATTGTGGCAGCAGCAGCAGCAAAAACTGGAGCAAACACAAATTAACAAAACGTCCCAAACGATAAAGTGATTAACACATACATATGCGTGCATATGTATGCGTGTATGTGCATAAGGTGTGAACACCCACACAGGCGCACTCACTTAGCCACGCATGCAACGGCAAACAGAATTTCCTCCATGCGTTTTGTGCTTCTGTGTGTGTGTGTCTGTTGCTGTTATTTTATTTTATTTTGTTATTTTTTTTCTTTTTCGTATGCACACCCGCAGCGCTCCGCGCGACCGAGCGTTGCGAAAACAACTTTGTATTCTTTCTTCTTTATTTTATTATTTTTTTTTTTAAGCCAACAGCGACGGTAATGGCCGCAAAAAGTAATGACAACTGCTACGGCGCACGATCGAAAGCAAACTGAGCGCACAAACGAGCGCCAATCTGAACAAATGCCAACGAGCGAGTAACGAGCAAAAGAGAGCAAGAGAGAGAGAGAGCACAAAAAAGATAGCGAGACAGATACAGATACAAAACACTTGTGTGTGCTTGCGAGCGTGTGAAAATTAAAATGCGGCAAATGAGCATTTTGTATTAGTATGTAATTATTGTTGCTGCTGCTGCTGCTGCTGTTACTGTCGTCGCAGAACTCAGCGCCGTAGGGGAGATATACAAGCAGGCAGGCATACAACAACAACAACACTTGAGGGCAGGCGAGAGAACCGAGCGACATATTGATAATGATAAATTGTGTGCGTGCATATGTGAGAACATAAATATGTATGTATATACATACGTATGTGTGTGTGTGTGCACATGCGTCAGAGGCAAAAAACTACAATACAAACTCGTTACACAAACAAAAAGCACCTGTCAAACACATACATATATATGTACAAACAAATATAGCAAAGCCGGCAGCAGAGATCTGTGCAGCGATTCAATGTGACCAGAGTTTTGCTGTTTTTTTCAACTAAAATTGTTTATGAGTCATGCGCAGGTGCCTTGGTTTCGTACATACATACATAACTGTATAACTGTGATATGTGAGCAGCTGTTGCTGTTAGCAGCATTAACAGCAACTTCATTAACAGAGCCCAGACAACATGGTTAATGTTAAAGTATCTGTTAAATGTCGATTTAAAATTCGTTCCACATTATGTATGTATGGGTCAACGACATTTAGAACTTGACGATAAGAGGTTAAAACAATTGTTATTTGTTCCGCAAAGTGTGTACGATAATTACTGTAAATTTTATGTACTGCAGCTGTTGCCACATGTTTATCAAATGAGAAACAAAAATGCAATTCAAAATAACATAACATAAACCGAAAACGAGAAATAATTTTATCAAAAGTGCTCGACTAAAATAATACCCTAAAATATAATAAAATGTTAAAAATAAATAACAATAATTATTTAATGCAATTTTAAGCTGTCAAATAAAGAATTAAATATTCGCAAGAAAATATTTAGATTTTTTTTGATTGTATCGATATATATCGAGTATTTTTGCATATTTTACTAAATATACCTTTAACATGCCCCATCGCCAGTTCAAAGCACACAACAAGAATAAGGTCGATCCGTGTGTCATATTGTTGCTAACCAAAGCCAAGCCAGGCCAAGCCGCATGAGCGAACACACATGCAACATAAAATACAACTTTTTGTATGACTTTTATTATTTAATAGCGTTTGTGGGTTGGAAATAACCTAAATTTTGCGCTATCCCCAGCAACAACAATAACAACTAGAATAGTAACTGTGACGTTACTTAGGCATGGTATGACTCCCCTCTCCCTCTTTTACCACCCATAGACCGCAAGAAGCAAAGCTAAAAGGCAAAAGTTGCGTGCGGCATAGGCAGCACAGGAAAGTGGCTTCAATAATCATGCTCAAATGCTGATGAAAACTTGACGAAAGCGTCGCTCGGTCCGACGGTAAAAGGGGGTCAGCCTGGCGGCGTTGTGGTGATGGTGAGGGGGCCCAGGGGCCGGGCCAGGCCAGGCCAACAGTGAGTAGCGCAGCTGTGGCATATAAAAACAAGGACAAATTGCGGATTTAGCAAAAAGAATGTGAATGTAAAAGCGTATACAAAAAAAAAAGAAATAAAAACCAAAGCACACGAACGCGCGGTGGGAAGACGCGAAACGAAGAAATATACCAAGTGACCCAACAAACATTATGCGCCAATGACGTCATTAAGCTGTTGGCGGCTGTCAATGTCGTCGTCGCAGCTCATCTCTTTTTATATATCTATCTTTCTTTTTGTCTCTTACTCCATCTGTTCAAGTGTGCGTAATTATGTGTGGGTGCACGCAAGAACAACAAAAACTATATAAAAAGCTTAAAAGCAACAACATAATGAAGAAATGAATGCGAAGCTCAATGTTAAAATACTTATGAATGTATGTATGTATATATGTATGTGGTCAAGCATTGTGAATGAGAGACATGTCGAAAGATGGAAAACCAAAGTATAAGTGCAGCAGCAGACAAGAAAGAGCGAAAGAGAGAGAGAATGCTTATTTGAGTGGGTGTACGTGTCTGTGTGTGTGTTTGTGTGTTTGTGTGTAGCAATCGCAAGAAACTAAATAAATTGTGCATAAAAACGGAAATCAATTGTTGATAAGTAAACGATGATTATTTCAGTGGGTGGATGGTGGTTGGTTGGGGCGCGTGTGTATGTATATAGGAAATTATGTTGCTTCAATATACAGAAACACCTTGCCAAGATGTCTGTCAATTCACACACACACATACACACACACATGTGCAGCAATATTAGCATCAGCAAATTGTCTGAAAAAAAAAAGCAAAAAAAGCCAATAGTGTGAAAATTTCATCTAATTAAATTAGATGCCAGTCATGCTTGAAACTAAGAGCTCAATAAGCAGCAGCAAGAGCAGGACAACAATATAGAGTGGGGAAACACCATTGAGCAAGGTTCAAAGTAAAAGCCTGTCAAACAAATCGATGGGATTTAACGACCAGCAAGACATACAGAGACACACACACTCACACACACATCTCACAACCTGCACGCGGCGTACGCTGACAGCTAAGCTTAGACCCAGAAACAAGAACAAAAAAAAAAAACAAAACCAAGTCCAGTTAGGCGGCACAGGGTGACTCATAATAATGCTTTGGAAAGCTCTTCAAAGGAATATAATTGACATTCTGAGGCAATATGTTTCGATACTTTTGGACTATTAAGTTATTACTATTAAATACATTTCATGGTAAAAGGAATCACAGATAAGTAATGATGTATCGATACTTAAAAAATTATCGATATCGTGTGAAAAAATAAAACATTGTCAATCTCAACGTATTAAATGGAACTACTTGAGGACCTTTAATTACAGTGGATGCTCAATAGCTTGAACTTTTGATATACGAAGTATTTAGTAATTAGAAGCATCTCTTCAAAATTATTAAACTTTCTAAAATTAGAACTTAAATTTTTAATTTGAGCTACTGAACTACTTTTTAATATCTAAAGAATTTTTTTATCACTAAAAACATTTTTTAATTGCTAAATGTTAATAAATAACAAAAATAATAATAAAATTGTCTTATTAAAGTACAAGCAAAATTACTTAATTTAATAGAATTAATAGAATAATAATAATAATAATAGAATTAATTTTAATTTAATAATACAGTTTAATATACGTTTTAATTAAATAATACAGTTTAATCTTTTAAGTATATAAAAGAAATAAGAAGAATTGTTAAATTTGCTAAATCATTTTATTAATTGAAACTAAAATGCGTGCATAAACATCATTTAAAAATATCGACTTTCACGCTAAATAAGAAATTAATGATAAAAGGCTAAGGCGTTGCCCTGAATTCAAACTAAATCATTTGGTATATTTAAACATGATTGAGAACAGGCCCGATTTACTAGAATTTCGCTTTCATAATTTCAGAGTATTTATGTATAAACCTCAGCTCACATAGTGTGTGAATGTGGTTTAGCTTAAACAAAAAAATAAAACCTGACATGCCCATAAAAACGTGCCTTCATTCTAACGCCCACTTTATCCTTTAGGAGCAGTGATAAGCAGTTTAACAGAAGGCACTTCACTGTGAATGGCAAGAAGCGGCAAATGGCAGTGTCAAGTGACTGACAGATATAAGCTGTTCATTAGTGACAGCTGCCAGAGGACGACGACGCCCACAGCCGATGACAGACAGACAGACGGACAGTCAACTGTCAGCCAGTAACTAAAAGCAAAGGCATTTTTAATATATAATAAAAATGATTATAATAATGAATATGTTGTTGCTGGATAATAGATAAACTGTTGTAACTGCTAATGCTGTAAAAGCTATCGATAGCTCACACTCAAAAGCCATCGATAGTTAGCCCGTTTCTACTGCTCGATGCGTTGAATGCGTCTGCAAAAATATCGACTTTAGCCTAACGCGCTTTCAAAGTCTATGTAAATAACATGTATGGGAATTCGGCTCTTAGGTATGCGAAGAGTATGTATTAAAATCTTTATATTGAAACTTGAATATATTACAAAAATTTAACAAATATAACAATATTAATATAAATATTAATTAAAATAAAATTAAGAATTAGTATTAATAGTATCGAAAACAACGATATTATCTATTGGTTTGCAGCATTGTAAGATATATAGGTTTAACAAAATGAATCGTAAATGAAATGTCAATATTCTGCTATAAAATAAAAATGTATTTAAGTTTATAATACAAATATAATGAAAATGTTTTTAAATCTTACATTAAATTTCGTTTTTTTCATTTATGCATTTGCTATAAGTATTTGACAACATTTTTAAAAATATTCCGTCTTTTTCAATTAAAATATTAAATAATTTTAAATTTAAAATACAAATGTAAGGAAAATCTTTTTAAATCTTGTATTAAATTTCGCTCTTTTCATTTTTATATTTTCCACAAGTATTTGACTACATTTTAATATTTATTCCATCTTTCTCAATTTTGGATGCTCATTATGGTGAATATTTCACTAAAACGCAACGAATTCTTTGCAGCGAAGAGTGGACACAAGTGCAAAGCAAATGCCAAGTACTTTTCAAGTTTTAAGCCCACTTTTGAAATCGCACTAACGCTCTATTTGTCTTTTGACTCTGCGTAGTCATCTTTATCATCGTCTGGCACTTTTCTCTCTGCCATCGACTTTGACGTTGACTCATTAGAAGCGCTAACAAGTTGGTCAAGTTTTCAGTTTTCAGTTTTCCGTTCTTCGTTCTCGGTTTTCATTCTTTTTATTTTATTTTTGTTCTTGCAACCGCATCAAATAATTCACTGACTAAAAGGAAATGCATGCGGCCAGAGGCGACTTCAAGTCAAACTTGAGTTTGAAAACAATTTAAGTTATTTTTAATGAATCCAATCTCAGGCGACAGGATGGAGTTTTCTAACTTGGTCAATGCTATCGTTAACAATGTGATAATGTGTTTATTGCATCCGTTTAATGTCTAAATGTTTTACGGTATTTGATTATTAATTGGACAAGAAAATAAATATCAATTTTAAATAGTTATTTCCAAGTGATTAAATAAAATAAATTTATTTCATAATTTAGCAAAATAAATTAAAAACAGAGTGTACAGCAGTTTGGTGTTTTTAACTACATTATTCTTATTAATTTTTCATAAATATCTCAGCTCTTGTTTATGGTTTTTTATTTTGTATTTTGCCACAGACAAGTACGAAACGATAACTTAATTATCAACCACAGCTAGAACTGGTTTTGCTAATTATAATTAAATTTACATTTTTTTAAAGTTATTTTTAGTTCGAAAACAAATAACTGTCACCTAAAAAATAAATTACATTTTAATTAATTAATTGCCAAGTCTGCTTGCCTTCAAAATGCAACATCAACCCACTATCTCCCAGATTCTCTCCCTATATCTATCTCTCTTTTCGATAATTGAGGTCAAACAGTCTGTTGGAGAGCTCAATAACCTCAATCTTTAGACTAAGTTGCCCCTAGGCTCGGTTTGGGTTAAGTCCGATAATTACACCATATATGCAATATGCACATTTCATAAATTTTGATCGAAGGTTAAATCACTTTAGACTGCTAGCTAAATATTTAATCATTTAATTAACAACATCGCGATAGACTAGAAAAGACCTAGAGCAAGCCTCGATGTCAAAATGTTTACACGGTTAAATGTAAAATGAAAAAATGTAAACCGACTAATTTTATTCTCGAATATAGGTTTATCATTCACAATGCAGTATATTTATCATATCTTATTTATAATAATATAATATTTAATAATAATATTTTTTGTTAACATTTTCTTTAATTTATGAAGCTTTTCTTCATAACATATTAAATACATTATGAAACACAATTCCCCATAACAGTGACAGGCACAATGTTAACAGTCACAGTGGCAATATTATTAAGAGCTGTTAACATTAACAGTGGAATGTTGATCTGAACAGAAAATTAGAATAATGCAAGGGTTAAAACGCATATCTTAACCTAATTAGAAATTAATAGATACAGGAAAAACTATGTTACCTAATTTATATATTTTTTTCTACCCCTAAAAAGTACTTTATTAAATTAACTTGATAAAACTTGAATGATAAATAACCATTTAGAATTTATTAAATACAAAAATAAATGCCGCACAAATAAACATTCTAGTTAGTGTCAAATTCTTATACAAGGCAACAAATTTAATTACAAGGACTATCTACCTTGTTTTGTACTTTCTTTTTAAATATATTACATTTTATTTAATTTAAGTGTGTAGCACGTAAATAAATTTGGAACTTATTTAATAAGCCAACAACAGAATACTCCGACGGCAGGAAACTATACAATAAATACCAATTTTTGCCACTTGAAGCCATAAAGTCAGACGAATAATTATTCCCCAAGGTCTCATTGTTGTTGCCAACTTATTGGTCCCACTAGTAAGGCCAAAAACATAGGCTCAGAACAACAAAAAAAACGCATCATGAAAAGCCAAAAACCAACTAGAAAATATATGGTTTGTACTTTCATGCATAGCTAAGAACCTAAATGCAGACAACAAACAACACGACCCCAACAACAGGCAAAGAGAATAAAAAAAATAATAATAATAGTAGAAAAAAAAACTATAAACAAACAGGCAGACAACTAAACCAACAGCAACCTAGAAATGTCAATAGACCCGACCACAAGGTAACAACAAATACATGGGCGCATCGCTTTTTCCGTAGACCTGACACAGGAGGACAATATCTAAAAAAAAAAGTGTCTAAAACCTACATACATACATATATAAGTCAGTTTCCGCTTCCTTAGAAGAAGCGCACATCTATTATACTACTAGTACACATAGAGAAAAAATGTTGCACTAAATATATAAGAATCAAAAAGTTTGTAATTAAACTTTTAAGTAAGTATTAAATATATATAAAGGCTATTAAAATTGAAATCAATCACGAACAATTCATAAGACGAGTGAAAAATTCTGAATTTGGATAAAAATAATATTCATTTAAGTTTTTTTTATGTTGTTTCATTTGTTGGCTTATAATTTTCAATCGGTTTTAGCAGTCAGGTTTTTTGTAATTTCCTAAGTCTCTCTTCCGTTCTGTAATTAAGAATTTTGTACTTGTTTAAAGAATATTTAATCTTAAGCTACTTTTGCCACTGTTTTAGATTTATTTGTATTATATATATATTTTTTGAAGTGTACTATTTAGACAAAAGCCCCACATTTCATTCAACCCTCTGCCAAAGAAATCGCAAAAAAATCAACCGAAATGTGACGGAAAAAAATCAAATAAAATATAAAACTTTAAATAGAAATGCCGTTTGCTAAAAATACAACATTAACAAACAAAAAAAACCGAAACCAAGAAAGAATTGATCAATTTTGTGTAGCGAACGTTAGATACTCTTGCAGAAAATTTATTTATTTAAAAACTATGGAAGCTGTAAGACCTGTTACAATTTTCCAATTACTTTCGGAATGGGAATAGTTAAGAATTGTGAATTTAATTAAGTTTCAATATTCGGTAGTTTTTACTTTGATTCAGGTAAATTAATTTTTATTTGGAATACAAAAATAGTTAGATTTTTTATAAAATTAATTAAAAAATGCGAACAGGTCTGATTATAGTTTAATTTTCGATCGAATTTGCATAGTTAAAACTGAGTATTTTTTAAGAAATCCTAAAAAACAAGAAAAGTTATCTAATAAGAACTTATTTTTTAATCGATATATATTTTCATAATTTTTATAGGGCAAATATAAGATATAGTAGCACGATTTTAATTAAATTTTGTTCGATTGTATAGATAATAAATAATTGGTAATAAAACTTTTAAATTCTAAGTGAAGTAAGCAAGCAATATAATTAAATTTATCCTACAAAAACATATTTTTCAACCGATTTTTTTTATGACAATTGCATGATATAGAAATGTTAATCTTTTGGTTTCACAGATAAAATAAATCATCTGTTTTAAGTTTAATTACTAAGAGACTAGACAGACTAAGTATAAATATATATTTTTATAGTTTTATATATATTTATATATAATTTAATAGAAGATCGACACCATCTCCTTCACGGCGTTACACACTTTGTGACCAAATTAGAATAGACTCTCTTAGCAAGGGTATAAAAAAAACATTTACTCAAATTGATAGTTGTACATTTTGTGTTGCCATGAAGCAGAGTAAAATACGAATGCTAAAAAAGAGAGCATCGATTGCTTTTCATATTCAAGGTATATACATATATATATATATATGTATATTAGCATAGATAGATAAATATATATGTATATTATAGAAGATTATTCAGAGCATACAGGTGGCAACACGAAATGGCCTCTTTTTTTTTTGTTTCCTAGAGTCGAAATGCATTTGGCATTGTATATAGGCCACACTAAATATGTAAATACGTAACTAGGACGTCACTAATATACATATTATCTTTATATTATATTTGCTTTTATTACTGCATGTTTTTATTTATGTTTTTATGTATATATATACATAATATTTGGACGCCAAATATATGATGCTTGTTTGAATAAGCTGCCTAATTGTGTAATTGCCACTCACAAAGTAAAAAAATAGAAATAAAAATAAAAACAGATTTATCTTTGTGTTGCCAACTTGTTGAAAATTCTTGCCAGAAATTTTATAAATGTATCTTTATTATGCATGCGTTCATTAGATAATTATATACAAATAGTTCTCTCCAAGTATTGATTATGAAAAATTTGTTTCTGTCGAAAATTTTTGGTTTTATAATTTTTCTTGTAGTTACGAATATTATTGAGAATTTATATTTTTGATTTTAAAACTCAAAAAAATCGGAAACAATCTAAGGCTTACTCACAATTAAATTTATAAAAAATATTTAAACTTATATATAAAAAAGGAATCGATATATTTCATAGTTTTTCTTTTGAAGAGTGCGTTTAAAATTAATTCTTTGTATTATAAAATAAACTTGCTGTTTAAAAAAATTGTAAGCTTTTAAATAAGATCAAAAATAGTTATAAAATAAAAAAGTATATAATCTTTAGTGCCCAAAAGCTAGCTGTTCTTTATTCTTGAAATTATCTAATCGCCCAAATATTGGCAATTTATTTCGCAGCAGCAGCAGCCTGATAACCAAAAAAAATGATATAATGAACTGTTTTATTTTGACGTTACTTTTTGAGTTTTTGAGATAACAAACAAAAGATTGCAAATGTTTATGCCATTTATCAATTGTCAATTCGTTAGTAATCCGATTATGTTGACGTCAAATCACAAGGTTTAGTTTAGAAACTATAACTTTGTCACATTTTGGAAATGGAAAATGTTACAGAAAATTGTTAAATGAAAATGTTAAAGAAGTTTTTATTTACTCGTTTTTTATAGTTAATAGACGCTGAAATGCATAATCTAATATTTGTTTTAAAGAAAATGGGTTGAAAATAAGCACGTAATCAGCCATGCTCCCATTTCCACAAAAAAAAGGTGAATTCGTATTGAATGTGAATTTGAATTCACGTGTTATCGAAATGCGATTTATTTTCAATTTGTGCAAATCCAATAAATGATTTTTAAATGTACAAAATTGTAAACTAATTTTGAAATCAGATAGATACGATTTTGTGAATTATTTGCATGATCTTTGTACTACTTATGTTTGATGAAGGATCAGAAAATTATGTATTAAAAACTATTTTGTAAAATTAAGTACGGCAAAACAATTTCAAAATATTACAGAATATAACCTAATTTTGTCAATTTCTTTGCAATTCCCATTCACAAAAAAATCATGTGAATGTGAAAATGGGAGCATGAATTTCTCATATGATAATGGAAATAATGATATTCATATTTCAAGTATTCAATGCATTGAAAATTGTATCTGCAAGACTGTTTTCTTAATTTTGAATATTAGTTAACTCTGAGTTTGTGCTCAAAAATATTATACGTACATTAAATAAATAAAAATATTGTAAATTGTGAGCTTGGCATACCACGCACGTAATGTTTTAATAAGACCATTTAAACCACGCATAATGAAAGCAAATTTGCTGTCGAAAAGTTTACACTAGTTATACAAATTCTAGTTAAATATATTATATTTGTTAATTTATTTTGGATATTTGACAACTTACCTCGCTTGCCGCTCGCGTCGCTGCATGTTGTAGTTGTTGTTGTTTTGTTATCGCTATTGTTGTTGTTGTTCTTGCTTTTGTTGCTCTGGCTCAGGAGATAGAGAGAGAATATTAAATCGGGGCACGTTGTTGCCTTTAAATTTTGACTTAAAAAAACGCAATCACTTTCCACAAAATTTTGAAAGATAATAAATGAAACAAATAGCAATGGCTATTGATTGTTGATAAGATTGATCCAAAACTTTGTTGAAATGCGAAATTGCTGCTGCTGCTCACAAATTTGGGTTTTTTGTTTTTGTTATTATTTAGTTGTTGTGTGGTTTTAATTTTCTTTCTTTTAATTTGTTGTTGTTGCTGTTGCTATTTGTTGTTGTGAGCGTGTACATGCACACGGACACGCACACACACACACGCACACTCACACTCACTTAACGTCCACGCATGTCGCGCATGCGTTGTCCAATGCATACGGCAAGCAGCTTCCCCACAACAATCGCGCTACTCCTCCAACTCCTCTTCTTTAGCCACAAGCTCGCTCGCTCGCTCGCTCTCTCTTCTACTTTTACTCTCTCTTCAAATCTCTCTCTTCTGTCTGTGTGGTTGTTCTGTTAGCTTACAGTTTTCTCTGTCGCTTTGGCCTCAGGTTGGCTGCGGCTGTTGATTGACATTTAAGTATTGTTAAATTTGAGCATTTCCTTGGTGAGTTGATGATGAATATTTGAATTGGCTATTGTTGTAGTTGATGCAGTTGTTGGGAGGGTTTTTTTGTTTTTTATATTTTTATGTGTTTTGTTTTTGCCTGTGGTGTGCTTGCTTGGTGGCTGCTTGTGTCTCTGGTGCTTCGAAATAATGTTAATTTGATATTTCTGTTGTTGGTTTAACGAAAGGCAGTTAAGTTATGTGGTAGTACTAGGTAAACAAATAATTTTGGCTAACAATTTAACAAACACACTTTTGCACATTTTTCCCCACAAATTTCAAACAATTTCTGTAAAGTATCGTTGACGTATTTGGCAAATGTTACACGCCAATGACAACAAAACAACAATTGTTGTAAACGAGTTGTCAAAATTTCATTTAACCGGTCATCAGCTGGCAATTTGTTGAAACTATTTTAAATTTGCTCCACTTTGTTCGTTACAAGAGGCTGCAAGTGTGAAAAAGAGAAAAATAATTAAAAATGCATTAATATTATTATAATTATTTGTATAACAATAAGCTAACTATCAATTTGCATTGTTTATTACAAACATTCGTAAATTTACAACATAAATTGGTACTAAAAGCAGTATTTTGCGGTATATTTTTTCTTGCATCTGCATGGTCACACTAAAAAGCTAAGAGGGCCTGTCTCGGCATACATTTGTCCATTGATTTTCATATGCACAATGTCTGCGCGCACTCAGCATGGGCGGCAATCAAATGTAGTTAACGCAATTTGTTTAAACAATTTAGCTGGACACACTCAGCCACTTGGCCAATCATCCTTGATGAGGTCAAAATAACAGCAGTAGCAGCAGCTGCAACCTACATACAGGAGACACAGCTGCGGGACATGGTCCACGAAATTAGGCCAATTAGTGCACATTGGTGTTGAGAATTTCTAGTTCAATTTAATGAATAAGTTTAGTTGTTCGTTTCAGGCTTGTAAGCTAAATAAGTAAATAAATTTAGTTTTTAATCGTTAAAAACACAGAACAAAAAAAAGGGAAAATTTTTAATTAGCTAAATAGCTATTGAACTTTTTCAATTACACTTTAATTCAACTTTGAAATTATTTCAATTTAAAATTCTACTTTATTTCTTTTTTACAATAAAAACTAAATTTAATTTCTTTTTAAATTTTTGAATCATATAATTTCGTTCAATAATTTGCATAGTTCATTGAATTGACAAGTTCAATTGAACGAAACGCCACAACTCTGGTGCGTATACTTTCTGCACGTATTGTACGTACATAGGTAGTATTTTGTTAAGAGCAAAAATTGTTAATATGTTTGTTTAAAAAACAAGAAGGCCACACAATATGAAAATTGTAATTGTACGTGATTTTTTAATTTCATTGCTTTCTTTTTTTCTTTTTTTTTTGTTTAATACTTTTCGGCACGCAAAAAATTATATTCAGCGTGCAAAATTAACTGCGCGAATAATTTATCTTTATTTCTTTTCACTGCCAACGCGTCATTTGTGTGCCATTTCTGTTTTGTTTTCTTTTATTATTAAGCGACATCAAATTGAAATTGCTGTTAGTTTTATATTTTTGGTACCTTTTTGTAAATTTTGCACACATTTTCCTCACCTACGCCTCATTTTTCATTGCTCTCTTACACACACGCGCGCACATACACAGTTACACACACACAGACGCACACTAGCGCTAGGCCGATTTCTGCAGTTGGGAAGTGTTTGCATGCGATTTTATATTAATTAGACGCGTGGTTTTACAGGTTTACTACGTTTGCTTTTTTTAAACTTAAGCGAACACTTTTTTATTTTAAATATTTATGCGATTCGCCAAGAAATTGTTTTGCAAAGCCAAACGTACGCAAGAGAGAACGAGAAAAATGGAGCGACTTTTTCCCCTGCCTTGCACACACACACACACACGCGCACGAATTGAACACTAGATTGCAGTGTGGCCGTGTTGAAATAATGCGAATATACTAAAACAGCGAAAGTAAGCGAGCAAAATAGCCAACAAAAAAATACTTTTTGCAATTTATACTAAAAATAACTAATTAGCCGGCAACATATTATTACTATGCAAAATCAGTATAAAGCACTCATAAAAAGTTTTTTAAGCAAGATGACAGACATTTAATTTTTTAAGGTATAGTTTTTATCTGGCACACGATTTTGGCTTTGTCTTATTAGCCATGTATTAAGCACCATCTGCACACATATGAATGCACTTTTTACCCGCTAGTATCGAAAAATTCTCAAAAGGGAATTGAACACATGCATTTTAATATATAGTTGATCTTTACCACAAGCCATAAAAATATATTAAGCAAAATAAAACACAACTTGCACTTGCAAAGTCTGCACTGCTCCAATACTCATTACTCAACAGTGTGACCAAACTGTATTTATATACTAGTGTTGGGGATGGTCGGGCAACGATGAAATATCGGCGAGTAACAGGGGCAGATATTACAATAAACAATATTGGTGTATATATGTACTTTATGGATAATCGTAAGTATATATATTTTCTGTTTCCTAATTAATTAAATTTAAATTTTCTTCGGAATTAACAGATCGATTCACACCATATCCACGTTCATTTATTATATAAAGCAAACTTGTCTTGGTTAATTATATTATATATGTAGCTTATGATCGACCATATACATGATATATTGTTTGAAAAATTAGTTTTGCAAGAATCTTCTTTTAAAGATAACTAGAGCAATCTTACCAATTTCAATCTGTTGACTAAATTTTGAATACAATCCGGAGGATTGCAGTCATCTGGTTAACAAGCATGTCAGCTGTTAATGCCAGTAAAAAGCACCCTGTAATTATGTTTCATTAAAGTGACCATGCGTTATTAAATACTAGAAGATACCAAACTATCAACTTATCGATATCATTTACCGAAATTAATACATTATTCTTGATACCAACACGTGCGTATTGTTTTGGCATGTTTTAATTTTTTTGTTTTAGATTCAGTGCTTAAAATGAGTAAAATTCGAGGAATTAAATCAAAAGAGGTAAGTTTGAAAGCAATTTAGTATATGTAAGACTAAACTTTAGACCTTTTTGGTACCTACAGCCTCAAAACTCCACAGACGACTCGATGCTTGATTCACGTAGCGAGGAAAATAGCGACTATGAAAATGCCGCTGATAGCGCCAGTAGCGACGATGGCTTTGAGGAACCAAGCCAAACTACAGCTCAGAAACGTAAAGTTCCAGAGACAAAAAGCAAAGCGAAGAAGTTCAAGCACACGGAAACGAACGTTAAGCCGCCAACATTGGAGGAAATTAAAGAGCTGCGCGACACACGCAATCTTTTCCACTCCAATTTATTCAAACTGCAAATGAAGGAAATGCTAGAGGAAGTGCAGCTTAAGCCCAAATACACCACTTACGTTGAGAGCTGGCTAGAGAGATTTACAAGTGCAGTCCAAGAACTGGAAGATGGATTTTTAGACACCTGTGAACTGGAAGTGCCGCTGCATTTGCACAAGAAACCATTTAACTTTCAATTCCTGAAGCCAAAAACGCCACCAAAATTAATTGGTGCTGCGGCAACTGGCACCTTGCTGGGACCCAAAATTGTGGTGGATGTGGCTCTGGAAATGCCCGCAGCATGCTTCCAAAAAGAAGATTATCTTAATTTAATATACGATCAGAAGCGTGCACTCTATCTGGCTACAGTGGCTAGCAGAATTAAGAATTTGCCTGACTTTGAAGCCGACGAGTTTGCCTACAATTATCATGCCAATAATCCGCTGAAGCCTGTGCTAGAGATGACGCCCGCCGGCAAGTTAGGCAAACAAATGCAACTGCGCCTTTTTATTACGGCACCAGAAAATACATTTAAATTGAGTCGCTTTGTGTCCTGGAATAATAACATCCGCACTGACTATTTCGGTGATGAATGGAATGAGAAAGAATTGCCAGCTACTCAGCACTATAATGCCAATGTACTATTTGATTTGACCCTGGCTCGGAATCAAGAGCTAATACTCAGCTCGTATACAGGACGACGCAACTTTCAAGATGGTCTGTTGCTGCTTAAAGTTTGGCTTCGTCAACGTGGCATGGATGTTGGCTTCAGTGGCTTCAGTTCGCATATTTTAGCCGCCTATATTGTCTACCTGAATCAGCAGCGTTTGCTGCATCAGTCCAGCAGCAGCTATCAGGTTGCACGCACTGTCTGGAATCAATTAGCCAGCAGCGATTGGACCCAGGGCATCACCATGGCACAACAGCAGCCGCCACAACATCCACTGAGCAGCGTAGTTAAATATTATGATGTATGTTTTATGGATGCGACTGGCTATTACAATCTGTGCGCCAATTTGCCACTTGCTGTCTATAAAGCTGTTTGTGCGGAGGCCAAGCTGGCCGTGGATTTCTTAAACGATGTCAAAATCAATAGTTTTTCGCATATTTTCATGCAAAAGTTACCACTCTACACTCGCATGGATAATATACTCAAGTAAGTAGAGGGTATTGAGAGATAAATTTGTGGAATATCAATCAGACTTCCTTATTTATTCCATATCCTATATTAACCGATTTTACTTTCCGCACAGGCTCACAAACCCCGGCAGCGTGGATCAGCTACTTCAGCTACATGTGAAGCCAAATGTCAAATGCGATTATGCCAATTACGCATATCCGCAATTGCTTAAATTAATTACAGAGTAAGTACTAATCAGATATCTCTTTACTAATCAAAAAATTTAAATTAATGCTCACTTGATTTTCAGCTTATTGCAGAAGGGATTGGGTCAACGTGTGCACGCCATTCTGCCGCTGGAGGTGGCTTCCAGTCCATGGTCAGTGAATAGTGAGGCGCCAGTCATTGGACGCTCTCTACAGCTGGGCCTAATACTTGATCCAGAGCACGCCTATGAAGTGCTGGACAAGGGCCCGGCGAGCAACACAGATGAAAAGGGCGCAGCAGAATTTCGCAAATTTTGGGGTGATAAATCAAATTTACGTCGCTTTCAGGATGGTACCATAACGGAGGCTGTCGTCTGGGCCGCTGCAACAGATACGCCCAGTCAAAAGCGTTTAATTGTGCGCCAAATAGTGATGCATCTATTGGAGCATCAGCTGCAACTGGAATCCAGCGATGTGCAATATATTGCAAATGAACTAGATATCGTGTATTCCCTGACAAGCGCATTTAAAGTGGCCAAACTAAAGACAAGTCTGGAATTGCAGCAGAATACAGATGCAGAGGCGCTTTCACAACATGTCATACATTGCTACGATGCCTTGGCACGCCAATTGCACCATCTTAAGGATTTGCCACTAGATATTGTCTCCATATCAGGCACATCACCCGTTTTTCGCTACTGTGAGCCACAGCCGTTGCTGCCACAGGCACGTCTCATTGCAGATCGCATGTATGCCGGCCAAACGATGAGTGTAATCATGCAGCTGGGCCCGAGTGGCAAATGGCCAAGTGAACTAGGTGCATTGCGCAGCCTTAAGACCGCCTTTCTTATTCAAATTGGGCAGCAGCTGAAGGAGCAGTATAAGCTTAACTCGCAGCTCTGCAAGGATGGTTTACTCGTACTAAAAAAAGGCTATTGTTTTCTGTTGGAGCTTGCACACAGTAAAGAGGTGGCGCTGCTTAAGCAGCAGCAAACGGAACGCGGTGTCACCACATATGTGGACAATCCAGCCAGTCGAGAACTGGAGCGACGTCATTACATTCTGCCCAAAGTAAGCGGCGGATTGCATGCACTGCATCAACTGCATGGCGCTTTTGGGCCCACAGTGCTCATTGCCAAGCGCTGGCTGGCAGCGCAATTACTTGATGATGGTTTATGGCCAAGCATGGCGACAGAACTGCTGGTGGCATATTTGTTCCAGCAGCGACATACGCCACACACAATTGCCTCGCCTCAAACAGGATTTATTCGTTTCCTGCAGCTGCTTGCCCACAGCGACTGGAGTGGCGAACTTTTTATGCTTAACTTTAATGACAGCTTGACGGGTAAGTAATATATAATAACGCTCTAAGTTTTCATTTCCTAACTCTTTCTTTGATTTGCAGAACAACAAATCACAGATATTGAACACAGCTTTCGCAGCGATCGACAAAGTTATCCTTCCCTGTGCCTGGCCACCGCCTACGATCAACAGCATGCGGGTCGCCTTTGGACGAGCGATAATTGTCCCAGTAATCCTGTGCTAGCACGCGTTACTTTATTGGCTCGACATGCACTGCAGCTCATCGAATCATGCCTGCTGTCAGAGGAGCTTGCATTTGTGCGACCCGCACAGCTGTTTATTGCTTCCGGCGAGGGTTATGATCTGGTCATACAGCTTAAAAACGATCTGTTGGCCAATACATTATGCCACGATCTCGGTTCACCATTTGTTCCATTGGGTCAACGTAATTTCCGTTTGCCATTGGCAGGCAATGATCAGGTAGCCAGGATTGTGGAGCAATTAAGAGTAAGTAAAGTTAATTTACAAATTAATGCTGAATTTAAATTAGAAATAAATAGGGCTTTTAACCTTTCACAAAAACAAGAGTTTCACTTCAGTTGCTAATAGTGAAAAACCGAAAAGGTTCAAATTATATTAAAATGCTTTATATAATTTTTACATCTTTTCCTTTACAGACGGCCTATTCTAATTATGCGGCATTCTTTTATAATCCCCATGGCGGGAAGGAGCTGGCGATTATGTGGCGTCCTCCCACTGTATTTGCACCCAAACCTTTTAAGGTAAACGAGCTGCAGGCTTGTACACCCTGTTCTGATGGCAAAGTACAAGTAAACAGGGATACGCTGCTGGAGGATTTTAAGCTGCTGCTCAAAGATTTTTATTTGCGTGTTTGCACGCCGGAGGAACTCAAACGTGAGCAGCGTGCACACAATAAACCCAAACGCTACTTCAATGCACAGGAGAAAGTGGAGAGTGATGAGCCAACAAAAAAGAAAATAAAGAAAAAGCAACCAGAATTACCGAAGGGACACAAGAAAGGGAGGACACAAGGGACACTGGTGAAAAGTAAATCACTCAAGCAACCAGAATTACCGAAGGGACACAAGAAGCGACTAGTGAAAAGTAAATCACTCAATGCATTAGGTTAATAGTACATATTAAAGTCAATAAACGTGAAATAAAAGTTTTGAATATTGATTCCATTGCTGTTTGCCGTTGGGACAACATTGTGCACTGCTCTTTCCTTAAAATTATGCAGTTTCATTATCAGAGTTCGGTCTGGACTTTGGCATATTATCCGGCTGGCAACGTGGATTATCTGGCGTCGACAGTTTAACCCGACGTGTGAATTTCGATTTTGGTTGCTGTTGCTGCGGCTGCTGTGTCGACTTAGAATCTTTACAGCTGGAACCAGTTAAACTATCATTAGATGGATTGTTTTGCAAGGTAGAACTTGGCTCCGTGTTGCATGCCTGCGACTTGGTTTCTGGATTTGTCTGGCAACAATTGTGACAAAGCTGCCGCCTATGGTCATGCCTTAGCTCCTGAAGTTCAGAGGTTGATGTTGATTCGCTAATGCGTAATGGGTACCCTGTCGAATTGTATTGCTTAGACCAGGCTACCTGCTGGGATATATTGGCGACACCACGCGTCGTGTCCTTCATCTCATAGTCAATTGGTGAGCTCAGTGAATTTTGCCGTTGGCAGTGTAAAATCAAATCCTGTAAGGTGCAAAAGGTTGTGTGTCCATTTAAATTATTATCAATCGTTCCGCATTCCCATTGATTGAAAGTGGCAGGGATTTGATTATTGGGAGCCATGCGATTGTAGCTTAAGTAACGAACGTCCTCTATACGTCTAACATCCTGCTGGGTAAGCACAAATAATTCATTGCCCACCATAATGGGCACTGAATGAGGATAAATAAAATGCATTTAGTTGTGGCAAAAATGATAAAATGAACGTATTTAACAATATCACTTTACCATGCACTGCAGGCGCAACTTGCTCGGAGACTTGCATCACCTTATTAACATTCATGTTACTGGCCATTCTTAGATTTACAAATTACAAAACTTTGTTCTAAATAAAGAAAATATATTACATAAAATTTTGTTTATTCTATTCTGATTCAAAAAATGAATACTAAATATATAAAAGACACATTATTCAAGGAGAAAACAGAGAGAAAATTTTACAAATTAAATAAATTTCTGCAATATGGAGCATATAATAGTTCCCTAATGTAAACTGAATTCTTCTTAAGCACTTTGTCTTATTTCTAATACAAATGTTAAATAATTGTGGCCGAGGTTTCTCTATGCAGCTTTAACTTCGAATGGACTCATCCTTTAAATTCGGCACAACCACGCCAGGTGTTAGGGCATCCTTTTCTTTAATTCCAAAGTCTGGATACAGTTTGGCTGCTTGACCCAACGGCACAGAAGCACGTCCACAAAAATCTAAACGCTTAGACGATTGATTGCGTTCCACCGAACTAATCATGTCCAGCAGCGAGCTGTAAAAGAATTTGTGCAAAAAGTAATTAATTAAAAATACAATTAAATTTTTATTTTAAATGTTATTTACCGTTGCCCAGAGCTAGACATGCGTCGCTTGCTGGCTTTAAGTAAATTGTTGGAATTGCTGCTGGCACCGCTAATAGGCTCAAGACGTTCGGGAGACAATGGCGATTCTGTATAGGAGCGCAAGTGGGCAGGACCCGGCTCAGTTTTGGTTGCCACATCGCCATAAGCAACGCGCAAACTTTGCAGACTCTCCAACAGATTCTTATGATACTGTGTTTGAAGATTAAGCTGAATTAGCTGTTCCAATTCTCTGTAGAATAGACGATACTGATCCTTGGTTTTGTTTGCCTTGGGGCTGCAAGAGTAGAGGATTATTAAGGAAAAGTTTGTATTAAGCGTTTTTATTTAGTTTACTAAATTAAAATTATATGAAAATTTAAAATTAAATAATCAATTGTTTAGTCAGTACAATTAGTTTTTCAAAACTAAACTGAAGTTCTATAATTTTATTTAAAATTGTAATAAGTTGCATTTCAATGCTTTCAACTTACCGCGTATTATTCGCATTGCTGAGGGGCAACATTTCGCCACGAGATGCGCTCTTGTATAATTCATGGATTTGCGTTTGGCAGCGCACCTCGTCCTGCTTGTCCATGTCCTCCTTGACAAGCAGATGGAGAAAGTGTGGCAGCCAGCTCAATTGACGCTGCAAATTGAACAGAATGGTTACATTGCTGGTTCGGGGAAAGTAACGTGGCAAGCGTCGCCATAAATGTTCGCCTTGAGTGCTCCTGCTTTTGGGTTTTGCCTTCAGTGGTACCATGCGTGACATCTTAAGTAATTGTCCCATTTCTGGTATTCGATAATCGGAGACACGTCCACCTGGTCCATCGCTTATAGATGGCGCCTCGTCCATCGCTGAGCGTGCAATGGATAGAGAGTGTACAAAGATTTCGCCACCACGAGCGGACAGCATATGGCTAGTGGTCTTGGTGCCCGTTTTGCGTGGCACCTCCAGCAGCACAGAACGACCATTCAGCAGAAAGTTGATCAGACAGGAGCTGGGACGTGAGGTGACATCAACAGGTGTAACATTATATTGGCCAACACAAGGCTGTAGATCAGCAGAGCCGCAACCACGAGGTGTGCACCATTTTAATGTAACCGTTTCGTAGGAAGTTCCTGGCTTTATGCTCGTGGGTAGTGCAAAATCGGGTCCACACACTTTAGTATGAGCGATGCGTTCATGCAAAATTTCTACATCATAATTAGCGCTCGAATTGGCATTCTGTTCCTCCTTCATCGGAATATTCGTCACAGTGGTGCTGGCCAGATCATAATGCCCCATTATGAGATGTAATAGTTTATCCGAAATTTCGGGTGCGTTCACTGTATGTATTTCTACATCTAGCAGCGGTGAAATTTCCAGAAGATTGCGATTGGTCACCATCGAATCCACACCCAATGGCACAATATTTAAGATCACCAGATGACAATGATCTATAGAGAGACCCTTCTTTGCATTTTGCTGTAACAACACTGTATTGAAGATATCCTCCAAGCCTATGTATAAAATATAAATAGTGTGTGTTAATTTATGTGAAAAAAAAATTTATGTAGAAATCAACAAATATTTATAAAATAAATAATACCGGTACGATTTTGTACAAATTATAACGCATGTACCAGATCCGGTACATTTATACCAATTTTTGCACATTTGTACCAATACATAAAATATAAATAATGTGTGTTAATATATGCGGAAATCTATACGTTCTATTACTATTGTTTGAAATTAAGAAAAGATAGAAAAATCAATGCAGGAATCATGCAATTTATGCAGAATGTCCAAACTTGAAAAACTAATCATAATAATAATAATACCGGTACCATTATAAGAAATGTACCAATTCTGGTACATTTATACCAATTTCTGCACATTTATACCAACTTTTATGCATTTGTACCAATTATGGTACACTTTGTGACCATCTGTGCATACAAGAAGTAAGGACTTTTTTCCAGCTCTTAACATCAGGATAAACTTTATCTCACTTACTCTTCATGCTGGTATTATCTCTCGCCGAAGTAATACAGATGACGCGGCCCTCATTGGGTATTTTTTTGCAACCGACTTGGGCGGCTTGTATTTGCTCATCAGTTGGCTCTGCGAGGGCTTCGATGGCAGCTCGCAGTCCATGTATGACCGAATAGTCAGATGATTGTGGTATATTGCGTGATGGTACGCTAACCATCATCATGGCATTGGAGACATGAGACATATTTTGAGTGCTCGCACTCCAGGTGTTTACTATGTGTGCCGCAGTATCGGAAACAATGAATCTAACATGCTTTCTGCCAGGGAATAGATCCCAAACAATGCGACAATATTCTATGGAAGATTCAACAGCACAGGTCCATAAACTTTTGCTTAGTTGTGTGCCGGCGGCTCCAGCGCTGCCAGAAGTCGTCTCGGGCACCGGTTTGCCCTTGAGATAGTCCATTGATATATATTGCTCGCTGGATATGCTAAAATAGCGAGTGTGATCCAACACAAATATAGTTTTCTGGTTATCTTCAAACATGTTTTTTTAGATGCTAAAACGCAGCAAATCAGCTTAAAAATAACAAGATGAAATTGGTTTGTTTACAACAGCTGTTGCACATAGAGATGGAAATACTGATGGAAGTAACTGCGACAACGTTGGCGTGATTTTCAAAGAAAGAAAAAGTTAAGCGATCCAAAATTAAAAAAAAATTATTGCTTGACCATAGTATATAGCGTAATTTTTGCGATTCTCTTGTATTACTAAGCAAATAAAAATAATTAGATTTAAGTTAGTTTTTTATGCAGAATGCTCATGAAGCAGTCATAACAATAAGTCCTAGCATTAATAACTAAGAGTCAGAGTTAAACTATAATAAATAATTTAAAATTCATTTGGTCTCCTATGTTCGTCATCAGTTTGTAACATGTTCCATATTACATTTTTTAAAATTTTGAAGCCCTAAAATAATTCAATTATTTGCAACAGTTAATCAGAATACATCGATTTATCGAACCAATTATCAGCGCATGGACAAAAACAAAAATGTATATCGATATTACACTTACATCACTACTAGAATCACGTTGTCGAATAAATAGTTTGAATAAAAAAAAAGAGCTGATTCAATATACATATATTTTTTGTTGTTGGGTATATTGCACTTTTATTGCGACAAAATTACGTTTCAAGTGTCAACATAACCAGCAAATTTAAAATCGTAGAATGTCTTGGTTATTGGGTAGAAATCGTCAGCAACCAGCGGATTTTCCTGCTTCCGATGGTTCTGACAATCCGGAAGGAAAAACTGCCGGCGAACGTGGAGGCGACACGCAGCTTACAAAGGCCGAACGAAAGGCCATGGAGGCGTATAGGTTTGATTCCTCGGCGCTAGAGCGTGCCGCCGATGCAGCCAAAACCCTCGAACGTTCCAGTAAGCGTCTTATATTCATACATACATAATTTCATTATCACTTGTGCACATTGCATAACTGTTGCGGCAACATTAATTCAATCAATTGTATGCGTGTGTGTGTATTTAAATATATTTGATTGATCCATTGTAGAACATGCACGCGAGGCATTGGAGTTATCCAAAATGCAGGAGAGCACAAGGCAGCAGGAGTATAACACCAAGGTGAAGGAATACGAGGCGCACATTGAACAGGCCAAAGTGGAGCAGAAGCGCATCGATCACGAAGAGCGACGCAAGACGCTCATTGAGGAGACCAAGCAGCAGCAGCAGCGCGCCCAATATCAGGATCAATTGTCACGCAAGCGTTACGAGGATCAACTGGTGCAGCAGCAGCGCGTTCAGGAGGATAATCTGCGCAAGCAAGAGGAGAGCGTGCAACGCCAGGAGGCCATGCGGCGTCAGACCATTGAGCATGAGATTGAAATGAAGGAAAAGAATCGTCTTAAGCTGCTGGAGCATGAGTTGCGCGCCAAGGCACGTGTCGATCGTGAGAATCGGGACATTAATCTGGAAAAGATTCGATTAAAAGCTCAGGAGCATCGTACAACAGTTCTGGAGGGTATACGGTATGTTCTTATTAACTTTACGACAAGTATATATTGATGTTTCATTGTTTTCCCCAATTATTAGCACTGCTGGCTCAGTGATTGGCGCCGGCGCCGAGGCTATGTTGACCGACTGGGATAAAGTGCTCACTGCAGCCGGTGGCTTGTCGCTGCTTGCCTTGGGTGTGTACAGTGCCAAGGGTGCAACTGGAGTTGTTTCCCGCTACGTTGAGGCGCGTATTGGCAAACCAACGCTCGTAGGCGAAACATCCCGCTTTGCTTTCCTTGATGCACTTAAGCATCCGCTTAACTATTTCAAGCGTTTGCGCGCCAAGCCCGCTGATGCGTTGCAAGGCGTAGTGCTCAATCCTAAGCTGGAAGAGCGTTTGCGTGACATTGCAATTGCAACGAAAAACACGCGAATCAATCGTGGTCTATATCGTAACGTGTTGATGCATGGACCACCCGGTACGGGAAAGACCATGTTTGCCAAGAAACTGGCCGAACATTCTGGCATGGATTTTGCCATTATGACTGGCGGTGATGTGGCTCCCATGGGCAAGGAAGGCGTCACAGCCATACACAAAGTGTTTGACTGGTCGCACACCTCAAGACGCGGCCTGCTGCTGTTCGTTGACGAGGCGGATGCGTTTTTGCGCAAACGTTCATCAGAGAAGATCTCGGAGGATTTGCGTGCCGCATTGAATGCCTTCCTGTATAGGACATCCGAACAGAATCCAAAATTCATGCTTGTGCTGGCTTCAAATACACCGGAACAGTTTGATTATGCCATCAACGATCGTCTGGACGAGATGGTGGAGTTTACACTGCCCGGTCTTGAGGAGCGTGAGCGTCTGCTACGTCTTTACTTTGACAAATATGTGTTGCAGCCAGCGGCAGCAGGCGCCAAGTGAGTTCAATTCAAACTCTGTCCAAATCACTCTGTTAACAAAATTTATTCCATTTTCAGGCGCTTTAAACTGGATACCTTTGACTATGGTCAAACGTGCACCAAAATGTCGCAGCTGTGTGAAGGCATGTCGGGTCGTGAGATATCCAAACTGGGCGTCTCCTGGCAGGCTGCTGTATACGCTTCTGAGGATGGTTTACTGACGGAGAAAATGGTGGTAGACAGATGCACAGATGCTGCACAGCAGCATAAGCAGAAGGTGAGTGTGGGAACAAATCTATTTCTAAATAACAGTTCAAATAATAATATTGATAAAAATTCATTTCTTTTAGATGGCATGGTTATCGGAGCAGGAGCGTGCCGATCACAAATCTATAACCGGCGTCTCGGGTGCTGCAAAACCACCGCTAACGTTCACTGCCAATAAACTGTGAGCTGGATCTGCGTTCGCTGGATCTTCATTCAAAATTTGTTTAGTCTTTAAATAATTAAGTGTAAAACGCGCGCAAAGCCTTTTCTGGTCATTGGATCCCTAATGTGTATATTATATATATATGTGTGTACACTTGCATTTACTATTGTACAGAAATATTGCAAGATTTGCTGTTATTATAGATACAATTAAGTTTTACTTACTGATAATTGTATTTGTGTATCATATAGCATTGGATCTTAAGTTTTTTTATTGTACAAAGTGTTTGAAAGCTGTTGCATTTGCAAGTTAAAGCTTTGCTTCTAGTTTCTAAAATTAATGGCAATTGCTAAGAACAGCAATATTCTATTGGTGGCGCCAGCACTGTGAGAGATTTATATTAAACTTCTCGCTGACGTTGCCACAATTTTGACAAATTTGGCCAGTGTTTTCCTAACAAACAGAATTGTTTAATCATAATAAAACGAAATACTTGTTAACCCATTTGGCAGTAATGTAATTTTATTTTTTGCAAATTTTATGATAATTGGGAACAACCATAATTACATTGCTCGGACCTTCTGCTGCTGCTGTTGGTAAATATATAACTATATAACAAATTGATTAAGCTTATTTAGATTAATTAAATGTAACTTTGGTTCTATTCAATCTTAACGTCATTATTCACTAAACTAAAACTGGAATTGGAATTAGATCTCGTTTGAGCATTATTAGTGCGTAGAGCCACATCCTCTAAAACAGATTCTCGTAGAATGGTCTGTATTTTCCAGGCCGTGTCTCGTCGAATGCCCTCATTTTTGATATTATTTAATTCGAATACGACCTGCTGGCCAAGCCAATCGTAATCATTTGTCTCACAAACCAGACGTTTTTCACCATCTATTTGCCTGTCTAATTTCTGAAAATCAATTTATATATTTATAATGTAATTTATAATCCAATTTGGTATTCCACTTACCCTTTTATTCGAAAATAATGATTGTGTTGAGGAATGACTAGACGAAGATTGCTGCGAGTCTTCAATATAATTGCTTTCCTGCTCAACTTCCTCATCTGGACTGTCGTCTGTCATCTCGCTTTCTTTCTGTTCTTGCAAATAAACACAATTGAAAGCCAATTGTTTTTCATAGCGGTTGGTTGAGGATGGTCGTGACTGAGTGTGGGAGCTTAGGAATCCCATAAGAGGAAAAAACCATAGCCTGGGCACATAAACATCATCTCCCTCAGCACACATTTTTGAACTGGCCGCTATTTTAAGCGTTTCTTTTATATATTGGCCCCGCAAAATGTGGATTTTTGTTTTAATGGCATCGACTGTAATATTTGGATTTTCTTTTTTCAAGCATTCATAAATCGCAGATAGCGACTTGGAACGCTTAGCTCGATCGTTATAGCCGCTGTTGCGCGCATTATACAAATTTTCATGCTGCTCGTATTGCGCCAGCAAGAGTTGAACTAACTGTTTACTCCACATATTTTATTTAAATTAAGTTCGTATGAAGTAACTTTACGAAGTTTTGGCAGAATAAATTTACTTCATGAATTTGTTTCTTCTGTATGTTTTTATATCTTCGAAAATACAACCCTGGACCAACAATCGGAATGGCACAACAAGAAATGCGCAAAAAACTTCATAGCAGAGAAAGTACACATGTACGTTATGAAGTAACTTCGTAACTTTTTTCAATTTTTACTGTAATAGTTTTCTTTGCTTAAATTTTAACGATGCACTTGTATCATGAAATTTTAATGACACAACCATACAATTGAGAATGGCCAAAGAGAAGTTTAGGAATTAACTTCATAGAAGAGCTTGCCCCCCCTTCAAACGATAAAAGAATCTACACAGGCTGGGTATTCCTGATGCTAATTTTTAAGTGATTTTAATTTTCAGGTAGCAAATCCGCTGACGGAACGACTAAAGATTTTTCATTTGGATTTTGTGAACAGTTCCTTGAATTTAAATTAATAACAAATTTGCATTTAAGATTTTGCGAAAATACAGCCAATTAAAATTTGCTTAATTTATCGTTAGTTATTAAAAATATCGATGGTAGTCATCGATTTTATTCCACCTCTAGCTCGAAACTAGTAAACACAAACAAGGAGCGCCTTTAATCAGGGCAATGACAAAAAATGAACAGCATCGAGACCGAGATTCTAGCACCAATAAATGGAAATGTCAGTGTAAACGCGCAGACCTGTCGTGTTTGCCTGCAGGTCCATGAAACCACACTGTGCCTTCGCGATGAAATTGAGTATAATGATTTGAATGTTGAGCTCTGGCAGTTGCTGGAAAACGTATCGAACGTAAAGGTAATGCTTGACATGTTTTAAGATATAAATTTAAACTTAATTAAATTGCCGTAACTTTGCTTACAGTGCACTTGGAATGAACCGAACCTGCCCACACAGCTTTGTCAAAGCTGCACACGTCGTTTAATATGCGCCTATGAGTTTATACGAGATGTGGAAAAATCTCATCATATGTTGTTGGAATTGTGGCCCAGTGTGGAGCAGGATCAATCGACTGTGCCCGTTGTAGATGTTGATGTTGATATCGAAGAATTAACACACGAGGATGAATTACCACATGAGGAAGACTTACCCAACGAGGATGAGTTTCCACACGAAGAGGAATTGTCATATGAGGATGAATTTCCAGACGATAAAGAATTAATAGATAATGAAGAATTTCTTCAGTACGATGAAGGTGAATCTGTCATTGAGCTACAGGAAGTGGAGCTGGTGCCGTCTGAGGAGCCGCCCACAATGTCGGATAATGATAACGAACCAGATGTTGACACGGTAAATTTCGATCAGGAACCCAGCGAATATGCGAAAGAACATGTGCAAGAGCAATCTGACGATGATAGCTCTGAAACTCGACATCCCTCACAATTGGGTATGCGTCTAGCGCATTCACAAAGTTATAGTTACAAGTGTGGCAGTTGTCCACGCATTTTTGCTAAAAATAAATCCCTGATGCGCCATTTTGCAGCAGCTCACAGTCAAGCTGCAAATGTGGCGGCTCAGGAGCTGGCAAAAGAGCACAGCAGTAGCGGTGCACTTATTTGTGAGCACTGTCCGCGAATTTTCAAGCGTCAGGATACACTACGTCGTCATATGCTCGCATTTCATCCAGAGGTAGTCGCTGCCAGTGGCGATTCAGAAAATGCCACTAAGAGCGTACCTCCAAAGCGAACAGCCAAACGGCGCGAGTGTCCTCATTGTGGCCTCAGCTTTCCTGTTTCCAGCCTAACCATACATATACGTCGTCATACCGGCGAAAATCCCTACAAGTGCGATCAATGCGAGAAGGCATTTCCACGCAGTCAGGATCTCAGTTTGCACAAGCGTCAGCACACCGGCGAACGTCCTAGCGAATGCAAAATATGCGCCAAGAAATTCATTTCACAGAACAAACTGGCTCGGCACATGCGCTTGCACACTGGCCAACGGCCCTATGCCTGCGACAAGTGTGACAAGAGCTTTGTGCAATCTAACGATTTGAAGATCCATATGCGTCGGCACACGGGCGAGCGACCCTATGCATGTGGCATCTGCGGTAAGAGTTTTGTTTGCGGCTCACTTTTGAACATTCATCGCAATCAGAAGCGGCACTATGAGACTGTTGAGGGCGATGAAGATGGCTATCCTGATCCTTATGAAAATAGTCGCGTTAACAAGCGGCGCGCCGAGGACATTGAACGCATGCGATTACAACGTGAAAGTGAGACGCATTCAAGCATGCTGCGACCCTACAATTGTGGCGTGTGTGGAGATAGCTTTAAGAGTGGAGCCCTGCTTACTATTCATCGCAATAAAATGGCACATTATGAACTCGGCAAGGTGGACTACGGTGATCCCTATGAACAAAAATACAAGCAACAAAATCCCAGAACTGAGAAAAACGAAGATTAGATTTATTCAAAAATATCTTTAATGAAATTCTGCAGAAATTAATTTTAAAAACTTAATTTTCTCAACGTTTACCTTACTTTGGCAATTGCAATGTAAAATATGCACATATGTATAATAACACTTAAGTTTATTTTATAAGCCCTACATTTAAGTTTAGTCAACTTATGTGAATATAATATTTTTTATTAATTGTATTTAAATACTTATATTAATATTTTTCAGCTTTACATGTATTTTCATAAATTTTGCTATTATAAAAGATTTTCTTTCTCTTATTTTTTTTTTTTTTGCAACCTTTTGCCCTCTTTTAAAAACAACAGCTGTAAGTTTGGACAGGCGCGTGAAATAAATTTAAAGGGGGTCGGAAAGAAAAACTGGCTTAAGACTTAAGTTCACAAACATTAACAAATCCATATGTGTATGTATAACATAACATATTCATATAAGTTCGCAAATATGTGAATGCGTTAGCTGGCCCAGTTTTTTTTCCAATCCATAGCTGCATATACACTGAAGTGTGTTTGTATAAGTGTGGTTTATTAGATATCATTTTTTGTTATTTCAATCATATTTAAACCAGTTTTAACAGGTTTCAGCACTCAGTTTTATCTACCAACTATATTTATATACATCGATTTTAAGAAAATATTTGAACCGAATTTTATCAGAACAAATCTGTATAATTGAAAACTAAAAAAAAAAAATTAAGATAAAACTAAGTAACAACAATATGCACATTTGTATTCAAATATATTTTTAAATATTATTATTATTATAAAATTGTGTGGACAACCTGTTTTGTGGAACATTTAATTTAGTTTGGTAGTAAAATAAAGTTGAAACTTGATAATAAAAAAAGATAATCTAATGATTTATTTAATATAATGGATTTAAAATAGTTTAACTAATTAATTTTGATTTTTTTTTTTTGCAAAATATATTAATTCATACGTCTAAATAAAATTCTATTATGGGGAGCTTAACGCATACAAGCACCCCCGTCTACGCCAATGGTCTTTACAGCTACAAAGGGTAGGTTTGCTGTTTTTAACTTTAGGGTTGCAATGTGCACTTGCACTTGCGTTAAAGCATAAAAAAGAGCATAAAAGCAAAACTTTCGTCGTTTTAAACTTATGCAATTGCTTATTGTCGAAGGCGGTGACATAATACACACAGTATATGCACATAAGTAATAAAAAAAAAGAGCAAGAAAAAATATATTGATGTGTGTTCATTAGTGTGGCGTTCAGCTTAAGCTCGGTGCGTAAATTGTTTGCATAATATGCGCACAAAATTAATTCATCATACATAAGGTACAAAAAAATCAATAAACATGTGATTAACAATAATTAATTCATAATTTCTACCACAACAGAGAAGTAAATTAGAATAAAACAGTCAACAATATGGACGCTAGTAAAATTGATGTACACAGTTGTGAGACGGATATAGAGGGATCACAATTTATGCGTGATGATTTGCAGCTGGCAGCCGAACTTGGCAAAACGCTGCTCGAACGAAATAAAGAATTGGAAATATTGTTAAACGAGCACAAATCCAAGAATGAGGAACAACAGCGAGAAATTGAGCACAAGCGCAAACAAATCAATGCCATGACCGAAGTAAATGATTCACGCTTAAAGGTGTACGAACAATTGGAGGTGGGCATACAGGACTTGGAGCGTAGCAACCATCGTTTGACTTTGGAAAAGTCACGCGACAAAAAGCAAATCAAATCGTTGGGCGCTAACATTGAGTCACTGGAGGCACGCTGCGAAGAACTCAACCAGCAGTTGGATGAGACACGACAAATTCTAAACGCGGAGCGGCGTAAAAATGAAAAACCATTGCAACAGGAACGCTCCAAGGCAACCAAAAGCGTGGATCAACTTTCATTGCCTAAACAATGGGATGCGCTCGATTTAAATGCGACGCCACTAGACAATTGCAGCTTCACTGCAAAGGCAAACTCAACTGGTGTCACAGAGATTTCCCATGCAAATGATGTAAATGGATCTTTGGCCCTGAGCGATGTTAGCAGTCCTCAGGAGATTCTGGAAGCGGCCGCTGTTGCCGCTATCAAAGGTGAAGACAATGAGGAGCTTTTTGGCCTGGTAACTGAGTTGGAGTCCATAAGGCGTGATTTTATGGCTGAAAAGCAACGTTGCTGTGAATTAGAGGAGCATATGGTAGCCATTATACAGGAGAATCAAACGCTGCACAGTCGTATTGCCCTAACGAGCACAAACGAGGAGATGATGTCCATGCAGGATGAGTTCTCTCTGTTGGATGATGTAAGGCAGGGACAAATGTGCAGCCGTTGCTTGCGTGCCATAGACGAACAGGAACAGGCTTCTAACAATGATGGGCAATCATCAGTAGCTCCTACCGAAGACGTTGCTGAGGACGATGAACGCAGTCTGCTTGGCAGTGAGTTTAGCTCCCAAATGACAAGCAATTGTGCTGAATTTTCACCAAAGATCAATGCAAATGAATTGCCGGATTTAAAGAATGCTGACAGTCCAAATCCATACCGTGACTTGGTTGAGAAATATGAAGCTCTATTGGAGGTGCAGCGTACGTCGAATGTTCGCAAGATCAACCAAGGCAACGAAAAGGAGCCTCATTCCAATGCCGAAACCAATCAGGATCAGGCACAACAAAAGCAATGTGTTGTTGCTGCTGATGACAAAAATTCAAAGGCAGGACGAGGGCGAGCATCAACTGAATTTTCAGAGGCAGAGACCTCCTCGTCAGGCTTTTCGGAGGAGACTAGCAATAAGTACACACAAACGGATGAACGGCCAGGTTATTTTTTGTGCTCAATCAGCAATGGAGAGGAATGCAAATTAAGTATATATGATGATGTCACACCCATTGATTCACATTTCCAGAGTCGTCCTGAGTATAGAGAAATATTTAAGGAGATCTTTGGTGTGCTCAAAAAGGCCGCTGATAATAAAGAGGCAGATAAACTCAAATTAATAGATGAGGATGGCACACAACCAAAGAATCCAACATTGCCCCTCATCGATACACCACTAGCTAACGATGAGTTTTCTGTGGACTTTGGCGATGATACGCAAAGTATTATCTCATCCGTAATGTCTGATCAATCATTTGCCATGTCCGAGTGCGTTACAAAGCTGGAACGCAAAACGGCCAAGAAGCATATTAATGAAAGCAAATGTCAGGAGATGAGCTCCGCATCTGTGGCACAATTGAATGCTACTGGAAAAACTGATGGCATTAAAAAAATCGAAGAGAATGGTCGTATACTAACTCCATTTAAGCGTGAACCCCTCGAATATTTGACAGTGGGTGTGGGCATTAAGAAGAAAAATCGTCGTAAGAACCGTAGTCTCCATAACAATGGTGGTCGTGTCGAATCGCCACTTGCACAACCCTCACCACTGGCACAATCGCCCACGGTTCATATTGCTCGGCGCACACGTAAGGACTTTGTGCCAGTTCCCCCTGAAATGTTGGCCACCGAGCAGCGTGCTGTCCGCAGGCCATCAGATCGATCCAGTACAGAATGGAATGGATCTCCAATGATTATTTATAATAGAAATATGAGCGCATCTCGCGCTAAGCGCACAGGCCGTGTAATCGAACTAAACGGCGTGGAATATCATCCAAATACGGTATCCCAAGAGTTTCACAAGCTCAAGAGGCTCGATCTGTCCTACGCTGAGGTATTACGTCGTGCCGATGCCTGTGAGCATCAAAGTCAACCATCGCGCGTCCAACGAATGCAGCAAACTCGCTGGAATTCAAATAAAAATCATAATAATCGCCGTTAAGCATGCATCTAGTTCTTATTTTTAATTATCTGTAATTTGTAATTTTATGTATATGATTGAAATGTTTAAATTTCATAATTGGAGTTGAAAATTGTCGAAATTTTTTTCTGAGATATTTATGCAATAAGTTACGAGGCTTATTGTCGATATCGTTGTCTCCGTCAACATTTAAAATATGTAATTTTACTATCAAATATTTGTCCCTAACTATAGTCTATGTAAAATTTTATATTCGTTTTCATTGAATTGTATTTAATACTTCTGTATAATCCCAAGATTGTTGGAGAGCAACAGCAAATGATCTACTTATTACTACTATTCAAAGTCAGCAGTTTAAAAAAAATAATAATCTAGATACAATACTTACTTATATGGCGTAACGAATAGTTTTACGTATATTTAACATAAAATTTCAATGTGCTTATAAATTATATATATTTAAATGTACGATTCTGTATGAAGTCCTTTAAGATATAGTAAATAAATAAGCATGTGTGCCAAGTCTAAGATAACTGAAATAACACGCAGCGACCAAATTATTTCGAAATTAAATATGATTATTTCCTTTAACTTTTTAATGTAGCCAAACTGAGGCATTTGGAATTGCTATGCAGTCTGCCTGGAATGCCATATATCCAGCTTGTCCTGCTGCATTTCTGGGTAATGAATCCTTACATATATTCAAAAAATTCATTTAAATATACAATTTTAAACAGAATACCATAATTGAGTGAATTGCTTAGCAACGCACTTTATCGATTAGTAGAATGGTATGAATTTGAATTAATTTAATTGAAAACTTTAGCTAAAAAGCTTTAGTAAATTAAAGATTAAACGAACTGGACCACATGAGCATCTGAAAAAAAAATCTCTCAATGCATTTAGTATTCAGTCACAACTTTAAAATGAAGTCCTAATTGAAATATTTGCTTTATTCTTGTATATTTACTAAGCGACATTAAAATATTGTATATAATCATTATTAACAGAAATAGCTATATAAATATAATTATTTCAATTGCGATTGCGCTGCTGATGCGACGATGAAGCGGACGAATAGGAATTGTGTGTGCTGCGTGTCTTGGATCGGGACCGTGTTCTCTGCCGATGTTTGCCATAGGTGCCACTCTGATGGCTTCGACTGCTGCTGTGCCGTGAGCTTCGTCCATAGCCGCTGCCAGTCTCATCTGCCGAGTTGCTTGAGTCTTTCTGGTGATGGCGTCGTTGTCGTCGATTTTGACTGCTATAGTGTCGGTCACGATCACGTTCACGTTCCCGACTGTCGTGTCTGCTACGATGACGGTCATAATTATGTCTACTGCTGCTTTTGTCATGGTCCTTGCGATTCCCCTTCCGACTGGTATCGCTTCGTTGTTTGTGACTGCTGCTGCTTCTGCTCTGTTGATGGCCTGTCTTTACATGCTTCTTGGTGCTGCTATTGCCACTATTACTGGAGAATTTGGAACTTTTGGAGTTGCTATTGCTGTCGCTAGTTGTGCTGCTAGTGCTGCTGTCACCGCTGCTGCTGGAGGACGAGGATGAGGAGGACTGACGACGTCTACTTGATTTTTTGGACGTTTTGTGTGCCTTATCGAGCGCCTTATCCGCAGCGTTTAGCATATTGCTCATGGATTCGGGCATTTGCAACAAATTTGTGGCCGGATTGGGCACTGGCTTTAACTTCTGTGGCATAACGCTGCTCTGTGCAGCAACAGCTGTAACCACTTGGCTCACATACGCTTGAAGCTGTTTGCCGTCCTTGTTGTCGCTAAAACGCGTAGTTCGCTCTTTGCGACTGAGGCGTTTTCCTGTAAATTTATAATAAAAATTATTAAATAATTTATCTAAAGAGGGTTATGTTGTACAAACCATTAAATTGCTGCAACTTGTCATTTGCATTGGTTGCTGCTGTTGCCACTGGTGCTTCATCAGCAGGCGACTCAGTATTAGTCAAAGAATGACGCTGCTCATCCTCCGTTCGCTCCAGTTCGAGCTTGCGGTGATGCTGCAACTTTTGCTCATCCATTTGTTCCTGCAGCGCCACACGCTCCTCAATGTCATCTATGACCTTCTCAAATGCACGTTTGCTTTTGCGTATACGTGCCTATAAATATATATAATTGACAATTGATATTATTCAAACAGAAAGATTATAATCAAACATACCTTGAGTTCGTCCGCACTTAGCTCAATGCTTTTGTCCGTATCCTTAACGGCTGAGTCGAAACCACGTTCGATATCGTTATCATCATTATTATCATCCTCTTCGCTCTCGCTTGAAGAATCGCCATAAGCAGCTAAACCTATAATTCAAATCAATCAAGTGCTAATTGTTGCTGCCAGGCGTAGATTGAAAAAGGCGCAGGTAGATTTTTTTTTTTTTTGGGAAATACTTTTATTTTTTAGTTAATAGGAGTTTTACGAGACAGATAGATAGATAGTTTTGAATAAAAGGGTGTTGAATAATTACACCAATAATTGGCATAGATTGAAATGCCAATTGATTTAAGTTTTATTTGAAATGGTCAGACTGATTAAACGTAGGCAGATCATTTGTATTTAAGATAAGCAATATTTTTTTATTTTTTTTTTTAAATTAGTTAGCCAATCCACTGTGTGCGAAAAATAGGTAGAATAAATAATGGATGGTGTGGAGGGGTAAGCTAAACTCAGACTACCTATTAAACAAAAGTGTACAAGAACTTAGAAATAAATTGGAATTTGTTACTTACCCAAATTGCCGGTAATGGAGGGCAAGGCGCTTTTACGAATCACTTGG
This sequence comes from Hirtodrosophila alboralis, assembly GCA_035043045.1. Lineage (NCBI taxonomy): Eukaryota > Metazoa > Arthropoda > Insecta > Diptera > Drosophilidae > Hirtodrosophila > Hirtodrosophila alboralis. The sequence continues at coordinate 154,667 of JAWNNH010000477.1, read as the reverse complement.
GCTGATGACGCTTTTGATTTACATACACATATATATATATACGATATATTACGATTATATAGAAAAATTCTGCATGTGGTTTGTTTTTCAAGTATAAGCAGTGACATAAAAATTTACAAAAATATTTTTCCAAACTAAAAATAAACGCTTGAGCTCGCCAAAAAAAAAACTGGACATCCTCCCGGTGAACAATTCCAAAGGGGGTTTTTAAACGTCGGTTTTTAGTTAAAAATTGTAGCTCAACTTTTGTCACAGAAGCTTCTTTAACTCACACATACCAGTACTTACACACACATACACACGCAAAGTTTTTACTGTAAAAGATCGATTGCGAAAAGCTTAATGTTCTATAGTTAAATAATGTACCTTTAGCGCGATACGCTTTCACCGCTTCAGTAGCAATAGCTGCTATCTCTTCATTTGTAGTTTCCAGTAGAATTTCGGTTAATGTTCGACGCACAACAAGCATCTATAGATTGGTTTTTGATAGATTGGTTGCGCTATATCAAAATACCTGTGGATAACAAAGTGTGGCGCCAGACAATGAAACCATTATAACATGAATCCTTAATCACACATATTTCTCGCAGACTGCACATTTCAAGAGCTTGGCTTTAAGGCAATAATTAATATTATGTACATAAGTGCAGACAACAGTTAAAATCATATTTTGGTAGTGCAGGTTTTTTGACGTTCACTGTAAATCGATTTGTAAATTTAGTTTATAACCAGGAACCGAAAATAATAATTAATTAATTCAATTGAGGATTATTTTTGAGTTTAATTTTGATTACTCAAAATAATTATTATTGCCAAAGTTTTATTTAAAACAGCAAATTAAAATTTTATCCCAATTATACTTTTGCGAAATAAACTGAATAGTACACAATACTAAAACTTCCATTAAGGAATAAAAAATGGTTTTTTAACATTTGAAATTGTTTATATGTGATATTTGTTGCAACAATGTGATATTAAGTTTCATTGTCTGAACGAGCGCACCTTGTGTCAATATCATGATGCCTACCAGATCCGCAAGTCTTTCTTCGTAGATTTTACCACTTATTGAAGCTTCAGCATTGACTTCAGCCTTTGCATCTGCAATTGCAACATTGCGTCGACTGAGTGCTTCTGGCTGCTGGGATTGCTGCTGTTGTTGTTTCTTGTCATCGTCCTCATCCTGCTGCCCCTCATCGCTGCTACTGGCTTTACTTAATACATCATTACCTATTAGCTTAGCCATGCTAGCCGTCTGTATTGTCTCCTCAGGAGCGGCAATTGAATCTTCGCTGTCGCTAGCCTGAATTTCAAGTTCATGTTAATTGCTAGGCGTTCTTTATCAATACGTACACACACTTTGATCTTGGTGTGCATAGTTTTGTTGTGTGCATTTGGGCAACCAATTGAATTTCATGTTGCCATTGGCACTTGCACAACTCAAAAAATTATATCAAATGCATCGCGAGACGCTCTGCTCTACTTACCACGTTCGAGATGTTCAATAGATTAACAGGTGTTGTTAGTGTTTTGCTTGATACTTGCTTAACATTGATAGCTGGCAACTCAATTTCCGGCGATGTGGGCTGCTGTCGCTCTAGCTGACGTTGCTTTTCGCGTTCCATTTTCTCCAGGCCCTCTCTGCAAGATAACATTATTAAATATAACAAGCTTGTCTTTCTATTTAGGCCTTACCTAATCCAAGCTGGTAACATTTTACGTTTGTTTGCATCAATTTCGCTGCTAACGCTAACGCTAGAGCTGTTCGTATTATTAAGGGGCTGAGGCAGTTGTGTTTGCTGCGGCAGCTGCTGTGGTGCATTGGGATTGCAGACATTGAGTTTAAGCAACGATGGTATATGGGCTGTGGGATTGCCGCGCGTTGACCAACTGCTCCATTGTTGAGTGCCGGATTCAACTGAGATAATAATGTAATGAATTTATGGATTTAGTTGAAAGCATTGTCAAAAGTTACCCGCATCATTGTTTGCAACTGTTGTGGCTATTTCGTTGACGGTGGTGTCTATCCATTGAGATTGCGTAACTAGGGGCGGAGGGGGCAGATTTCCAATACCATGCACAGCGCGTATATTATTTTCGTTTTCCTCTTCATCCATATCCATGTCCATTTCCGCCTCACCGTGCTCCTCGTAGTGCGTTTGAGTTTTTGGCTGCTGCTGACGTTGTTGTACCTGCTGCGGTTGCTGGTACTCTGGCGCGTTGCTGATAATCGGCGGCGGCGGCGCAATTGGCATATTCATGCTAAAATTAGCCAAAGATGGTGCTGCTGACGAGTCTCGCATATGTATCCATTGCTGTGCCAGCTGCGCCCAGTCAATGCCCCCCTGCATGTTGAGTGGCATGACGGGTGCGTTACCAACAACTGGACCGGGCCTCGGACTAGGACCTGGCCCGGAAACTGGAGCTGTTAGAAAATGCGGCGGTTGCGCCATATATTGATTGTGTTTATTATAACCCAAGTTGGTTTTATTATTGCTACCGGGGAACATGTTGTTTTATAGTATGAATTTCACTTGACAATAGTTTACAATTGAGTTTTTCTCAGATTTTTAAAGCAATTTTTTCTACATTTACGCCATTTTCTTGCTCTATACAAATTGACAGTCACATTGCAGAAACAACACATTAAAACATTAAACTATAACGATATTTTTGTAACTGTGACTTGTGAAAAGTATTTCAGAACATATATTGCAATGGCATTCAAGCAAAATAAAATATATTAGTAAGGTATTGCATGAACTTATTTTTTGTTGAAATTTACATTTATTGTGAAGCAGTTAATTTCGTACAATTTTATAAAATAACATTCTATATCGGTTCTTAAATTGTTTTAAAAAATATACAAGACAGATGAAATCGAGTGTATGTATACATAATGAATGCTTTTTTATTTTGAGAATCCCAGCTTAACTGAGATGTTCTGGTTCTCAATCCTTGGAATACAGATGGGTGTTTCGGTTACGGCCTCGTCGTCGATATTTTCGTAAATTGGCTAACATTTATTATATTAGTCCGTTTGATCCTATCCATAAAGAAATCCTGACTGATATTAAAATAAATACTTGATACTGTGAGAAAAATACCAGTCAGTTGATAACTCACTGCTACTTTTAACGCATTACTGCAACTATTGATCTAATTTTTAGTTTAAAATTTGAAAGAACAATATACATTTATGGGTTCTGAATTTAAAAAGTTCTTCTTACTATTTCTCCAAAATCACAGTATAGCTCTTCACTTCAATATTTGTCAATTGCACTATTCAGCCGTCAACAATTGCTCAAACAAGTAATCGCCATTCACCGGACAAGTCAACACGCGCTTCACAATTCAAACGAACGGCATTTTATTTTCACACAGATCACTGGGATCACTTGGTATCCTGCCCAGAAATTTTTGCCAATTGACATTTGACAAGTTTTAAAATTGACAATAGTTACATTTAGTGTAGAAAATATGTCGCACAAGCCAAACAATGTGCTGCGCGCTAAAGAAAATGCATTAACGAAACCAGGAAGTGGCACTTCTGCTGCAGTCGCTGCAATTGCTATGCAGAAAAAGCAATTGTTGCTAACAAAAAAGGTTAGTAGAGTTTAATTATTTGCCTTAACAATGATTATTTTATTACTTTACGTGTGTATTTACATAGCCAACAATTGAGAATGTAGCGCCTGCGTCTAGCGTGAGCAAAGCGCGCCCACAATTAACTTCAACAAAAACAACAAAGGATTTGCCAGGCGCACAACAGAAACAACAGATGCCTGCAGCGTCTACAGTTGTAAATAAGAAAACTGTTGATACGGATATGGCTAATGCTGAAAAGTCCACACCGTCTGCATCCAATGCAACCAGCAGCACCAGCAGCAACGCGAACAGCAACACTGATAAAGACAAGACTGGTAAGCATCTAAATTGAAATAATGTATAAAAAGAAACTGCCTGAAATGAATCTCTTAAGTGCAGGCAATAGTCTTTAAACAAAATTATTATAAATAATTAATAAGGTATATAAACTGCCTATAAAATAACTTATAAACACATTTATATGTATACACACATACAGAAACAGCAACGGCACCCGCAAAGCCCAAGAAGACATGGTCATTGAGTAATTTTGATATCGGCCGTCAACTGGGACGTGGTAAATTTGGCAATGTGTATTTGGCACGCGAGAAAGAATCTCAGTTTGTCGTTGCCCTAAAAGTTCTCTTTAAGCGTCAGATTGGCGAGACAAATGTTGAGCACCAAGTGCGCCGTGAAATTGAAATTCAATCACATTTACGACATTTGCATATCTTGCGCTTATATGCCTATTTTCATGATGATGCACGCATCTATTTGATTCTGGAATATGCACCGCAGGGTACACTTTTCAGTGCGTTGCAGGCGCAGCCACTAAAACGCTTCGATGATCGCCAGTCGGCCACATATATCAAGGCGTTGTGCTCAGCGCTATTATATTTGCATGAACGTGATATTATACATCGAGATATTAAGCCGGAGAATCTGCTGTTGGGACACAAGGGTGTACTGAAGATAGCCGATTTTGGTTGGTCGGTTCATGAGCCAAATTCTATGCGGATGACCCTATGCGGCACAGTTGATTATTTGCCACCCGAAATGGTGCTAAACAAGCCACATACAAAGAATGTCGATCTGTGGAGCTTGGGTGTGCTATGTTTTGAGCTGCTGGTGGGTCATGCGCCATTTTATTCGAAAAACTATGACGAGACTTATAAAAAGATATTAAAAGTGGACTACAAGCTGCCGGAGCATGTATCCAAGGCCGCAGGTCATTTGATATCCAAGCTATTGGTGTTAAATCCCCAGCATCGACTGCCACTAGATCAGGTCATTTTGCATCCATGGATTGTAGCGCACACGCAATGAACTGTAATCGTTTAGTTTTATTTTTTATATTAATTTTTTATTTGATAGTTTCAATTTCTTCAGTTTATGTGAACGATTTTTTTGTTTATTTTATACCAACGCGCAACATAATTTAATTATCGCATTATTCACATATTCATGTTACACATTAAGAAAATTACGTATTTTAACATTTATGCAATTCGATTTTTATTCTGTTTCAAATAAAGTTTCTGTATTTCTAAACATAATTTTGTTCGTTCCAAATTTTTCACTTATGATCTAACTATAAATAACTAGAGCAGGATTTCTCGACTTATCGTACTTGCGTAAATGAGTATAGACACAATTGTTTAAAGCAACGAAAAAAATGCAGCTTAGCAAGTTTTTATCACAGAAAACAAAGTATATACTTACAGACTTCAAGAGAGATGGAAACCACGGCTAAAAGCCAACTGCAAAAGCAAACCGAATAAAAAATACAGTATAATTGGCTTATTAGTGAGATGACGTGGAACACTTGCACGCAGCTATTGTTAAATATATTGAAAACTTTTATTTTTTGTATTATTTGCTTTGAAATAACTCAAAAGTAGTTTAATAAGCTTATAATTTCTATTATTTGCATTTAAAAGTCTTGTAATATAATATATACAATTATTGTAAACGCCAATTAAATGGAATAAAGAAGGAACTACGAAATTGTAATACTTAATTATTATCAGCACATTCTAAGAACAAATGTACCTATTGTAAAATCAGATTATAAATCGGACGAAAATTAGTTTTCTATAGAAAATATTGCAGTTGCCTATGGCCTGTTGCGTGTGTATTAAATTCCTACAAATGTACGGTTTCCATCTGTAGCTTAAATCCCTCTTGCGTTTAAACAAATTTTGAAGAATTTAATTTTTTGTTTGTTTGCTAATTGATATTATAATGGGGGACTTAATCTTATTAAATAAAGTGCCTGGTTGATTTTTTCATTGTAAATTGAAAAAGAGCTGACCAGGTGTGCCAGGAGAGATGCTATTAGAAAATACTTAATTAAAATCATGAATTTTTGCATCATAATCTGGACTGTTTAGTTTCTAACAGCTGTATCAGCGCCCGACTTGCGTGCTGGCATATTATAATCATCCTCTGAAAATTGTAAATAGTTAAAAAAATAACATGGGTTATTAGCTATGAATGTTACCGTCTTGATCTTCATCAATGCCATCGTCCAGATGTACAGCATCGGCAAATTCCTTGCCCTGATCAGCAACGATTTCATTGTTTAAGTTATCGCCATCAAGCAAATGCTGTGGCTGTTTTACCGCCACATCTCCGAGCATAACATCGTCATCATCTTCACCGCCACCAGCACCTACGGCGGCAGCATCGGCTGCCAACATTTTGTTGTCAGCCTCAGCCGCATGAGCGGCTGCGAGATCACCATCAAATAAATTATGATTTGCGCCGGGCAAATTGAAATTCTGTTCATTAAGTGCATCCTTCACCTCATGTGCGCCCGAGTCGCCTGGATTTTTAATTGACTCCAAATCGTTAACCACATTGGAATATCGATTGTTGTTTTCATTTTTAGGCAACTCTTCGGCTGCCGTATCTGCATCTACAGCTGGCTCACCTTTGCCATCGAAATTATCGGGAATGGGTGCCACATTTTCGGGCAGCTTACGCTCCATCTTAATCTCTGCTGATGGTTTGGCCGGTGGCATGGCCAACGGTGGCTGACCACTACTGCTGCTGCCCGCAAGCTTGGGTGCCACAGATGCTTTTGGTGCACCTTCTGCATTTGGAGTGCTGGAGATTGACTTTCGCGGCGCACTCAGAGGTGAGACGGGCGCAGCGACTGCGGCTAGAGCAGGCTGCTCAGCTTGTTGCGGTTGCTGCTTTTCATTTTCATCCGCTAACGTTTTAAGAGACTTTTGCACCATCTGAAAATTTTCAACAGAATTTAGTATGAGGCTGTGATTGTTGCGCACGTCAAACGGCTGCAAAAGATGCTGTTGCAATTCCGGACGCTGCTCCACACCGACACCATGGGGTTTAGTTGTTGCGTTAGTTGCTTGACTAAGCTTGGCGAAGCCAATTCTGTACAGGCCTTGACTCACTTGTACTTGCTCGTTGAATGACTTTTCGTTGCGAGGCTTTTCAATGCTGTGCGGCAGCTGGGCGGCACTGGAGCGCCGTGTGGGCGTGGTTTCGGACATCAAGGAATCAACTGGCTTGTTCAGCTGTTGCTGATGTTGTGCCTGTGCCACGTAATTGCAGTGTGCCTTGAATTCACTAAGCGTTGCCTCCAGCGTCTGCGTCTTTTGTTCAGATTCATGCAGCAGTGTATCATATTTTTTCTAAAAGTAAAAGCGAATAATTATAATCAGAATAAGCTAACTGCTGCTTAGATATATAGATAGACATTAAAAACCATATCAGCCCATGGCTCTATTGCAGTAGAGACAAAAATATGATCAAACTCTGTATCATATGAGTTAATATAATTTATCGTAAATTATAAATAGCAAAGGGAAAAGGACTAGACAAAAGATATGAAATAATGAATCTTGATCAAAGGTCACTGCGTAGCTCCATTCTTAATTTTATGTTCAATTAGCGTCTCACCTTCCAGAGATCCGCCTCATGTTGTTTCTTATCGAACTGCAGTTTTTGCAGTTGTGCGAGCAACGCATTTGTATCTTCTAGGTGCTGCTTCTTACTCTTAACACATTCCGCCTGAAGTTCATTGTGTTTGGCATCGAGCAGTTTATACTTGCTGATCTGTTCATCATATTTCTGTTGCAATAAACGCTCCGAATCCTGTTGCTTTTCATAGTCCTCCTGCATGCTTTGCTTTTCAAAGCGCATCACTTCTATCTTTTTCTCTGACGCCTGTTTTTCTTCACCGAGCGCTGCAATATTTGAAAATAAACATAAATAAATATGTAGATTTCATATTATGGTTACTGCTATATACATTGTAGCTTCAGTTTTAATCCCTCCTGATTTTGTTCGCAACGTTGGCGAAAGGCTTGAGTCTCATCTAATTGCTGCTGGGACATGTGGTAAATGACAATCATCATGATGAGCACAACAAACATGCTCATTAATATGCAGATTCGAACGCGCCCGGAACGGGCAAAACGTGCCGTGCTCATTGTTCACCAGTTAAATCAAAAACTTCTCACAAATTATCAATATTATTATTGTATCAACGAAATGAAAAACTAATCGCAAGAATTCCTAGTGCTGTAAAATGCTTTTGTTGTCTTCCCGACTAGTGTTGTTGACTGCCAAGGTGTGCCAGCTGTGCTGCCCATTTATATATTTCTACGTCTGATTTGGCTATTTTAAATATATTAAATAATACATTATTAAATATTGCTGTTGTTAATTCTAATGCGTTTATTGTCAAGGAACAGAAAAATATTTATTTTTCAACCTAACGTATTTTCACAAATCAAATTCTACAAATATTTTCGGTGGATAATTTAATAATCGATAGTTGGCAGCACTGACTGCCAGACCCATGCTATCGATATATCAAATTAGCTGAGCTTTCCGTTCATTATTATGTTTATTATTCTTAAGGTAGCTTTTTCTCACTTAGCGCGTATAAAAACTTAAATATTCAGTGAACGCCGGCAGCTCGCAGAGAGAGTTCCCATTGCGGAAAAGCATAGTAGTGCTGAGCTTTCGTTGGAGTTTAGTGCCTCATGCTGACGAGAACGCGCGGAAAATCGGACGAAAGCGAAATACATTTTTCTAAATTGCATATTGTCAAATTTATTTCAAAGCTGTCCATATAACACGCACCTGTTAGGTGTAAAGTGAACCAGTCAATTAAAACCGCTAAACGAAACACAAATAACATTGTGAGTTTATTGCTGCTGTCATCAATTTCAACTACGTCGACGGCGCACACGCCAATTTATTTAAACATAGTAATACCCATTTATATATGCATATATGTATATTTGTATATAGATACACACGTACATACATACATTCATATGTAAAGCCAAAGTGAGCGTCAATCAATTTAATTTATTAAGTGTCTGCTGGTTTATGATATACATCATAAATTACGTAAAACCATTGCCAAAAAGTCAAAACTGTTAAAAGAAAAATATATATATAGTCAATTCAGATTATGTCAATATATTGACGCTTTTAAACGTTAGACAGCCTACTCTGTCTCAATACTATAATATAAAACAGCGCAAAGCAAGCAAACAAAAACAAAACTCTCATAAAAAAGTCGCACTTAAGTCGTTTGACTCGTACTTTTCGTTTTCAGGCAGTAACAGTAATCGATAATATGACTTGGCTTGATAACAACAATTTACCCATATACAAATACATATGTACATATGTATACATATGTGCAGTGTACATACATGTGATGCAGTATATACATAGAAGTATGTCCTAATCAAAAACGTTTTATAATAGTTATAACATTATTACTTGACGACATTGGCCAAAGCAGTATATTGGCCTTGTACGCGCCGATATTCGGACCTCATATCTTTATGCTTAAATTTTTTTATTTTCCAGTTAAAGATAAACGGAACAAGACAACAAATAGCTTACTTTAGGTATCGAAAACTAAATACTCTTTCGGATATGATAAAAAAAAATCCTATAATATTATGATTCGTTTATAGAAACTCTGACTTTGTACATTTTTATCAATTTGTTTAAATGTTTAAAAAAAATGTATATATGTATTAAATTAGACAAATTTGTAGATCTTAACAAAATTATAATTCGATCGATTGATTCCATGGCCTTGGCATCCTGTTGATTTCGACTGAAAATTTAATAATATTATAATAATGTTTGTCATCTCAAAAACAACTTTTGTGTATAAACTTTTTAAGATCCGAAATGTCTGCATGACACTTTTCGTGATAAAATTATAATACTGTTGGCAATGTTAGTTTATTAAACGCAAGAATAGCAATATTGTATTATACTTTGTTGCCTAACTAGAATTTCTATAATTCAGGGAAAAAAATTATCTTTTTTAATTAACACTTTGGCGCTATTGTTTAATGGTATACATATTAAAAAAAAAAGCTTGCTAATAAAATATGCATACATATATGTACGTATATGTATATACTAAATATTAAAATTTAAATACTTATACATTCACAAATGGTATGCACATAACAAGCATTATATAAAAATGTGTGTGTCTTTATGATATTCGCTCTCATTTGATATGCTTGCTGAACTTTGATGAGACCAGAACTCGTTTTTAAATCCTCTCCACAGTTTCCGATTCACTCTTATCGCTTTTTCAATATTGAGAAGAAAGACTAAGACCGCGTATCAGCTAATTAATAATCATAAGCAATTAAATATATATATTCTTATCGTTATTAAATACATATATTTTACATGCAAAAAGAGCGTGTATTAAATTTTAATTTTGAGGTGGCTTATACTGTTTCAATTAAAATATGTGCTTCTTGAATACTGATATAAGATTCTTGAACCTACATAGATATGTGCATATGTGTATCTCTTTATACGAAAATTTCACTTTAATGCATTTTTTCTTTCATTTTTATTCCAGCAACATGACCACAATACAGGAACAGCCACAACAATCAACTCTACCTGCACAAACACCGCTGCAACAACCACAGCACCAGCAGTTTGCGTAAGCTATATCAATAAATAACAACAAATTAGAACACATAAAATAATTGCAAATGTAAACAAAAACAAATATGCTACAATCAGTACAATTAGTAGCGAGTGCACAAAGAATAAACTTAGAATTATATACTTATACAGTCAATGTAAATATATACTTATTATATATATTATTATAATTATTATATATATATATGTATACTTAATTAGTATGTATGTATGTATTTTTATTTATTTTGTTTTTAAGAATAAGCAACTAACAAACAAGTCAACGCCCTACATTTTTTGATCGATTGCCTAATTTTCTGAAAATTTTTTATAAAATTATAAATGTACACATAAAATATATACAAAAATTTATATACATTTTTTATACATATATTTAAATTAAATGATATAATATTATTGCGTATCATTACATTAATAAGCAATATGCATTCATTTTTAGTCATTTTGCGAATTTTCTCTTTCATTTCGTTTGTTTGCGATGAGGGACATCCCAACCAAAAATAGCAACCAAATTCGTCTAGCTACATTTTAATGTTATGCTGGCAAGTTACCAATTAATTTTCATATTCAACTCAAAAACAAACAAATTTAATTCTATATCCGATCTGCAGAAACTTTAATACCCTTCCAGAGATTTGTTATTAAGTTTCCTATACAAAGGAATTTAATTCTACAACGATTGATTGATATAAATAATATTCCTAGACAGTCGGCTATATATGTTATCAGCTTGTCGTTATGATCAGCAAAATTATCAATAATTTATAGTATCACAAACTACTTCTTCAATACGTTACATATTTTGTAAATAAATAACAATACGTACTACCTGTAAGGGTATAATCAAATTCCCTAGATTTTCTCTCACCTTCCTTTTTTTTGTTATTTTTGGCATTTGAAAATGTGTGCCGCGAACCGATAACCGACTTATCGATACGCATTCTCCCATCGGCAACAATGTTGATCTTGTCAATGTCAAGTTCACCCCCCCGGGCAACCGTTTGCTGTCTTGTAAGGCATGCATCCAAAATGAATGCAAAGGTTAACGCAGTGCAAATATTTGTCAATTAGCCAATAAAATACGACACTCACTAACAGATTGATTAAATGTATCTATGTTTCTATTTAACAGATTGCTCCCCAAGATCATTAACGGCGGCATTGCGGGCGTTATTGGTGTGACATGCGTATTTCCATTGGATTTGGTTAAGACTCGGCTGCAGAACCAGCAAATTGGTCCAAATGGCGAACGTATGTACACCAGCATGTAAGTGGAAATGCCTTTCATCCATACTATCAATTCAATGTTTACGAAAGTTTACTTCCTTCTCCAGGTTCGATTGCTTCCGCAAGACATACAAGGCGGAAGGATACTTTGGCATGTATCGCGGCTCGGGCGTAAACATCCTGCTGATTACACCTGAGAAGGCAATCAAATTGACGGCGAACGATTACTTCCGACACAAACTAACCACAAAGGATGGTAAGCTGCCGATTAGTAGCCAAATGGTAGCTGGTGGCTTGGCCGGCGCGTTCCAAATTATTGTGACTACGCCAATGGAGCTGCTTAAGATTCAGATGCAGGACGCTGGACGTGTGGCTGCTGCAGCAAAATTGGCTGGCAAAACCATTGAGAAGGTCTCAGCCACACAATTGGCCACGCAGCTGATTAAAGAGAAGGGCATTTTTGGCCTTTACAAAGGTCTTGGTGCTACAGGATTACGCGATGTCACATTTTCAGTCATTTACTTTCCATTGTTTGCCACACTCAACGATATGGGACCACGCCGCAAGGATGGCTCCGGCGAGGCGGTATTTTGGTAAACACACACTTTACAACTTGTCTGTTGATCTGGTCTAAATGTTATTTTTTTTATGTACTAGGTGTTCCTTCCTGGCCGGTTTGGCGGCTGGCTCGACGGCTGCACTGTCGGTCAATCCTTTCGACGTCATTAAAACGCGCTTGCAGGCCATCAAAAAGGCCGACGGTGAAAAGGAGTTTAAGGGAATTGTCGATTGCATTACGTAAGTTTTAGTATACATATATTTTAATATAATCTAATAAATATTTATCTGTAATCGCCAGCAAAACCCTGAAGCATGAAGGACCCACAGCGTTCTTCAAGGGCGGCCTCTGCCGTATGATTGTGATTGCTCCATTGTTTGGTATTGCGCAAACCGTTTATTATTTGGGCGTAGCCGAGGGCCTATTAGGCGTCCAGAAAAAGTAAATGACATGGAACTCAATTAAAATTATATCTGCGTTTACTCTCTAAATGTTAAATGTATATGTATGCGTTAATGCTGTTTTTGTTATTGTTAACGCTGTCTAATTTCAATGTTAAAAGTTAAAGCACGCCATAGAATAATGCAGTTAATAATGTTATTCTTCCTATATATATATATTTATATATACATATTAATCTATACGGTCCACATAATCAGACAATTGCAAATGAACTTAGCCCCAATGACAATAAGATAATGAAAATCAATGCTATTATTATGTAAGCTTTTATGTTTAGCAATATTTATAAAAGTTGCTGTTAGGGTCTCTCTATATAGTAGTTAACTATTCAAAGTAGTTGCAAAAATGTAAAAGACCTTAATTTTTTTTTAGTAAGAATTGCATTTTTGTTTGCTTTTAGGCAGCGGCTTAACTATTAGAAACAACTAAAAACATGAGAAAAATTTAAAATTCAATCAAATATACATATGACATCAATGTATGTATATCAAATATACATATATTTTAGAAGTTCAGTCACAACAATATCTTAGCGGATAAATGTATAAAATTTTGTTAAATTAAAAGTCTTTAGTTATTTTACATTGTGCGTATGAGTATAAATTTATCGTGTTATCATGACGACTGCCAAGAAACCTGAAAAATTCGCGTAAGTCTTTGGTCAGATTGGTGCATGCATTAGGTGGTTAAATTATTGCCCAATAGTTTGCTGCCCAGGATTATTAACGGCGGAATTGCGGGTGTTATCGGCGTTACATGTGTGTTCCCATTGGACCTGGTGAAGACACGTCTACAGAATCAGCAAATTGGCCCTAATGGCGAACGCATGTACAATAACATGTAAGTTGAAATTGCTGTCGCGTATTGGACATACATCTATTAGGGTGGACCCTAATACAATTTCAGGTTTGACTGCTTCCGTAAGACCTACAAGGCGGAGGGCCTTTTTGGCATGTATCGCGGCTCGGCGGTGAATATCTTGTTGATTACTCCTGAGAAGGGCATTAAACTAGCTGCAAACGATTACTTTCGGTATCACCTGGCTACACCTGAAGGCAAGCTAACACTGCTCATGCAGTGTCTGGCCGGAGGATTGGCTGGTGCATTTCAAATCATTGTGACTACGCCAATGGAGCTGTTGAAGATTCAGCTGCAGGACGCCGGACGTGTGGGTGCCGGCCAAGACTTGAAGAAGGTGACCGCATGGTCTGTCGCCAAGCAGCTAATGAAGGAGAGAGGCATATTCGGCTTGTACAGGGGCATAGGTGCCACTGGTGTGCGAGACATTACCTTCTCTGTCATCTACTTTCCATTGTTTGCTACATTAAACGACAAGGGACCCCGAAAGGCGGATACTTCTGGAGAGGCTGTCTTCTGGTGGTCCTTAATATCTGGTTTAGCTTCGGGCATGACTTCCGCTTTTACGGTTACGCCCTTAGATGTGATAAAGACGCGTTTACAGGCAATCAAAAAGGTGGATGGTGAGAAACAATTTGATGGCATTGTCGATTGTATCAGGTGGGCTGCGATTTTGAATTTGAGATCTTATATAATTCTCTAAAATAAATCACTTAATCCTTAGCAAAACAATGACACACGAAGGACCTAAGGCCTTTTTCAAAGGCGGCTTATGTCGAATGATTGTAATTGCTCCACTTTTTGGAATTGCCCAAATGATTTACTTCCTGGGCTTTGCCGAGCGGCTGCTTGGTATCCAGCAAAAGAAATCGGTTTAGCTAAATTCTCTAAATTATTTATTTTATGGCGGAGTAAAATTTCGGGTATTAATTATTTTTATACAATTCAATTTTTGAATTATATTGTGCTCAATTTGAAGAGCAAAATAAAACATATTACTAATTCGTGACAATTAACTCATGATAGTATTTATTCGTATGTTTAAATTTAAATTGATAGGTAAAATTTTAAAGATCCATCTCAAAACAAGATAGCTCAGACCGCTCTCATATCACAATCTATACAAACTTCGCCAACACCTTTATTTTAAATAACATCTGCTGGCTGGCTATTCGGTGTGGGTCCAGCATCTGCGCTCAAGTCCATATAACGATTGCGCTGCCAACGAGCCAATGTTGCACGATACCATTCAAGAAAGATGGCCTGTCGGAACAGAATGATGCCCATTTGTAGTATGAGCAGACCCATAATCGTAATTAAGTTCATAATTTCCCATTCAGCTAAGATGACAAACACCCAGATGAAGTAAACGCGTATGCCGTCAGCGAGTAGGCGATTGCCGCTGGATGAGAACTTCGTAATGGACATTCCAACACAGTTGTAAATGGCACATGAGAAGGTAAAACCGACCAGAGCAAGAATTATCATTGTGTTGCTTCGTAGTTGTGGAATAATATCGCTTAAATCATCAAAGACACCACGGGAGCTTTCATTAAATGGCACAACGCAGGGCACAAAGTTTAAGCAAACTGCTGCCAAAGCTGTAATGACAGTACCAAAGATGCCCTGCCAGCCAACAACCTGAATGGGCACCAAATCCGAGGCCTTCAAATGCTTCTCCTCGTATACATACTGAAAAGCATGAAGCACTTCTGCCATTATGACCAATAGATCGCCTGTCAGGATGGTGTTGTGATCTGTATGCGGTAGCGTTTGCTGATCATACTCAACACGCTGTACATCCAAGGCAAGTATGTCGATGATGCCGCATGTCATGGTGAATATAGCCAGCCAGTGGCGTGAGATCAACGTTTGGTTCAAGTACATGGTGCTGAAAAATCCCACAAAGATCAGGGCAGCGCCTGCAAAAGGCAAACAGCAATATGTTTACAAAAATACAACTCTTACTGCTGATAAACGCACCTCTTATCATTTGAAAACTGGTGGCATAAGTCAAATACAAGCCAGTGCACAGCAATATGGAAGCAATGGTACGCAGAAATGCGGGCAGCAACATGCTGAGTGGATGGAGTTCATTGCTGCCGCGTGTCACTATTAGGTCTTGCTCTGTGCTAAACTGAAGAAAAAAGAAAAATATTTATAATATAAAACAATAATATTGGCAAGTGTCGTTTGAAAAATTTTGATTTGAACTTACGCCGCGTCGATTCATCAGTATTTTGAAAATCTTGTAAACACCAAAGCAAAGAAATTCGCCCAAAAACATAAGCAGGGTTAAGATGACGGGATGCTGAAAGCGATGCAGTTTTCCATCACTGCCCTCTACCAATTGATTGCTCACCCATCTGTAAATTTATATATAATACATTTTCTTTTGGATTTGCGCAGTTTTTATAATGTTTATCCCAATTGTTACTTACTTGACCAATAAAACGTTTAAGGTGCCGCTCAATACGAACAGCAGTGTTACAAACACACGAAGATCCATTTCAATGCATTAATTTTTGCAAACTGAAGCGATTTTAATTAAATTTACAATTATTGACGTTCTTTGTGTAATTTTAGATGCGCAATGATGCAAACAACAACAGCGAATATATGTAGAGTCGGCTGCAGTGACTATGGGCACTTTAAAGCTGGACAACTGCTATTTAACAGAAAGCACTTTAAATTTGTTGTTTTATAAAACTATTAACTTAACTTAGCTTGTTGCTTTAAACTGCATAATTATAGTTTTGTGATAAAAACTGCAAATTTAATTGTAAACTTTTGCATGCCAAAGCTTGCCGGACTATGAAAATTTCGATGGCAATGCCACTTTTTAAGAGTAAGACAATCAGCTGTTTTGTGTTAGGTGGCAGCACATTTATGCAATGAGCGCGCGAATTTAAATGCAAGAATATTTCAAACAAGCGAGTTTTTTTTTTTATTATTTTTTATTAATACAAAACTTAAAAAATATCACAGGATATAGATAATAAAAAGAAAATTTAAATGAATATAAGTTCATGTGGGTTGCATCTAATCCGCATGTGTTGCATTCTGTGCGTTTTTCCTGTGAAAATGTACAATTAAATATTAAATAGATATTGGCTTATGCAGGTGCAACGGTATACCGTTATAACAATATATAAGAAATATAACAAAAAGCGTGTGTTCGTGTCTCACCTGTAGTGTTTTTTAAGTGTGATGTTAAGATTTGTTTGTATTGTATGTGTAGAAGTGCTTACTTAAGCTTAGAGCTCATCTCTTTGGTGAGACAGCGGCAGAGTCACCTCCTCAACTGTGCCCAGTCGTATGGTTTCATTTGGCTTAGAAAACTTTGGTATATATTCTACTGTATCACTGTTGCTAAACACCGAATTGTGTAGATTGTCCATTGGTGCCGAGGGATCGGGACTTGTGAGTGTTATTTTTGATTTTGTCGCAATTCTGTGGAATGTATTCATTTATGCATGCACGAGGTGTGTATAATGTTGTTAGTAAGGCGCTACGTTAATACTTTTTATTATTATAAAACCCAGTGCAGAGTCAGAAGTTGAAGTTTAAATTTGTACCTTAAGTACAGCTATTGAAAGTGAGCAGAGTTGAAGAACTTAATGGGTAGTCATAGGGTAAAGTTCTATTGACGCTGGCGGGTTCCACCGCGTGCTCCGCGCAATTTTTGTGGATTTCTAAGTTTAGATCATATCCAAATATATATATATGTATGCACGAATTTCCTACTAACTAAAATTGTGGTAGTATCAAATGGCCCACATTTCTTACCTATCTCTGGCTTGCATGCTGGCCTCTACATCAAGACTGCGTGGCTGACGGAAATCGCATTCCAGCGAGAAAGCCGAATCGCCAGGCGTTATTAGCTCCGGATCGTTCTGTATGACCACAATATTTGAATATAGTTCACCATCCTTGAGCGTTTGGCATTGATCCAATTGGAAGTTCATTTCCATTGTACGCGTTCCTTGACTCGCCGTGGGCTTCATAAAGCACGGGGCTGATTGCTTATAGAAACTGCCGCGCGTATACATGACGCCCGTAAAAGGTTTCTCAGTTTCCAGCACCACATTCATTGAATTCGCACCGCACTTCAGATTGACCTTTTGTATGCCCTGATCGCTGCCCTCGATTTTAAAGGTGTCCGAAAGGTCTTGTTCCCAGATTTCTGCAATGATGTGGGAAAAACGTATATACTTGTTTGCGAAATAATTATTTTCAGTTGATACTCGTTTCAGCAAACATTATGTGTAATTAGTGCAACTACTATATTTCTTACGGCGTGATTAAATAGGTGAATTAATATCGATTAAACCGCAAAACTAAATATATATCTTGTTCAAACTGCATTATTTCGAATTTTGCTTTATTTTAAAATGTAACAGATTTTATTATTAATGTTATTTTTATCTGTCTGTCTGTTTATATAGCTGCAATATCTTTCAGGAGATCTCCTTTAATGATAGGAGTTTAAATATTATACGAAACTTGCGAAGTAAGAAGAAATTTCTGAGATAAAATATTTAATATTAAAAGTTCTGCCTGTAAAGTCTTTTTAAATGATATATGTTCAAAAAATACATAATGATATGCGATAAAATGAATTTTGTAATAGAATTAAATTTACTTTATTCGAATAATAATTAAAAAATTAAATACTTATTTGAATCAACGTTTTCTGCACTTTAGTAAAGTTTACGGTGCATGGCCCTTTCTGAACCTTATGGATTTTAACAAGTCTTCTTTATTGAAGTACCGTTTATGTCTAAATATATTTTACCCAAAATTAAGCGTCACCTGCAGATGGAACTATAATAACATCTATACATTCGTTTCTAACCAGCGAACCACAACACAGAAAGTTTAAATCTTCGAGCACATCTCTATTTACTTTTTCTAGCCTTCTACGCCGGTTCCGTGGTTAAATTTAAACCGGTTCCCTTTGTTTTGGTCTGCCTAGAACTTAACTTGCCATTGAAAATTTCTCCACACCTTTGCGTGAATCAACGTTTCGTTGGGCCTTTTAAATGTCGTGTCGATAACCTACCTTGTTTCTGCTGCTGTTGTTGTTGTTGCTGTTGTTTCTTGTTACCCGTTGCGTAGACGGCTAGCAACATGTTGCAGCCTAAGAAAAGCAAAAGCAAATTTTGCATCCTCAACATATTACACTTGGCAACAAATTTTCTGATTTAACACAAATTTAACACTTGGCTTGGAGCACGACACACGTCCCAACGATTCAAAGCTGAAAGCAAAACTGACGTTTCCACTGCGACGACGCAGCGCATATAAACGCAGCCGAAGCAGGTGTCGACTCAAAGCTCGGCTCAAACAGCAGTAATCGAGAGAGCAAATGAGCGAGAGAGTGAGAGAGAGAGAGAGCGCAAGCGCAACTGAGAATCTGGTCAATTAGCTGGAGTACAGGTGCTGTTGCACTGCGCTTATCAATGCAAAACTAAATTTATTGGTATGCTTACGTGACGGTGAGTGTAAATACATAAAAAAAAAACATAGATGAGCCATAATGTGTACGATAGTTATAACTAAAATATTCGATACTATCGAACATTCGTTATATTTAAATAAATATAGCTGTGAAACAAGGAAACTGTTTTATTTTTAATAAGGTGAACAGTTAAAAATATAATAGTTCAAGTACAAAACAAGTACCAAGTAATACATAGAAATAATAAATTGGTATTATGTTTTTTAGGAATAATAAATTACAGGCAATATTAAAATGTCGAATTCTATTGTATTGTAAAAGCAACATGTCATAAAAAAAAGCAACATGTCATAAAACTATCGATAGTATCGATATTGTTTCTCCACCTTTGGTGTATACGGAGAGTGCACGTAAAATAAAATAGATTTAAAACACAGGCAGAAAATATTATTGCAAAGGTAAAACGCTGATCGCAGTTTAAGGAAAACAAAATGCGGCTTTGTCGACAGCATTTCCGCTTTTCATGCGGATTTTTGTTGTGCATTCATTTCGGATTGCATTTTCTTGATGTTGCTGTGATTGGTTGTACGAAACATTTATTATTCAAAATGTTATTAAACTTCCCCGTTTTGCTGCACTGTTGCTCGCTTGGACGGTTCTCCATGCAACAACAATGTGGCATGTTTTTCATTTTATTTGTTAAAATACATATTAACCATTGCGTTAATTAAGGCTTAATTAGTGCACAGGCTGGTGACCATGGCAGCGAAAGGTGGAAGTTGCATATTTGTTTGCTTTTTGGACAACTAACAAAAATTGCAATTGGAAAAGCTTAGGCAATTAGTCAATTGATATTACAATAATGGATTTGTTTTAATCTAACCACATTATTTACTTAATTGGAGTTGGCAATAATTTTGATTCAAGTAGAGTTATGTAATCTATCTTCCTTGAAATCTGTTTTAATATAATCTTTTTATCCATAAGATAATATAAATGTTGGTGTATATATTTATATTTTTTCGTTATTATTATTTTTCTTATTATAATATTTATTGATTAAGGTTATCAGAGTTTGTCCACAACTGAACCAGGTCATTTTTGTGACGTTCTTGGAAAACGAAGTAATTTTTTTATTTGCACTTGTGTTAGAGACTGGAGACTCTTTGTTTTTTTAATAAAAGCTATATATTCTGTACAACAAAATTGTATTTATCAAAATCGGGCAATAGATTAAAGAGATATGGCCCTTTTATTTGGATAAATATCGTGAACCTATTCAGTTGAGCGGTAGTGTATGTACATATTTATATAGAGCTAATTTTCAATGTCATAAAATTATTTTGAAGGTCAGAGTTTTTTGTGTATGCTAATAATTTGATGTGTATGCAAGAAAATGATTAGATTACCTTTTCGAAAACTAATTATATTGTCTTTTATCTCTAAGATCAATTAATTTATTTACATCATTAAAAACAAGAATATATAAAAGATTACTTTCCTGGAAGAAACCATGGTCAATATTTTAGAAAAACTTGATCTCCTTATCTATATACTATATAAGAAGTTCTTATTAAGAACACAGAAATTTTTAGTTCTCAAATTACTAAGCTCAGGAATTGTTGTGGATACGAATATAAATATCGCATACGCAGGAATTATTTTAGACATTTTATAGGTACATGTAAATAGTTTTAATTATTTTTATTTACAATTTTTTTTTTACATATCAAAAAGAAATCACAACAAATGTTAACTTTATTTATTTTTTCTTCATTGCGGCCCAGTAACGTTCCAGTTCGACGCCCTCCCAGTTGAAAGGCTTGATCAAAATGCTGAAAAAAATTGAAAACAAAAAAAAAATGCAAAATAGAGAGATTATTAAAATTGGCCAACGTAAAAAAACTAAAGATGTTCGATTAAGAGCAAAAAACATAAATTGAAAAATTACAGTATAGACATAATGCGATTGAGACACGAAACTGAAACAAGTTCAACAGGCAATATACCCAAATGGAGATTACTTAAGAGAGTAGCTGGCTGCCTACTGCACCCATGGCCAAGATTGACAATGAATGTGCACATAAAAAGACAATACCAGCGAACCAGACTTGGACCAGACTCGAACTCGAACTCGGATGCGGATTTGGATTCAGTGGGGGACTGTGAAACAAGTGAGAGTATGTATCTCCATCTCTATCTCTATCTCTATGACTTGTCAGTTGTGGACTTCAACTGCAAATGGAGTCGGATATGATGCAATAGTAACATTGTATCCGAGTTGCACAATTTCGGTCAACTTCCGAGTGCAAGTGCGAGTGCAACTTGACCGCCACTCACTTTTCTCTTAGATGCTGCAGCACTTCCTGCTCCTCGGCATTGAGGCCATGGTAAAAGGTATTTAAATTCATTTCGAGCAGCTGTAGTGTCTGCATGCCAGTGAGAAAGGTGGTCACATCAGCCAGTTGCATGGTGTAGTACATGGCCAGTTTGCCCAGTTCCATGTTATTATGTTCCTTGCACACTTTAGAGGCTCTTGCCGCTAGTTGCTTTTGGTCATCCCTGGCCGGATGCCAGGCTGGTGGGCCTCCATTGGTGAGCAGGCCCATTGCATGAGCGGCGGCACAAATAATGCCCAAATTCTGGGATTTAAAGAAGTCCATATACTCCAGCAGTGTGTTATCCGTAAGCGTATAACGTGTATATGTGAGCACCGTCTGGCGAATAAAAAAAAATAATTAATATAAAATTTTAGCTAAGATTTACAACTTACATCGAATCTGCCCGCGGCACGTGATATGCATTCCTTTAACACGGATAGTGGATAGGCGGATACGCCAATATACTTGGCCTTGCCCTCTTTGACCAACTGCTCCAGTGTGGGCAATGTCTCGTTGAGCACAATCTCCAAGTTGGGGGCAAATTCAATGTCATGTATTTGTATCACATCCACATAGTCCAGGCCCAGCAGCTGTAGACTCTTCTCTACGCTCTCACGTGTCTTTTTTGCACTAAAGTCAAACATGTGCTCGTAGTCCAGCTCATAGCGTGCCACCTTGGTGGCTATGTAGTAGGCCTCCCTAGGCACATCCTTGAGCGCCTTGCCGAGCACCTCCTCCGAACGTCCCTGGCCATACCAAGGCGCTGTATCAATATAATTAATGCCGGCTTTTAAGGCTTCCTGCACCGTTTTAATTCCCTCATCCAACTCAAAGCTGCAACAACAAATATGTTTACATATTTATTTAAAGATCTCCATTTATTCTCTTTTTTTTTCAATACACACCCATAGTTGGCACAGAGCGCACCTCCACCGAATGAGATTTTGGAGATTTCTAGACCCGTTTTACCAAACTTGCGGTACTCCATGCGCTTTACTTGCGCCTCATCGTGAAAACCCTTGACATATGTAGCTGGTAATTTTCCAGACATATTTATTTGTATATTTATTTGCTCAAGTATTTAATTTACACGCTCTTTACGTTCAAGCTTTGTGAAGACCACAATAAATACTGATAGCAAATTCTAACTGCGGCATTTTTTTTTTCTGAGTTCTTCAATATCAGAGAGCGGCACGATTGAGAGAGAGCGGCATGTCAACAAGCAGGGCACGATATAGAGAGCCATAGGTAACGACAAGACGGCTGCAACTTTTCGGCTCTCACTGCGCATGTATGTCACATTTTACTAAAGACGACGCAATAGACTCAAAATGTATGATAAATAGGCACTTGTTTTAGTTAATCGGCTGCTGCTGCTGATGGGGGGATCTGATTTGGATGGGACTCCCCGCATAATATAGGAAAATGTCAAGCGCATCTAATGACATACCTCCGACTTCTACATTTCCCATACAACACCTGCAATAGCTTCCAAAAGTCAGAAATTGGTGAAAAATTTGTATCTTTGTATGAAAAAGTATCTAAATTTTCAAAGTATGTTTATGAAACTTAGTACATATGCATTTTACATATAAATATAGTACATATTCTAAAATGGATCAGATCGGATAACTATATCATATATTTTCGGTTCTAATCTGAGTTTGTTGTATGAAAAACTTTTTTGTTTATCAATATATGTTAACCAAACCCACTATAGCTATGCCTCAGTCTGTACTTTACAAGCTGACCAAATCTGATCAAAATCGGACCGGTACATCTTACGCTAAATACTTTGAAATAGAGATACTTTTCATAAAAGATACAAATTTTTCAACAATTTCTGACTTTGGTACGCTTTTGTAGATAATCTATTCAAAATGTAGAAGTCGGAGGTATGTCATTAGATGCGCTTGACATTTTCCTATATTATGCGGGGAGTCCCATCCAAATCAGATCCCCCCGTCAGCAGCAGCAGCCGATTAACTAAAAAAAGTGCCTATTTGGCGTAGACTGTGAGTCTACTGCGTTGCCTTTGGTAAAATGTGACGTCACACGACTGCGACGCAATATAACGGAACATAACGGTCGTGCGCGTGGCGTAACCTAGTCTCTCTCAATCGTGAAGCAGGGTACATTTAACAAGGTAGAGCTATTAGAGCATGCTCTCTCAGTTTCGCAGGGCCAGACGTTGACAGTTGTGCTTTGCACGAATATTCTGGCCCTAAAAAAACTCAAATGACTGTACCTTGTTAAGTGTATACATTGGACGTATAAGTGTGTGTGTGTATGGAGTCCGAGATTGCAAATTAAATAGTCTGCTTGTTGTTGTTGAGTTGATTACAGGGCTGGTTTAGTTGAAGTGGGGGTAATTTAAAGAGCGGAAATCAAAAGGTATCAGTCTAATTAGAATATGCTACATTTAAGATAGTACATTATAATCACGTTGTGAAATTGATTATAAACTATTGGCAGAAGTGGAGTGCACAACAATTATTTAATGTATATACTATTACATTCTTATAATATTGATAATAATAATTTACTCTTCAGTAAGGCTTTTCCTTATTGATTTGATTATTTTGAGTTAGCTAAATATAGTTACTTAATATGTTGTTGTGTTCTATTCAAGTGTGCTTGACTGGAAGACTTCCAGGTCTGAAGACACCTATGATTGACATAATCATATACACAAAGCACTTCTGGTGGTAGCTCCTATCCTCTGCATCGAACAAGGTAATATAGTTTCTAGAATAAATTTGTTGATCAATATACGATCGTTATGAAATTCACAATGAAAAAAAAAAAACAAAACATCTCCGACTATATAAAATACATTTTCTTGAGCACTTTAATATAAAGATAAAGAATAAGTTCGTACCAAGGACTTATATGTAAAACTAATACAATATTTTTTAAATTTGATAAATATGCTTCAATAATTTTATAGTAAATTTAAAAATAGTAATTTTTAAAACATTTACTTTCCTTTAGGTAAATAAATCGGAATTGTAGCGCTCCTGTTTTTAAAAGCGTAAAGTTCTCTTTAAAATAAAGAGTAAATCAATATTCTCTTATTTTGCTCATATGCTTTATTTATTTTTAGTAAATCCATATATGCATTCCTCTTAATTATATACTTCTACATAAGTTTTTATAGAATATCACTACGCAACGTTTTTACTGTAATCACTTTATTTTTAAATGCACAATAGAGAAATATCCTAAAATATAAAGATAATTATTTAAAATATAGGGTCTTCTAATGTATTTAAAGTCGTTTAAAAATATTAAATTTATATTAATACTACATATATAAAAAATTATAGAACTAAGCTAAAAAATTGATTAAATAGTGTTCAAGATAAAACACTAATAAATATAAAAATATTATATTATTATCAATTGGAAGGGATATACTATATCAAATTTATATACTTTTCTTAAAAATCGGAAATTTAAGGACAATTTAAGTAAGTATATTCCAAATGAGACTCTGTTGATTAAATCAATTCAAAAAATAATAATTTTGTTGCTTAGTGTAATATAGTATGTATTTATGTATTTACTTATATTGTTTTGAGTAAACAACGCTTTGCCGGTTTTATTTTTTTTGTTGTTATTTGGTTCGAAGAGTGCAATCACAAACCTATACAATTTTTGTTATAATTAGAAATATAATACATTTGTGCTGATAGGGACTGTACCAGGTAATGCAAATCAATCTGCAGTTGAACTTGAGCTGATATTGCAGCTGGAATATGTATTAAATGAATATTAAATGTGAATAATCGGTATTTGTATATTGTTTCTAGGCACCAGAATCTTACACTGATTCTATATTCGGCTTAAAAAAATGTAATAAAAATGCAATTAAATTATACTAGAAAGACTTTATTATAGATTGCACTACAGATCAATGATAACGAGTTTCCTATTAGATTTCAGGGTCGTTGCTCTATCAGATACCCAAATTATCGTCTATTAGAAACAGCTTTTGTCTGGAACAGCAAACTACTTGAAGTCCCCGATTGTTGATAGGGTAGATCCCCAGCTGTAGGACTGCTTGAAAACACTGCAAAAGATAAAAATAAAATATAATATAGAGTTCCACTTTAGTTTAGCTGCTAACCGGTTGGCATAGGCCAAGTTCGAATGCCTCTGACGCAATGCTAACACCAAATCCGAATTGCACAATTTCGCAAAAACAAGTTTAACTCACTTTTCGCGCAGATATTGCAGTACTTCCTGCTCGGTGGGACTCAGGCCATTGAGTACCGCATCCAGATTGAGCTGCAGCAGACGACGATTGGGTATGCCTATCAAGAAGGTAGCAGCGCCTTCCAGCTGCATGGAATAATACATTGCCAGTTTGCCCAGCTCCACGCCACGTTGCTTGCAAATATCGGCGGCTTGTTTACCAATCGAACGCAGCTCCTGGTTGGCCGGATGCCAGGCTGCCGGGCCAGCATTAGTGAGCAGACCCATGGCATGGGCGGCGGCACAGATGACACCCACATTTAGCTCCCTAAAGGCTTTCATGTGACGCAAAAGTGTGTTGTCCAGCAACGTGTAGCGGGCATAGGACAGCACCATATGGATGCGACCCTTGCCCAGTTCCGCGCACTCCTTAAGTACGTCCACATCATAGCCAGTGATGCCAATAAAACGTGCCTTGCCGGCCTTCACAAACTCCTCGAGCACGGGAATCGTTTCGTTGACAACCATGTCCAGACTGGGCGCCACATCCACATCATGCACCTGCAGCACATCCACATAGTCCAGCCCCAGTAGACCCAAGCTCTTCTTTACACTCTCACGGGTTTTTGCTGCCGTATAGTTGAACATGTTTTCGGGCTCGAGTTCGTAGCGTGCAACCTTCGTGGCTATATAGTAGGCCTCCCTGGGCACATCCTTCAACGCCTTGCCCAGCAGCTGTTCCGAACGGCCCTGACCGTAAAAGGGCGCCGTATCGATGAAGTTAATGCCCCGTCTAATGGCATCATGCACTGTTCTAATGGCTTCCGCCTCCTCGTACTCTTTGTAGAAGGCGTCAGTTAAGCAGGCACCACCCAGCGTTATCTTGGACACTCGGAGACCGCTGCTGCCCAACTGGCGGTATTCCATTTTACGAACCTGCTCCTCATTGTGGAAGCCCTTCACAAAGGTAGCTGGTAGTGTTCCCGACATGTCTGTAATCTCAAACTGAACTGTGCCTTGCACTGAAATGTTTGCAATATTTATACTTTAAATACTTTATATATATTGACGATTGCATTACAAACACATATCACATATGATCCTCCCACACATGCACATTATATATATTGTAGTATAAGTGGGCTTGTTGTTAAATTAGAGCTCATTCAATGATTCTGCCTCTTTTCATCCAACTCAATTGATTAGATTAGAGCAAGCTGTACTCTTATTTTGATTCTTTAGTACTGTGTTCTCTTAGGGTTCTGAAGAGTCTTAAGATTCGCTCTTTAGAATTTGTTCAAGCCACAGATTCGACTATAAAATCGGAATAAGCTTCTTCTTAAATATAAGTAAATTCAGGAGATTCAGAACTATAAAATGGGAATAAGCTTCTTCTTAAATATAAGTAAATTCAGGAGATTTGGTTAGTCGACTCAAGGTTAAATGATGTATTTAAATAAATAAAGTAGTTTTTGTTATTTAATCCGATATTTTTCGAACTACTTCAGAATTCCTTTTTAGGAGTTTTTCACAGCGTCCTGTTCGTTAGCTGTGGGGTTTATTACTAGTACAATTTATCGGATTAAAGAACAAAAACTAAGTTTTTATTTAAAAACATAATTTAACCTTGAGCCGACTAACCAAATTTCCGAACAAACAAAGGTCACACCAAATCATAACAACTATAAGAAAAATTTGTAAAAATGATTAATTTGTAAAATATTTAAATATCTTAAAAAATATTTAATTTTTTTGGCCTAAATTTACTTTTATTTAGAAAATTTTGATTAGACCAAGATTTCTATTATAATATGTGATGAGCTTTTCAATAAATTTAATATATTGTTTGAATATATTGATTGAATCTTTTAATACAAAAAATTGTGTTTTAATATATTTAGATGGATTAAAAAACATTCCTAATTGTTTGAATATATTGATCGGAACTTTTAATATAAAAATTTTGTGGTCTGGACTCCAATGTGATCAGTTTTACTAATATTTAAGGAAAATGATTGGCCTTAATAGTAATTTCCTTTTCAAATTACAAACTTTGCAAATAAAATACATTTATTTTATAAACACGACCATTATGTTCAGATATTATAAAACTTTCTGCAATGATCTATTATCCACAACAAACCAAATAATATATTTTTTTATATATTCAGATATTATAAAACTTTCTACAATGATCTATGATCCACAACAAACCAAATAATATATTTTTTTATATCTGCTCAATTTACTATGTAAACATTTTGTAAACCAATACTTCTAAGATATTAACTAATTGATCTATTTACTTTAAAAAACATTATCACACTTGATTTATTTATTTATTTAAAGTTGATATCAAGTGCTAGTAATTATTTGCCATAGTTTCCCTGGCTGATAAAATTAATCTATTAACTTATCAGCGCTGCTCATCCGCAAATATTCAATAGATTTGAAAATATTTATATTTACTTATAGTTTGTGTTTATTTTTAACATACTATGTACTTTATTTATCAGAGAGATTTGTAGCTACAGTTTCGTTTGCTTAATGTGTTTCTTTTCCAATCGTTGACAAAATCATTATAAAATAATATAAATATATATATATATATGTATAGTAGATAAAAAAGAGATACACACAGATTATACAAATGCAACTCTGTTTTAGAAGAAGACATCGAAATCACCATGGGGCTGATAGGGCGGCAGCTGGGGTCGACGATGCTGCTGCGTTGGCCTGGGCACAATGATGTCATTAATCTCATGCAGAATTCCATTGGTGGCCACAACATCACATTTGGTGACGCCGGCGTTCTCGATCTTGGGACGACGGTCACGTGTAATGCGCAGATGTTGGCCCGATATGGATTCAATGGAGCGCACAAATGGCCAATTAGTGGGTATAATTCCAGCACAGCAGACCACATCGTTGACAATGTGCGTCTTGACCTGGGCCACCAGTTCGGCCTGACTCTGTGTTGCCTTGGATTCGCCGGACTCGTTGAACTCCTCGAATACATCATTTTTGGGCACCAACAGGGTAAAGCTGTCCGAATCATTTGACAGCAATTGGGTCAAGTTGGCCTTGCGTACTAGCTCCAGGAATTTGCTATAATTAGGATTAGCCTCCAGGGATTTGAGCAGGTTCTAATCGAAGAAAGAAAACTTAGACAAAGTTCAAGTAGATTTTAGTTAATTAAACTTACATTCTTGGGCGGCGTCAGTGGACGATCCAGTTGATGCAACACGGAACCGCAGCTCTCGTCATCAAAGTGCACCAGACGGGCACAGTTGACGGTGGCCCTGTTCATGACATCCGAGAAAAGTGCATGTGTGGAGTAGAGATTAAGACGAACATTTGTGCCCGCTGCTGTGGGCAAGGAACTCTCGGATAAATCACAAGTCCTTATCATTGGCTTGATCACATGATAGTTGAGGAATTGCTGCAATTCCTCGTTATTTTTCAATTCATTTGGTTTCTCTGCCAACAGACGTGTCCACTCCGAATGCTGCATTGCCTTGTCTGTGGGTGCAAAGATTGTCACATTGTCCAAATCATCGAATTTATCATCAAAGCCCGAGGCTTCCAGCAGACTCTTGAAGATTGTCAAATTCTTTTGCAACATCAAAGTGGTCATAGGCAGCGCCGATTCTGTGGGCAGAATGGTGTCCACAATGTGTAACACTCCATTGGTGCCCATAATATCCGCATCCAAAATCTTGGCCGCATTGTTAATGTAGATAGCAGGCTCCTCCGTTTGATTCACGGCACGTTGTGTGCGATTGAGCAGCAGCGGTTCACCCAAGAGATTATAAGCTGTCGTCTTAGCACCTGGCAGCGTGGCCAATGAGCAGAAGGTCAAGTCAAGCATGTGATTCTTAAGTATATCTATTTAGGGATAATTTAAAATATGTTTTAAATTAATATTTTTGCAGGTAATATATTTTATTAAAGATAAAGTCACTTCTTCCTGTTGGTTTTAGAGCTATCATTGCTGAAAACTAAATGATTTTGTATCCCGGACTTTATAGAGTCGATTTACATATAAAATAGGTCGCTGATTCCGAAAAAAAATTTTAAAAAATAGGTTGCCTGGATCGTTTTTGAGATAATCGAAAAAAGCTAGATTTTCGACTTTGGTAAGGTGAAAATAATTTCGTTTGTTTGTCTTTATGTTTTTTATAATATCATAATTAATTACTAAGAAATTCTTATTTGATTAGAGAGAGTATTTCATGGTAAAGCATATTAATAATTCATTATGCTAATAATTCCCAAGCTGTACATATTCATATTATTAAGGTGATCATAGAATTTGTATGGAAAGATTTTTATAAGCATTGTTATTGTTTAAGAATTGAGTTTTCTATGAAACGTGAGGAAATTTCGGATTCAAGTAACAGGAATAGCTTTATGGACTATCCAATACTTAGTTTTAAGGCCTGATGAAATTAAAACAACAACTAGACGTTCTAAACCTATCATCAGATTCGGTGAACAAAGCTGACTTCCCGACAAAAAAAACTCCAAAACCCGATAACAATTATGTAATATCGAAAACCGACTTTAAAGTGTCCTTGTGAGATCGGAAGCAGACTTTCAATAAGTACAAACTGGTCACAACTATAGATAGCTATCACAGCTACAATTCCACCCCAATTACTACTCACTGGAAGCACAGCCACGTCCTTCCTTCAAGGCACGTCTCAAATGTGGTTCCAGCTTATCAAAGGCCGCATCCGTGGGCACAAAGATGGTGACAGGCTTCTCATCTTCCAGTATGGCACTGATATTGGTCTTTTCCAGCACAGTGCGCATTATGGACAAATCGGCACGTTCACGTATGATATCCATTACATTCTTGGACAGAGGTTTGAGCACACCGCCCAGTGTATGCACCAGAGCCTGTTCCGCGAGCTTGTCATGTTTCTCAATGGGCACACAGTTGGCGGCGTAGCGATAGGGTTCCAGACCGAGAGCCGGTGGCAGCTGGTAACTATTGATGCGTATCTTCTGGCCAGGCAGCTCACTCTGCAGCAACTTCTCATTGGGCACATCCTCCAGCTGGACATCACCCAGCACTGAGTGCAGTTTGTAAATTGACGAAATTGATGAGGCATCTGCCTTGCTGTCCTCTACATTCTGTACGGGAATCAAATAAAATGTTTTAGCAGGAAATTTAAGAGTTAATTGGTTACTCACATTATCCTGCTGTTGTTGTCCGCGATACTCCTGGAAGGCTGCATCATTGGGCACAAAGAGCGTCACTTTCTTGCCACTGCCACTTGCCAGCATGCCACCCAGCTCGCCGGCACTCTTGGCGCTCTCAATAAACTGCTTGGCTCCCATATCGGCGGCTGTTGCTTCGATGTCTTTGATTTCGATCTTCTCGCAGGGCGTGGTGAAATCTGCATTACGTGGACGTCCATAGCCGTGACAGCATTGACGTGTCAGAGTCACCGTCTTCTTTTTGCCATTTTGATTGACGCTGCGCATGTGCCAAGAAATTAAAAATTAAATATAAATGCAAAATTCGTTTCTTGTATATATTTTGTTGCTCCACTTACATCTTAGTGCAGACGTGCTTGTTGGGTTTCTCGGCACAGGAGTTCACACTGAAGTGGAACTGGCCAAAGAGTGGAGAGCGCACTTCACTGCCAGCGCCATCACGTTCCTGACCAAAGGTGTCCACAGTTTCATCACCATCTGTTTCCGTAGTTGCGCCTTCGTTTTCCTCTTTTTCGGTGCATACATTTGGTCTACGAGCAACAGAAAATATATGAAATTAATAAATGAATTAAATTGATTTTTGGTCATTTTGATTTATATAAAATTTAAATTAAATTAAATTTTAAATGCATAAATAATGCAAAGAAAAATCGACTATTGAAATGTGCCCATATTTTAATATTCAATTTACTTATAGAATTTTAAAATTAATTTAAATACATTTAAAATGTACAAAATAATCAGTTTGTATAACTGATGTATAAAATTTGGTTGATATATATATAGTTCTAATAAAAGACATACCTAATATAATATATCCTTCCCTTTGGGATTCAAATATTAAAATATCTCAGTAAGATAGTGGTAAAAGTTATTGTGTATGAAAATCTTTAAAATCGGATTAATATAATTGTATTTTTATTATTTATTTATTTATTTAGTTTCCCAGCACTACAAGTATTAACTTATAATTAAATGTGCTAGTCACAATGTGTAATTACTCAAATTAATATTTTATTTCATTATAAATTTGGTAGATTTATTTGAAAATATTATTCTAAATTCAGAATCAAAATTTTGATAATATTTTTAAAAATGTTATAGTGTAGATTTATTTAAAATTATACATTAATTTAAAGAGTAGATTTTTTTAAAATTATTATTTTATTCAGAATCGCAATTTTGATTTTATTTTCATAAATATTATATTTAAAATATTTTTTATAATTTTTAACAGTTTCTAGAATTAATAAAGATGCAATCAAAAAATTTATTCATCCTTCTGATTTGTTTATTAATTTTTTTGTGTTGTATTAAAAAATTTATTAAAAATGTATTAAAATGTGCATATTTAATTTTATTTTTTTAACAAGTTTTCTTATTGACACCGTAATAAGTTATACATAATTTCCACCAGGATAATTCTTCAATAATAATTTATTTCACATTTTACAGCACATTCTATATGTTAAGCCCAGTTACTCTACTTAAATAGTGAATTTCTATCTAAATTCATAGTTGAGCTACATTTTGGCAACCTCGTTTATAATTTTCGTTTATTCATTATTAATTTAGCATACAAGACAAGCCCTAAAAAATTGTATTAACCATAAAATATTTGGCATTACTTGTTAATTTGACAAATCGCAGACATGCAAATTAAAAGTCAATGTACTCAGACCAACTATTCATATACCATGCTGTATATGGTATATGTATATAAGGTAAAAAGTATATAAATATATATATAAATATATATCTATATATTTTATTATAGTCAGTCAGAGCCCAATAAACGCACCCCATGTGAGGGCATTTACTTATCTGTCCATCAATGTGAGCTCTGATGAATGTTTGCATTATGAATTCGCATGTAGATAGGTTTATTCACATAGTTATACTTATATATATGATATATACTGTAGTATATGCTTTATAGAATTAACAGCTTAACAACTTTGCCTGCCTTCAATTCAATTATTTGAATGTGTGCGCCACAAAGCGGCTCATTGTGTGGACATAGATTTTATTTTTGAAATTTTCTCGATTTATACATGAATATACAGTATATATGAGTAGTACACTAAACATATCTGTACTCTTCATGTTTATTTGTGTATAGAGATAATTTTTCAATTGCTGCGTCTGACTTTCGTTCTCAGTTGAAAATAAAAACAAATGCAATGGGTACACGACCAGTTGATTTCACAATTTTTGCTTTAATAACAATTTAGAAAAGTGCAAACGACATCTGTATATACACTATATATACATATATCTGTGTATATATTGCACTTTATAACTATCCATTCACATTGCACATAAAGTAAGCTAGTTTGTAATTTTGCTTTCTGAGCAATTAATATAGAACCCGCTGGCCAACTTAATAAACCAGTCAAGCAATTTGCTTAGATCAGCTGCTCACGGTTCACAATCTCATTATTCTTGAGTAAAATTCAACATTAAAATTGTTTATTATTATGCACGATGGTCGCCCCAGAAGCTTCATTAGATGGCGATAAGTTGAGAGAACTATTACAAATCAAAATTATATATTTAATAGCTCAAATGGACTTGACATTGAGTTCGGTTAATTGCCAAATGCCAAGAACGTTGAAATCAGTCGAGTATGATTAGGAAAGAACCGAACCAAGTGACCATAACATCTAAATATGTAGATGAGTTTTTTTTGGCTTTTTTTTTATAAATATTTTTACTGATTTGAGTGAACATACATATACTTAAAAGAAGAGCATGACTTTGAATAAAATGTTTAATTTTCTATCTGTTTGTAGTAGTTTTTTAGAGCCAGAGAGCGAGAAAGATTAAGAATCGCAAATCTTTAATATTTTACTTATAATTCTGGAACTGAAAAAAAATATACCTCTATGTTCAATCGCAAATCTTTAATATTATAATTATAATTTTCGGGAACAAAAAATATCTTTGAATTTAATTTAATAAAAATATACCTATATGTTCAATCTGTACTCTTAAAATTTAAGTGAAACATTATAAAATATGTTAAATTGCACATTATACTATATTTTGAGCAATGCAATCTTTTTCGCAATGTCATTGGTGTTGTGTATGTATTTTAATCTATGTATGCCTGATTTATTTCAATTTCAGATAAAAACTTATCAAAAACACGATTTTTTCGAGCTCTTAATATATATATATATTTTTTTTACTTCTTTTTCAATCTATATAAATATATAAAAATGGAGCTAAAAAAATGTAAAGATATTCATCAGTTGAATATGGCTGTGCCGATTTGTCTAATTTTTTTTCAGTTGTTCTTAATTGCCAGCAAAAAGGTTTAAACAAAATAAAATTTTATAAAAACTTTCAGGAAAGGTCGCTAGCGCAACAACAGAAGTAATTACTGTTAAAGTACACAGCACTGTTAACGTTTACAGCACTTTCACAGCAATCACCGTAGGCAGTATTTTTCTTATGAAATACTACAATCACAGTGTGCAGTATTTTTTAAATAAATACGAATTGGGTGTTAATATTTAAACGTAGCGGACACTAGAAATAATTTATATGCAATGTCATTGTCAAAATAACAGAAAATTTATTAATAATTTTTATTGAAGTCAAAAGTGGTTTCAAGTAGTAGAATTTAATGGAATTATACGCTGCCGAAATAAAAACGCGAGCTAAAAATCAAGTGAATTTAAATACGCGGGTTTTGAAGGGAAATTCGTAGAGGGAAATTCATTTCCGCGAGATTTTGCCGAAAGTGAGAATGGGAACAGGCCTGTATATGGCAGAGCAACGTTTTTTTCGAGGCAGGGCGTAGCAACGCACGCTAGATACACTACTTCATTATAATTTATAATTATAATATATATATATATAATTATAACTTATAAATATTGTACTTACCCCTTCCACCAAGGCTCCTGGGCATTACCAAAACCAAAACCGCCAAAAGAGTTGAAAAATTCATTGCCAAAGAATGGGAATGATTGCTGGAAGAAGACAGCCGGATTGGGAGCATTCACATCCGTGGTAATAGCATCGACATCTGTAGAAGAATTCACAGCTGTATAGAGACTAATCACAAAATATTAGATTTGGCAACTTACTGAAGGGCTTCTGTTGCAAGCCTGTGGGTTGGGGCTGTGTTGCAACAGCTGCTGCTGCTGTTGCCACATCCTGTCGTCCTTGTTGCTGTTGCTGCTCCAGTGGCACAAACTCGGTATCGCTAATGCTATCGCTTCCAAAGCCGCTACTGTAGAGTGGCAACAATGGCACATTAGCTGTGACTTGTGGGCGTATTTGCTGTGCCGCCAGCGGGGCTGGCGGGGGCGCTGCCCAAACGCTTGCCACACGCTGCGACGGCTGAGCACGCAGTGGTTCTAGCGGTGCTAGTGGTGCAAATGGTATGGGCGCAAAGAGCGTGCGATGCAGCGGCAATGGTCGTGTTAAATGTTGCATAAAGCTGTCAAGTAGGGCCGCAATGGGAGTGAAGTGTTGGGTTAGTGTTATGTGTAGTGTTGTGTAGTGTAGTGTTGATTTGAGTTTTGTGTTTTTTCATGCAAATTCCAATCCAGAACTTAACCCCGAAAGTGTACCCACACCATAATTCATATGCCTTCCATTGTTTCGCACATAAAAGAAGCTCCGGCCTGGCCCGACATTCTCTTTCCCTATATATATATATATATATATCTATATACAATATAGTATACTGCCCGATCGTGCCCATTGTTTAGCAATTGTTTTGCGCAGCATTTCTGTGAGCCGCATACTAATTCCTCCTACATTCATTAACTGAGAAGCTAATACTATAAAAAAAATCAAATGAAAACGACATTTTAAAACTTGCGAAAAATTCCCAAAAAAAATAAATATACGTTGCACTTTGCCGACATTAATCAAATGGGATTTATGTCTTTCGATTTTAGGTGTTCGAAAATAGCAGAAAAAAAGACGTAAAACTTAAATATACGGGCCTAATAAACGTACACGTAACTCAAACTCCTTCACGTGACTCATTTGCACGCTTTATGCAAACAAATGTCAGTCCGCTTTCTATTGACAAAAATGTTGTGTTAAATATATAAATATTTGACTTTTCCTATAAACAATATAACTTTGAGACCTTTTCTGTTGATTCAAGCTCATTAGCAATTCTCGCCACGGAAGTTAATTAAAAAAAAAATAGATGTTTTAAAAGCCAAAACGAATAAAAAATAAATTTAAAAAAAATAAATAATATGCTGGAAGTGAAAAACAAACAAATTTTTATTGTGGCCACACTCTTTGGAGTTCTAAAAAAATATTATTATTTTTTTTACGGCAACTTTATCTTATATGAGTCATGAATTGCGTTGTCAACAAGGGCTCAAAGCAAAAAACAAAAAAGATTTATTTATTTTTATTTTTTTTTGTCAGTTTTACAATCTTTCGACAGAAATGTTCAAGTAAATGTAAGTATATATTTATACACACTACAGCATGTCACGAACTTGAGAAGATTATAAAAAATTTGAGATGTTAGTTGGCTTAAACCAGGCTTGAATCCGCAGGCATTTGGTAGACAAACTCTTAGCCATAAAATAAATGTCAAGAGAAACCCGTTACAAAAATGAAATGGGTTTGTCTTTGAAATGGAAAAACATTTTAACAAGTTCAAAACTGCGTGATTAAAAAGGCATTAACTCTTTTCAAGTGAAGAGAAAATGGTAAATAGGAGAAAGATTACTTTAATTAACATTTAATATGTTTCATTAAAGCATTTGTAATTACACATTTAAAATTGTGATCAATTGACATTACTTGAAAATAAAACGAATATTTGCAAGTGCAAATGTCTAGATAATAATGATAAATGTATTTTGAAATCCCTACTAATGATTTGTATTCTAATTGTTAACATTGAAAAACAACTTAAAAATATAAAGACGATTCATTGTTTGAGTATTAGTTGCTAATTGAAACTAGAAATATTCAAACAATTAGGAAAGCATTATTTGTTTTTTAATTAAATGGCAAGCTTCTGGAACCTTACTAATTTCATTAAATTAAATTGTGCATTCGTTGCATTACATTAAATTATTTTTTAATTGTATGTAAAAAATTGTAAAACTGGCCCAAAGCGAAAGTCATTGGCCACAGTCAATGAGCAATGGACTCAAACCTGACTATGATTAAAAACGTAGCGAAAAGTAGAACTAAACAAATTACAGCAGCTGAAAAATAGGTCATGCCACAGGTTGACCCAGTTGTAGGGTATTTTTACTTTAAATTGCTACTCTGCAACTGATTCAAAATTGCATCTAATGAGGTGTCAAAAGTTAATTAGCTACATTTCTGGCAATTTTCGTGGGCGCACTCTGATGATTGCCATCAACACAAAAAAATGGTGTCAAAATGAGTGGCAATTGTTAAACCTGGTAAAAAACAACTAAGTACTGGGTCTACAGCTCGTGTCTAAGGTTGCTCGGTTGTAATCAGCCATGTGTAAACGGGGCTCAGACATGCAAGGCAGCAAAACGATCCAAAAGATACAACGATCATCTGTCAAATCCCGTGACTGCATCTGTAACTGCATCTTCTACGGATGCCCTAAAGATTTGCTGACCCACTTTGTGTGGGCATTGTTCTCATCGATGTTGTTGTTGTTTTTGTTTTTTTTTGCAATTCTTTTTGCAATAATCTTGAACTGTAGTAGGGTTAAATGATCTTTGCGGCGTTTCTTTGTGCCGAATTTCGATTGAGATACTTTGGTTTTAATTTAACAATCTGCTTTTGGCAACAAATTGGGCCAACAAATTTAGGTTCGATAAACGAATTAATTATACCTTATCTTCCAAGTCTCAATTCAAATCTTAGGGTATGTTTATAGCGACTATACTCTTACTTAGTGTCGGGGGTTTTTTTTCCTGAACAGTTTCGGCTTAACTTTATAAATTGAGGTCACTACAAAATTCGACTTTCTTTCCGCGTTTTCAGGGAATATTTTTTTTGTTATTTGTTGTTTATATTGTGTTCTTTTGCTGTAGACACATTTTTTGGCTTACTTTATTTGCAATATCGCTTAGCGTGTTTGTGTTTTTTTATTTATTTTTTATTTTTTGCTAAGTCAACGCTATAAATGGTGAAATTTCACCAAGCCAACAAGTAAAGTGCTTGAACAAATGTCATAAACAACTAAACTTGCAATTAGGTGGGTTTTATGATTTGTCAATGGGAACAAAACCATAAAAAAAGTTAAATTACTTAAATCAATATTTAAGCTAAACGGAATCTGTTTGCAACCCAAAAGAGTCTTGTGAATGAATTCAATGTATTTGTTTTGGGAATAGCTTGAAAAATGATTTGAATATTTACTGAACACATATAAATAGTTCACCTGCTGTATGAGCTTTCTGATGAATCTGAATCGTCTAGACTCATAATTGAATAATTTTCATCGCTGTAAAAAAGTCATGCATTATCACCGATTTGGAAAATATTCAAGTAAATAAATATCAATTGTTAGAGACTTGGGATTTCTGTTTTTTGAAAGGGTTGTGAGTTATTAGTTATACATTCTTATATGACATACGATTGTCGTGAAGTTAATTATAATTTATCTTGTATCAAATTTCCACTTTTTTTTAAATTTATAAATCGATTTAAAATTTAAATGGAAAAATTTAGAGCGTGAATTAACCTAGTTCTACAAGCCTGATTGAAATGATATGGGGGCAATTAATCAATGATTATGTTATGGAATATCACCCCAACTAAAGAGCTACATGAAATATGCATGAACTTCAAAATGCAAAACGCCAATCACAAAAACCACACAAATTTAAATAATTTTTGTATTTTTGTTAAATATTACTTACTCGCTGTAGAATGGCTCAGCATAGACAGAGCAGACCAAGAGCAGGCATGCCCATAGTTTTAGCATCTTTGCGTTCAATAAATATATATATATCACAATATCTCAAATAAAACACTTTGTAGCTAAAAAAACAAACAGAAAGTTTCATAAATGTAGAAATGCACACAAAAATTTCACTGTTTCGAATGGAACAAACTGAAAATACTGGTTTTTTTTACGCCAAACTGCACTCGAGTTGGGTGAACAATTATGTAGGTGAATGTGGACAGTTGGAGATTAAAATAGAAATTTTCCACAGTCTTCCTACGTTAATTACTAACGTCAATAGTTTTATTTAATTATTACTCGCATGTATTTTAATTGTCTTGCAAAAGTGACACACATAACATTTTCATTCAACCAAGTCGCATTTTAATCATGCTCCATATAAAAAACTGTCTTTGAATCCTCTTCACTCACACGCACACACACACCCACGAATACTAACAGTTGACTGTTGAATTGGCTGTGCAACCAGCGATGTTGATGTCTCGAGCGGCTGTTGAAAACTAACTGACTTAGAACGCGCTCCTTTGCTATTTATAAGCAGCGATCGGCAGCGGCAGCAACCACGATATAGAGAGAGTCTCTCTCAATCGTGGGCAGCAACAGCGGCAGCGAACCAGAGAGCGGCTTTTGTGTGCGGCTCTCCGGCTTAAGCTTTGGCGCTCATATTGCGCTCTCACCCTTTGGCTCTCATTTTGCGCTCACGCTCTTTCGCTCACGTTTTTTTGCTCTCTCGCCCTGTGGCTGAGCCAGAAAACTTTTTACTTGTAAGAATAACAATTAAATGAAAATTCGTGTACAAATTGTGAAAAGTGATTTACACTGTTTAACAAGTAATTTGAACACAAGTATTTGTCAACCTTTTATTAGGAATAACATGTCGAATGAATTTTCTTTGTTTTTGTTTGCTAATAGTTTTGGGTGCAATCACAAAATTTATACAGTTCCCAGGAACTGCAACTATTACGGGTACGTAGCACGCAGCATTGAATTCGACTACCTGAAAATCTATTCTATTCAAATGCGTAGTTCTGTTCGGTTTATCCGCAAACAATTGGCCCCGATGAGTTGCCTTATTAAAAGTCTGTTCATTTAATATTTAAAAACAGTTCCGTTGTGCACATATTGTTGTAATTTGTGTTTACAATAAATGTACACAATAAGTACTATAAGTATTTGTGTATTTTATTGATTAGCATTTCTACGAATTGTAAGACGAATGCTTGTTTTTCTACCAACTCATTTCAAGATTCACATTAGATTAAGTTTCAACAATGTTTTTTAACAAATTAATATTCCAATCATTTTTTAAGCTTTAATAAAACAAATTGTATTTGAAAGCTTTAATTTTTCGGCAAATCAAGAATTTGACTTACGTATCCAATAATATATGAAAATCTTCGTTTATAATTGTTTTAAATTTTATTTATGTATATTTATATACCATACAATATTTACAATAATTAATTAGACATTTGTGCTAGATATGTAAATATGTATATATTATAGGTTTGTTATCTTTTATGTATGTAGGTTTACTATAATAAATGAATTGCAATTAAATTAACACTTCACTTTAATTTATATAAACTTTTGCGTGTATTTTGTGTCTGAGTGTGTAAAATGGCATTTTTTGAAAATAACTTTGTAAATTATTAGGTACATATGTACTTATCAAGTTTTAATTTTGATTAATTTGTTTACAAAATATTAGATATGCAAATAATTTCAATTTTAATTTGTTTAACATTACTTGGCTGCAAGTCTCTTTTAACATTATATCAAAACTGTTAAACTTATGTTAGCTAACAGAGAAAATCGTTCTATATATGTGTATGCCTGTGTGTATGTTGTGTTGTGTGTGTTTAACGTTTGAAATAATCTCCAGCCCAGCGATTATTTGAAACATTATTATCTTTGCCTAGTTTATAAGGAACTTCCGACTGTCATTCGTCAAATGTAAATGAGGAAAACGCTCGCCTATCTATGCCACCAGAGTTCCGTTTACTTCACAAGTGCTGCAAGGGGAGAGTATGTGGTAAGTAGTAGGAGTAACACCTCTCCCTCTCTCTTACCTGGGCGTTTGCCCCGCATGCCCACAAAACCGCTTGGTGCACGTTTATCCCCGATTAGATAAACCCAGGGCCGAACCATATTCTGTGCCATAACATTGTCTTCCCTCTGCTCGTCGCTCTTCTTGCCACGCACTGCCACAAATTTGCTGTTAAAGTCCGCGTAGCGCTGCTTCTTGCCCCGTACATCGTAGGCCTTTTTAAAGAGTTTGCGCCACAACTGGCCACGATTAGTTCCATAAATGTTTGAAAGTTCAATTAATTTGGAGTTTAGGATGAATGCGTGACAGATTAAAAACATTAAATTTTAAACATAAAGTTGAATTTATTTTGGCAGAATATAGCATTAAATATGTAAGAATTTCGAAAAATAGACATGCAAGAATGGTGTAGATGGTGTAGATCGAAAGTTTTGTGAATAATTTAGTATTTAATCATTATGAGTTTCCACAATTGATCGAAGTGATCAAGGTCAAATTTAAGTGATTTATCTGCTATATATCGACTGGGATATATGAAATGTTATACATTTTTAATTGATTTATAATTAAAGCATTAAATTTCAAGATAAAAAACTTTATTTCAATATTCTTTTGGCCAATATTGTTAATCAATCTTCAGTTTGATGACCGATATGTCTTTATATTTCAATGCGTTTATTTTTTTGGTATTTTTTACTATTTTCTTAAAATAATATTAACTCCGATTTTAAACATGTCACGCGCTCATCTTTAGTTACAGGAAATTTTGCTTACCTCCGACAGAGCGGCCCGCTTGTAATTTTGATGTGAGACATCTTTTTTGCCACGCACGCCTACAAAGGAGTTAACAGGAGCACGTTTTTGCAGTAGTTCCATTACATCATCATTATCCTCAATAGCATCGCCTTCAGTCATTGCCGGTCGCTTGCCACGCATGCCCGTAAAGCCGGTGGGCGCTCGCTTGTTGACATCACCACCGTCCATGCCCAGACGTTCAAGGAAATCTTGTAGCAAATTCTCGCGCAGCTGTTCCTCTTCCATGTTTTGCAGTAAATCTTGTAGACGGCTGTTGCCAGACGTAAATTTCTTGCCACGCACACCAACAAAGGCCAGTGGCGCTTTCTTTATTCTAATGCCGTTCTCATTGTAATAATTGTCCACATCATCTTCGCCGTAGTCTAGAGGATCGGGACCCAACCAATTGCCATCTACCGACGCCTCTTGCTCTTTTTTACCCCTCATGCCAATAAAGCTATTGGTAGGTGCACGTTTTACCACATTCCTTACCTGCTGCTGCGCTCCAGGTGCTGAAG
Source organism: Hirtodrosophila alboralis (assembly GCA_035043045.1). NCBI lineage: Eukaryota > Metazoa > Arthropoda > Insecta > Diptera > Drosophilidae > Hirtodrosophila > Hirtodrosophila alboralis. Next base: position 112,452 of record JAWNNH010000477.1, on the reverse strand, counting down.
TGCTAATTTTGTTACCATCAGCAGCATCCTCTGTTTCCACATCAACGTCACTGCTTGAAGCTAACACTGCTAACGTTAAAATTAACAGCACTAACAGTTGATTACGCATTGCTGGAAATTTTCTGTAGCTTGCTTTTAGGCGGGCGATTCCAAATTGACGAACGCTAGAGGGTGTAAAAGATCAATTATTCGTATTGACGAACCACAGATGGCGCTTAATGGTTGTATAAGCAATAAAGAATAAATAGAATTAAATTAATATGTTTTTTTAAACAGTTCCCTGTAGCTGTAGAGTTGTTTTTTAATTCAATTAAAACGAAATTTAATAGATTTTTGATTCTATTTTAATTGTTCAACAAATTTAAATTAAAATAAAGTTTGTTTATATATTTTCTGCAATTTTAAAAATAAGTGTTTATTTTTATTAGATAAATTTAGGGTTTTTTGCTTTTCTAATATGAAAAAAGTATTTCTACCAATGCCCCTAAATTCTGTCATGCTATTTCTAACTCAATCTTTAATTTTATCTAAAAAACGCATAAAACTAAAATTACTTTCTTCAAGTCAGAATCTCATCCTTTAAGTTCTTCTTTTTTTTGTCTGCTTTTAACATATGCTTATTTGAGCGCTTTTATATTTACACTAAAAAGCAAACGTCTTAACACAACCGTCGACCTCTTGACCTTTTTGTGTTGGCTGTGATTGCAGCTAAAAAAAATGAGATTCTACTCTTACTATACACAAGTAAGCGTATATAACATTCATAATGGATGCTTTCACTGCAATTGCAATTACGAGAAAAGCTAACGGCTGTTATAACAATTTATAGTCATAGTATCATAAGCAAACCACACACGCAGCACGCGGTGCCACATTGGAGTTGCAACTTGCAACTTCTTGCCATTCATTATGCTCAAAAGTTGTCATCACACTTCGCCTCGTTAAGTAAAATTGCCATGCAAATGCTCTGGTAATGCCTCGGAGGCGCTCTCGATAAGACAGCTAATAGTATGCATATCCAGGCAAGTAGACAAACGGTGTTCAGCACAAACAGCAGAAACAACAAATATAAATAAAGAAAGTATAAGTTTGACAGGGGTCGACCACAGAGATACCTTATATGTTTCATCAAATTTAATTAAAGGTGAATTAAGGAAGAATCAATAAAAGGCATTGCAGTTATCGAAGATTTAATATCCTTTCTGATATCGCTACTAAATTTATCACCTAGCAAATAGACGAAACTGTATATATATGTAAATATGTATATAAGTTGTTGAAATTGATATTCACTAATGTATAAGTTATTAAAAATTCTAACAGTAGGCTATAATAAAAATTAAAAAAAAAAAAAAAACTACTAAATTGATTTTATTGACAGCTATACAGTAGATTTATCTGATCTAAAATTGTGTTAAATTAAACTAAAATTAACAGTGAGAGGTTTATGTTATGAACAAATAGGCATAGTCTAGTCGAATAAGTCCGACTTATGAACAAAATTGTGTTAAATGTCACTAAAAGTAATAAAGTTTTTTATATAATGAACGAATAGTATTAATAAATAATTGGAATATGTCCAACTTTGCCACAACATGTTATAATCTAATCTAAATATTTCTAAGCAGATGAAAGTAAAGTAATAAAGAAATCTAGTCACATAATTAATTCAGTTTAATTAAATTAGAATTTGTAGAGTTTATTTCTAAATATTTATAATATTAATTGAGCTAGAGCTTCCACTTCAACCTTCAATTTCTATATTCCACGATAGAAGAAAATTCTTTCCTAGGAGCCTACTAATAAATCCAGCGAGCTTTCTGTATATAATTTCTGAACATTTTTTTTAGCTAACACTTAATAATATTATTAATTTCGGAAAATACTTTAAATACAAAATTTCTTTGCCTTCTTTTTCAACCTCAAACAGGACTAAAAACTTTTTTGAGTGTTGGATATAAAGCATTTTTTTTGGCTTTTTCCTCTCTCACATATAAATTAATATACCCCGCTGTAGCTTTCAATCTAAAAGGGTATTCTAATACTAACGATGCGCGCACAGGAAGCTGGAACTATGTAATTCAATTGATTGCCACGGGCGGTGGAATGAAGTTGCAGGCAGTTGGAACGTAGAAAGATGCAGACACCAAGTGGCAATTGAATTGAACGCAAAAATGCATTTCAATTGAATTGATGTTGCATTTGCGACAATCAACAAGTTGCGGCTATAGTTAAGCTCCGGTGGACCTTTGATGTCAGTTTGTATGCTCTAGTTTTGTTGGCTTTAAGCTTAAGTAGGCTAAGTTAAAAGTTTTTAAATACTAAACACAATAGTTGTGTGTTTTTGTAAATGTCAACCCACTCAATAGATACCAAAGCCCCAAAGTTTCAAGCACAAAATTAGCAAAGTGTGAAGTTTCCTGCTTTTGAATCAGTTGCCTCCTCGGGCGCATTACAATAACATGAAAGTGACAGGAGAAGCGGCGGCAGCAGCAGCTCAACAATGGCTTAGAGAAATGTCCTTAAATGTGGCGCATACGAGGCGTATGCGTAATATGGCTGGCCTACAACTAAGCGACGTTAGTACAATGGTATGACATGTGTGTGGACTGTCTAATTGTCTATGTATGAGTAAAACTGTATGTGCCCCTCTACACATACATACATATATAGAAATGTTTGCTTTGTGCATCCCCAGCGGACACTTTAAACTGCCAAGGGGCCCGTATGAGCATTAAGGATGCGAGACGAGCTGCGGTGCGAGATTTACATTTTGGCTAAGACAAAAGCAGAGAACGTGCTATGGCTTATTTCTTTATTTGTAACTGTGTGGGGCTAATAAAGGTCCATTAGCCCAGCTGGTGACCCACACCAGTCACAACAACAACAATAACAACAACAACTAGAACAAACGTACAAAAATTAATAATAAAACAACACTGCATAGAAAATTCACTTTTTGTCGAATAGGTCGCTCCATTTTCATTTTCCCTTTGCCTGCGGCTGCATTTTCATCACGTCATCACCCTTTTTGCATAGTATTCCAGAAAATTCAGAAAATACATAATAAACGTTTGTTTGAGCAACAGTTAATGCATATCATATGAAGCATATAAGTATGTACATATTTTCAGCCCTGCAGCTGTTGTCCAATTCAAAATGTTGATGGCATAACAATCATACATTTTTGCCGTATTTATATTAATATTAGACAGAGAATTGTACATTTAAAGCATAGGCCACATTTGCCAATAGCTAAAGGGCCAATTTGCCAGCTACCAGCTTAAATATAAAATGGCCAACAAAAACAATTGAGAAAATAGCGTAGGAAAAAATTTGAAAATAATGCATAATGTATAATACGTAATTTAATATATTTGAAAATTTATCATATATACACTGAACCCTTTAAAAATTGGTTAGGCTGATATAGCGATATAAAAAAGACAATTCTTTGACCCTAAAGTACATTTTATTTGAATTAAACTGTCTATATTTAAAATAAACTAAAGCTAATTTAATAGCCAGGGTAACTCATAGTCAAGCATACTTAATAACTCTATGGCTTTTAATTGTTTAATTTAAATAACTATAGTTTACTTAGCTTTGAGTCTTCAGCACATGGCAGAGTAAATTTTTAGTTACTCCGTTTGTACTTAAAAACAAGTTTTGAATTGATTAAGATTATAATTATAAATGCTTTGTTGTCATAAATGACATACATTTTAAATATACATATATAAAATTATTCTGCATAAAGATTAGGTGGAAATATATATACATATATGTATTATAAAAATTTATTTTTACTGTATCGATGACAACTGAGCAATTTTATATTATATATTTATTAATAAGCACAATATTCAAACGTGGAAAGTAAGAAAGTTCTCTTTCGTGTAAAATATACACTAAGAAAAAATAAATTTTTTTAAGTATAGAAACACTTTCGATAAAAAAAATAAAATAAATTTCTACAAACAGAGTATAAATCTCTACAAAGAAGTGAAAATTTCCACAGTACGAATATATTTTCTATTATATGAATAAACGAAAAAAATTATGGGTTTATAATCGGAAGTATGGATTTTCTACAATATGAAATCCAGGTGTTCTATGAAATGAATATAAAATTCATTACCCTGCAGAAAATTTTCTATGCTCAATATAAATTTTTACAAAATATGTTGACTTATTTCTTTAACCAAAGTAAAGTAATTTTTTTATTCAAATTTAAAAAAATAACGGATTTTTTTTATTATGGACATAAAATTATAGATTTTTGCATGATTTGTAGAAAAAGTTTCCTCGAGTTATCGAAATAATTAAATAAAATAAATAAACCAGAAAATTTTATCTGTCAAAGTTATAACATTTTCTTCACTTTGTGGTAATTAAATCTACAGGGCATAAAAAATTTTCTATGTCGCTATTTCTATCCTGTTTTTCCAAACACTGACGTCAGTTTTCCACAATTGGATGTACACTTTTTTTTGAGTGTACTCTTTAGCCAGGTTGGAAATGCCACAACTTGTACAGTGCGCACTCGATAGCATAAACAGCTGGCTATATGAACAGTTTGTAGTTTTGAATATTAAGTTAGTTTTTAGAAAAATATAATTTACAAGAAAGTATTTTAAAAATACAAACAAATTGATAGAAAGAAGAAGTACTTAAGCAATTTAAATCAACTTGATGTCGTAGATAATATATCTTTTACATTTATACAACTTTAACATATACTATAATGATTAAAATATGTCATTTAAATTTCTCTTATTAAATTAATAGTTTTTATATCATATTCGTTTTAATGCTTAAATGTACTTTCCATCATTTTCGATGAATGCTGCAAAGACAAGATCCCGTATTATACTCGTAATCCCACATAAATGATTAAAGAATCGTTCCCGCCTTGTATTTGGCTGGACTTATCAACAGCTCGTAGCTCGACGATCGTTCAGTTTGAGTTTAGCTTTGAAGCAGAGAACACACACAACTCGCTGCAGCGGTAAATAAATATATAAAGTGAAGTGTGTTTTTGCCCACAGGGATTTACTTAAATAACTAACTCAGGCATAGAAATTATCCTAGAGCGAAAGTCGTGAATAGTATAAAAATTCAAGTGAAAGGTGAGCATGAAAATTGTGACAAAGAAAAAAATATTCAAGTATTGCAATCTTAATGGTGAACCCCGCTGACCTGCCGCATGAAAGTAGCACCTACTTTTTTTTCCATAGAACTCTAGCTGATCTTTAGCAACAAAAACAACAATAGATTGTGTACCTTCTTGCCAGGCAACTCTCCAGGGGCCCAGGTATAGGGTCTGTGCCTCTGTCTAGGCCTCTGGCATGCAAAATAATTGAATTGGGTCAAATGCTTAAAATGCTTGTCTCATGTTGTGCGATTGGCTGACGTTGAATAACATTACAAAAAAATAAAAGAAAATGTGCCTCATATTTCTTACTACATAACTCCTCACTTCGACTATATATACTTTATAAATATATATATGTTAAACTACATAAATCGCTTTGCCACATAATTTGATCAGCTCTACAGTGCTCAGCCAAGTTCAGGGCCGAGAATTTACACATCATTTAATTCAGTCTCAATTAGGCGCACGCATTGCATTAGCTTTGACACAGTCCAGCAGACTTGTCAACAATATACAAATATACAAATATATATAAATTTATATATATATATATACATATATATATAATACTCGTATAATTGTAGAATTGAACACACAGCTGTTCTTATGGGACTTACAAAATGTAATTAAATTGATATCAGATAGAAAGGGATCAATAGGTTTACGGTAAATAACTTGGGGGAAATTACAAAACAAAATCTTTTGATTACAAAAATATAATTAAAAAGACAATAGGAAATGTGAATTACAAATTAAATTCTAAGACTCGATTCACAAATTGTTTAAAATGATAACTTGAAAGAAAACTGACAGAGAATTAAACTCAATTCATTAATAAACACATTTGCTTTTGTTTATAAATATATACATATATTTTGATAGAAAATATATTTTATTTTTAAGACAAATTAACAAGAAACACATTAGGATATAAATACCCCAATATATTAGCCAAAGATCATATTATTTTTACAATAATTTAGATTGATAGTTGACACTAATTTTTAAAAATAATTCTTATCAAAAAAGACAATTTTTTCGAACAACCAAAGCTAATAAAATGAACAATTAAATTTATTAGCTAGACATATCAGTATATAAACATAAACATAAACAAGTGAGAATCTGTGATGTACAAAACACACGTATTTATATACTTAAATGTCAAATTGTTAATATGTCACTTTAGAAATTGCGATAAGAACTTGTCCGGAGCGCTGTCAGAGTTTTTCAAACTGCAGTGAGGAAACATTTCATTATAATTTTTAAACAGCTGCCAGTTTAAAAAGTAAAGTAAATAAATATATAAATATATGAAATATGAGTAAATGAGTGCGCATAATATGATTACTAATGTAAATGCAACAGTTTTTGGTTTAAAGTTGTTGGCCAAACAAAAAGTCGCATAAATTTTATAATTGACTTGTCAACCGAGTCGATGCATTAAATTACTCGATTTTATAAGTAAAATAAACACAGTTTGTTTGTCTGTCTGTCAGTCTGTCGGTTAGGAAAGAGAAATCTCTGACACGCGACGACAATGATATATAAACTAAACAATTGAACCATGAACTTGAATTGAGGCATCTTATTTTTAGTAGTTGAGAGATTTGCGGCTGAAAATGATTATTTTGTTTAGTTTTAGGAAGCTGGACAATTTTGCTTCCGGAAGCAAAAAGCCAATGTGTGTTCTGTAAATAAATAATTTATAGTGTACTAAACGAGAGCATAATTATTACTAAGGTTTCTATTAAATAGTTAACAAGAATTAAAATTTTTTAAAATAGCATGAAATTTAAAGAAGATATTAAACTATATTTTCTGGAGCATTAAATTTTGATTCTGAATGCTATGATTAGAAAAGAGATTGGAAACAATTTTCATTATGGCAAAACTAATTTGATTAGTTAAAAACTAGACAGTATTAAAGCAACTACTTGGTTTAAAAAACAACAAAATCAAAGTAGTAAATAGTTAATTCAAATTTTGTTCTTTAAATAACAATTTTAGTTTGAAATGAAAATTGATAGCAAAATTCCCGTAATTCAAAATTGGTACAAAACCTATAAAAAAATATTATAAGGTCTTTTTGTATTTAATTATTTTTAATTTATTTATACTTCATTGTTCTTACAGCATCAATTTGTGCAGCATGGCGCTTTGTCGTTATGTGTTCTACAGTTTTATCGGACTTTTAATACTCTTTACGATCTTTGGATATAGTAGCGGAAATCGCACTTTTGTTGTGGATTATGAGAATGATCGATTCCTTAAGGATGGCGAACCGTTTCGCTTTATATCCGGTTCATTTCATTATTTTCGTGCACATCCTGACACCTGGTCGCGACACCTGAGAACAATGCGTGCCGCGGGTCTCAATGTGGTGACTACGTAAGTTATATACCCTGTATATAGCCTGTATATATGCAATTACGGAGGCATATATTAAGCTAGATTACAAATTGGCGTTCCATGTCAAATGCCTTTCATTAAATCAATCTAAACAATCTTAAATCTGTTCCAGCTATGTAGAATGGTCGCTGCACAATCCAACCGATGGCGTCTATGCCTGGAATGGAATTGCCGATCTGGAACGCTTCATACGCTTGGCTGTAGACGAGGATTTGCTGGTGATATTGCGTCCAGGACCCTACATATGTGCCGAGCGTGATATGGGTGGCTTTCCCTATTGGCTGCTCAACAAATATCCTGGCATTCAACTACGCACAGCTGATATAAGTAAGTGACCCAGTAAAATAAACCCATATAAACCCAATTAAATCTGAACTATCTGCTTAAAGACTATCTCAGTGAAGTGCGCATCTGGTATAATCAATTGATGACTCGTATGGCGCCCTATTTATATGGTAATGGTGGACCGATTATTATGGTTCAGGTAGAGAACGAATATGGTTCATATTATGCCTGCGATCTGAATTATCGCAATTGGTTGCGCGATGAGACGCAGAGCCATGTGAAAGACAAGGCTGTGCTCTTCACCAATGATGGACCCAGTGTGCTGCGTTGTGGCAAGATACAGGGTGTTTTGGCTACAATGGATTTTGGTGCCACCAGAGATCTGGAGAGCATCTGGGCCAAACTGCGACGCTATGAGCCCAAGGGACCGCTTGTGAATGCTGAATATTATCCCGGTTGGTTGACACACTGGACAGAGCCAATGGCCAATGTGAGCACGGATTCAATAACAGGAACTTTCATGTAAGTTAAATCAGTTTTCAGAGTACTTAAATTCTTAAGAGTTTAAATTATCTGCAATTTAATTCATTAAATTTAATTCTTGGGTAATAAAAGTTATAATATTTCTAGCGCTCTATTAACATCTTAATTAATTTTCAAAATACTTTAATATAACTTGTTAGTTTGAATACCTTAAAAAACAAAAAGAATATTTTATTCAATGTTTGTTTAATCTTTAATAATTATTAAAAACTATGTGTGACTTATTTATAGCCATACGAATAAGCTTTTTTTGATATATACATTTTTATAATCGGTTAAGCCATGCGCAAGTTATGGCTAACTATATAAGCCTATCCAACAAAAATATCGCCAAAAAATGATATTATATTTAACAAAAGTCCGTTTTAATACAAATAAAATTTTGTAACATTTTTTTTTTGTCATTAGGAGCACCAAGCTTATAAAAATAAAATAATTTCCGACGCTACTTAAAATTATTTACCGGACAGTGTTATTTAAAAAGCTTTAAACTTAAATTTCTCCTTTACGTATTTGATCACAACTTTCCTCATTTATAACCAATTCGATTCAAATTAGCATTTAATTACACAGAATTGATTGGAGATTAGTTCAAAATTTTTTAAAAAATTAGTGCGAAAGAAACTTTTTGTCAGAACGGCGATTAAAGTAAAAAAAAAGGGAATGATTTTCAGAAAAAGGTAAATTGACAATCCTACATCTTGGACCAATATTAAATATATAGTATGGATATATATATACCATTTGAAAGGTCGTTTAATCTACTTTTATAAACTGTATAAAAAAGTTTTATAAGTTTGCCACTAAATTGTTTCTTGTTAACAAAAAAAGTGCCTCAAAAACGTTTTTTGGCCATAATTCCAGATTTTGGGAATCATCTGAAAATATCAAGTATGAAGTAATACTATACTCAAGTAGGACAACAACGTACATATGATCATTTAAAAAAATATTGCACCTATTACCATTTTGTTGCACAGTGTAATCTATATATTCAAATGTGTTCAACTTGTCGGAAGCAAAATGAAACTTAGATTTGATGAAATTGTTTCGGTAATATTCGCAAACAAAAAAGAATAAATTTTACAATAGCCAGATTAAATTAGGGTTAATTTAATTTAAATGTAATGAATTAATCCCTATTGATTTTAATTGTCCCCTTACCGATCTTATCTTACAGTGAGATGCTGGATAAAGGAGCCAGCGTCAATTTCTATATGTTTTATGGCGGCACGAACTTTGGTTTTACGGCGGGCGCTAATGAGATCGGTCCGGGTAACTATATGGCGGATATAACCAGCTATGACTACGATGCACCCATGACTGAAGCTGGTGATCCCACGCCCAAATACATGGCAATACGTCGCATCATTGGCAGATACTTGCCACTGCCGAATGTGCCCGTGCCACAGCCGGTGCCCAAGCGTGCCTATGGCATTATCCGGCTGCAAAGCTGTTGCACGTTGCTTTCCGAGGAGGGACGCGAAATGCTGGGCGAGGGTGTGGTGCGTGCGGCAAAGCCTCAGACCTTTGAGGCACTGAATCAGTATTCGGGGCTGGTTCTGTACGAAGCCTGGTTGCCGGCGGAATTTAAACGGGATCCAAGTATGCTGCGTGCGCCTGGTTTGGCAGATCGTGGCTATGTCTATGTGGACAGTGAATTTGTGGGCATACTGGCTAGGGAGACACCAATCTATGAATTGGCGCTAAGTGCCAGCTCAGGCAGGCGCTTGCAAATCCTTGTGGAGAATCAGGGACGCCTCAACTATGGCAGGCAACTGAATGACTTCAAGGGTTTAACGCAGGAAGTGCGTTTGGATAAGCAGGTGCTAAGAAACTGGAATATGACCAAGTATCCACTGCAGTCCTATGACAAGCTGGAGCAACTTGTTGCCAAGTCTACGGAGATGGCACACGCCGGCTTCCAGGAGATTAGAAAGCCGCAAACAGTACTACGCTCTGGACCAGCTATCTACTATGGTGCACTGACAATAGACAGCGGCTATATGGTGGCTGACACATATTTAGATATGTCCAGCTGGGGCAAGGGCATTGTTTTTATTAATGGTGAAAATCTGGGCCGATATTGGCCACTTGTGGGGCCACAGGCAACGCTCTATGTGCCCGCTCCAGTTCTTAAGGAGGGCACAAACCGTATCATCGTGGTGGAATACCAACAGGCGCCTGCCTCGATGGAACTCAAATTTCGGGATACGCCTATTCTTAATTCAAGATCTTAAAATTTCTAAGCTAATTAAAATGTAGTCTGTAAGTTCTAAATCGTATATTATGTAAATTTTTTCAAGGATTATGTTTTTTTTTTTGGTGACACATTAAAGTCTGGGTGTTGGCACCTTTATCCTTTTGTAAACCTGCCACTGAAAGTCTCATTACTGCAACAACAGCTCAACAGACATGTGACCTTTATGTGGCATGCCTTCCCAAATTAATCCCAAATGATTGAAAGTCCAAAGCAACACACAAATTCTGACAAACTGAAGTAAAAGTCTAAAGTTAACGTCTTGGCTCGTTGGGTTTTAGGGCTCCAAGTCTTAATATGCCATTAGATGTGCTGGGATGTGACTTTTAAGTGAAGACAGATCCATATATTGAATACATAATGATAAGTTTTATTTAATGGAAACCCAAATGAAGCGTTACTAATTGAATAACTTAGAACAAATTCTCATATTAAACTGTTACATGGAACAAACATTTGCAGGGCCTATAAATAGAGTGAAGAATCTTAATATATATTTTAAATTTAACAATAACGAAATATATACACGATGTAATTTTGGCTAGCTTGTTGCAAGCTAATCTGAAGCGCAGTTTTCTCAGAAACAATCAACAATCTCAATCGGAACCCAATTATTAATTTAAAAATATTTTAACTCTGTTTAAAAAGAGCACAAGAGTGCTAAGATGGGGTTTGTCCATCTTTTCCTGTAAGTGCCTTTTTATCTGACACTAGAACAGCTAGAACAACGAAATTTGGTACTCGTTTTTATTTATAACTATCAAAATCTATGTTTTTCACATATTTGAAGTCAGGGTTACCTTTTAAACATCTTATATATACCTGTATATATAAATATAAAACTGTTCAACCTGACTGATTGGCAACTCATGGCCAGGGTAAACGGTAGAAGCTAGAAATCTGAAATTTGGTGGCAATAGCTTCTTAATATATCATAGATTGGCAATATAAAGAAAATTTATTAATAATATATTGGGAAGTGGGTGGAAAATGCATTTGAAAATAACATAAGAGAATCTCAGCTAGAGCATTTCAGTTGACGCAGTAGGTTACAATAATAATAACATTGTAGAACATAATTTTATATTTTTTTCTTCCTATTTTATTATTTTAAGCACGGAAGCGGGCAGTTGCAACGCACGCCGAGATGATCTAGTATATAGATTTATTTTTGTATAAAAAATGCAATTTAAATAATTAATTCAAATTTTTTTAACTCAAAACTTAGAGTTCACATATTGCCCATACAAAATGTTTAAATATAATATTCCTACAGCTTTGTTGAAACTACAAAAATTTGTTATCAAAAATTACATTACCTATGGCCGCTACATTTAAATAATTTTATTTTAATTTCTAAAAATGCCAAAACTGCACTTTAAACCGGAAAAAACGACTCCCTAATTGACTGTCCTGCTGGCTTAATTAGCCCTCTAAGCACGATTGTTGTCCTTGATGTTCAGGATAATAAGTGTGCGCCGGGAATTCACATGCTCGCTGTTAACTGTTGGACATTCGTTTTTTTAAAGCATCTTTTAGGCGCAGCTGCAACTCGAGTACCTACCATAAAGATATATATGTGTGTGTGTGTGTTTAGGTGTGCACATACTTATGTATATTTCAATGTTACAAAGCTACACATGTATTTATGTACTAATTGCGACTGTTTGTTGTCGCTGTTGTCTCTGTTGTTGCTGCTGCTGCTGTCCAAGTTGACATAAAACAAGTTAAGGCCCAGGGGCAGTTTTAAAGCGTTGCCTCATGTTGCCCGTTTCTAGTTTTGTGCTGGGATTTTGCTTCTCTATTTTCTTTGCCATTTTTGGACATGTACCGAGAATCCCCCTAATAGACTGCGTGTTTCGACAACACCGGATGTGAATGGCTTTTAGTGGACTCCGGCTAGCAGAAAAGTGCCAGAGTATGATGTCTCTACATTGATGATGCTTTTTTATTAGCTTTTGCCGCCGGCTAAAGGCTGATAATAATAAACACCATGTGAAAGGTCAAAATGCTATCTTCTATAAGCAAATAACTTCTATTAGCTTATCTATTATTATCAATTGATAAATATATCATAATCTGTTAAAATTCCTGCACATAATGCAATAATGCAGCACGGGTTTTAGGTAGATCAGCATTTGAAATTTTTTTTTAATTTTTATAATATTGAATTTAATCGAGAGAAATGTGTAAATTTTGTTTGTATAATGTATATCTGCTTGTAAGTCCAACAGTATTTAATTTCTTTGCTACTAAAATAGTAAAAACGTATTTAGTTAAAATAAATATATATTATATTCGACTGCAAAGTTGTTACTTGTCTTGATTGTAATTTAGATTTATTTTATGTTTTTTTTTTTTTTGGCACACATCAATTACGTTAAAAATTATTTTTAATATTACCAAAATCAAGACAATTTATTGAAAATAGTTTGCTATGAATATCTTGATACCAAAAAAAAAAAAACATTCGTCAAAATCCATTAACAGATTAATTGAGATCATTATTAAAAATGATTTGTTAAGCATTTGATAACTGTTTTTATAATATTATATACTATGAAATTATGAACGGTTAGGATCATTTAATTAAAGATTATTGTGTCTCATTTAGGACAAAAATGTCGTTAATTATTTATTAAAATTTCATGACTATTTTATTTGTGCCTACTGCGAGAATATTGTTTAACGAAAATTATTATTTGCACTAACTTGATTTTAGAACAAAACTTATAAATTTGAATGCAGACAAACCTTTATGCCTTATATACTGATTGCAAGTATCGGTTGGGAATTATAGGCGCATAGGTGTGCAGAAATAGTGTCAACATATTGCTTACACTTTCAGTGGGGTATTATTATATCTTTCAGTGGGGTATTATTATATCTTATTATGGTAAAATTGCATTTTTTTTCTATATTCTTATTTTCCATATTAAATCGAGTACCAGCGTGTTTTTGGGAACAAAATGTAAAAATATAAAAAAGGAGATATTTTGTTTTCATCTTAGAGTGTCAGTGCAGGACATAATTATTTCTAATAATTTTTTGTCTAAACAATTTACAACCCTTTTGTTCATGTTGAACAAGGAATTTTAATTTCTTTAGAATTCAAAGTAAACTTCTGATGTACGTCACTGCACTACATTTATCACTTTTATAGCCTGAATATATATATTTTGAAATTTGTTTAAGATACATTGACATTTTCTAAAATCTACACATTTTTCTAAACACATTTTCGAAATTGTTTGCAATTCGCAATTTTCAACATAAAAATTCTGTAATAAATCAAGTGAAAATATTTTTTTTTATATTCAGCTATGCACTATCTATTTTTTTTAACTCTGAATTTCTACAAATTATTATATTCTTAAATAAAAATGTCCTATTAAATAAACATAATAATTCAAACCGACGGCTTAATTGTATACTAAACCATTTGGAATAGATTTAAATTTCGTCCAAAAAAATCACTAAATAAAATTTTTGATTTATATTTAAAATTTATTTTGCCAACACTTACAATTATTTATTAATTTAATTAAAAATTCACTTATTTGTCTAGCGTTTTTAACAGATTTTTTGTAAGCCAACTGATATTTTTTTGTTGTTTTTTTGCCACACTGCGCCGAATGAACACGCCGAGAACTATGCAACAACTAAACGACAGATCAAAGCGGCAAGGGACTTTATAAAGAATACGAAGAATACAAATACAAGTACAATTACAACTACACGAACATGTTGCTAATACGCATCGTTACATATATGTACACAACGGACAGGAAACCAGAAAGCCGAATGAGCTCGTGAGCCGCTCGGCTCTAGCTTTCTTCATCTGTGTGTTCGTGCATATCAACAATTGGTCGAATAGAAATGGAAAAGTGTGTGCGTGTTTGTATTGTGTGTTGGTGACTGTGTGTGATATGATGTGGGTTGTATGCGTGTATATAAATGCGTATTAGTATTGGTGTTGGGCCTTTCATGTGGGCGCCACTTTGTTTCAAAAATAAAAATAAAATAAAAGGTAGGAAACAAATAACCGTTGCATACTTTCAGGTCGCACCGCGCAATTGAATTGAACGGAAATTCTGTTTGCATATGTGAATAAAACATTAAACAAGAAAAAAAATTGAGGCTGCTCTTCATAAAAAAAAAAAATATAATAATCAATGAGGCCAACATTTACTTTTTAAAACAAATTTCACAACCTGTCTTTTTCACATGAAATTCTCTTTAACAGAATGTTGCATATTTTAATATTTGGTCTTATTAAATGTAATATTTACACTAGTCAAACAAAATTTTTCAATTGTCCCACACAAATGCAAATAATGATTGTCAGTTCGCCATAACTAAATCTATAATTTATGTTAATTTTAATTTTGTTTGAACCACATTATGCGCGCCCGTTAAAGCAATAAACGCAATGACGTTGGCAAAAACAAATCAACCAAAAAAAAATAAAATGCATCTTTTAGGCGCACACTGCACTTAAATGTCGGACCGGCACTTGAGCCGAGGCCAGCTTGGAGAGCTGCAACACCAAGACCTAGACCGAAACCAACTGGATGCCAAGATATATATATATATATATATATATAACAACCACGGGGCACTTGTAAAGGCCAAGTGTATGCAAACAGAACCGCCCACTTCCGCGCATCCTTTGGCCATTGCCAAAAGCCAAGCAAGCGGTTATTTTTGCTTACATAGATTTTATAACAAACATTTTAAATTTATATTTGATAATCACACTGTCAGACTAAGGCAATATGTGTATTTTCTCTGCGATAAATTTAAAAATTTGCAGTTTTGATGTACAATTAAAAAACTATCTGTGGTCTTTTAATTCTTTAATTTCTATATATTAAATCATAATAAACAGTATAGAAAATGAAACTTGTAGTAGGTATTTAATAGTTCAGCATTGCGATATATTGTTGTCTGTCTGTTTATTATTGCTATAACAATGCTCTGCGCTTTTTTTTGGCTAAAATTAAACATGGAAATTAAGTTGTTTTCGCTTCCGTTTGGGCACTGCACTTGGCCGCTTATCGCTTATCCGATTCCGCATCCTGGTATCCTTTTAAGTCGCTCATAAAACTCAATTGTGCACTGCTGCAATTTGCATTTAAATTGGCAAGCACGCCTTGTAATACATATACAGATTGTATAATAGTCGTTGTTTCAATTAGCAATATTTTGGGCTCTTACTCCAACCCTTCTGGCATTTTCAACGCTCATTCAAATATTTACGCTGACAATGAACAAACATAATTAGCATTTAATTAAAATAAAATTGCGCAATGCTTTTTGCCGATAGACAAGCAATTGATGATTTGATTATTGAAATCAAATAAAGCTGCCGCAAAAGCCTATGCCTTTGTCAATATAAATATGTATAATGGAAATACTGATAACAATAGCATGCATGATCAAAGCCCCAGATATAGTCGATTTATAGTCTGCAAATGGTATTCACCCTTTCAGTCGAAATGGGCTTGATAAAATGCGGCAATGATTTTATTTCTTTTGTGGTGCGTCATTTATTTATAAATGCAATTTATACTATTAATTACATTATGGTCTTTGCAAATGGTTTTTGTTTTTTTTATACCGAAAAACTCCCCCGCTCCACATACGGCAATTTTGGGAGTTGTCGCCACCTGTTGTTCATTTTAAGCAGCATCAGGTGGCATAAATTCAATTTAAAAATGCGTTTTAGCATAGAAAACATTGAAATGCTCAAATATTTCAAAAATATTAAGCTAGAATATATTATATATTTAATATTAAACATTAAAGTTTTCATAACCTTGTTTTTCCTTTCTTCTTATCAATACATTATTTATAATATAAACATAGTCAAGTACTGACTTTGAAAACCCCATAATAATTTTACGACTTGCTTAAGCTGCTAATAAAATGTACCAGATTGCTTCTGTGCAATAAATAAATATTCAAATGAAAAAAATAAATGAAATAGGAATGCAAAATGTTGCATACGGGGGCGGTTTGCTGTACAGCTATAGTTCTCATGAGGTTTGAGCTGACAGTATATAAGGCACAAAGGTTTCTCCCCTTTAACATTTTTAAAATCCTTTTCTTTTTGTTCTACAAAATTAAGAGAGTATAATAATTTTTGGTAAGTAATATTCTCACATTAGGCACAAATAAAATTTTTCAACCAATTGTTTCTTAAATGAAAACATATGACTAAGAATCAGGAAAAAAGAATTCATAATTATTTTGGTAATTTGATTTACGCTGCTAGACTTGAATATATATGAGGAAATTTTTGCCAACCAATGTGTTTCGTAGTCGGGTATACTCGGTATAGCAACCTCCCTTTTATATATTTTTTTTTGCACATTTCTCATATTTGCCAGTCATATGTTTGCATACAAATAGTTGAGTAAACAAAAGCGAATTTGTTGCACATATGCTACTAACAATTGCTATTTTTGATATGCAAAAAAGTGCACTTATCTGTGATTGAAATTGGCACAATTGGATTATAACCAATAGCAAAATTGAAAGCAACAAAAAGTTGATCAAATACAAGTACGTATATTCAATTGAATTATGAAATTTGGATATACATTTTTACAATTTAATGAGTATTAAAGGTAACTAGCCTTTAATTTACAAACTAACAGAAATATACAAATTGGAATGATATTCGCTTAACAATATTGAAACACGCATAAACAATTTTTTTAAAAATAGAGCTGTGGCCACAGGGCCAGTAAAGCTTGGTTGCACACTCATATATCAATAAGACTATTCTATATAATTGTATATAATTGCATAAATTACTAATCGAGTAACTTCTAGAGAATTTTTGGCTAGGCAAGCTATTCAATACGTATAACGCCGGCACCGACACCGCCGCTGTGAGCGCACATGGGAGGCATGAAGGTCCACTTGTCCGTCTCTGGGTCATACACCTCAACGGTTGATAGATTCGATTCGCCATCGTAGCCACCGATGGCCCATAGCTTGCCCATATTGGCAGCTAAAGCGACGCGCGACCTTTTACAGTTCATAGGCGTGACCAGTTTCCAGGTGTCTGTCATTGGATCGTAGCACTCCACGGAACGGAGAAATGAATTGCCACAGTAGCCGCCACACACATAAATCTTGCCATTGAGCGTTGCTACGCCCAGGCGACAGCGTCGATTCAACATAGGTGACATTTTGATCCAGACATCCTCATTCTGATCATAGCGCTCTACAGAATCAAAGATGGACAAGCCATCGTGTCCACCCAACGCATAAACGTATCCATTAAGCTGAGTGACACCACCTGCTGAGCGATACTTCATCATTTGAGCCACCTGTCAAGGCAGAAATATTAGTTAATTAATATTTTGTTGGTATTTATATTTTGTCTACTCACGGTTTTCCATGTATTAGTCTTGGGATAGTACACTTCGACAGTGTTGAGCGATGTAACGCCATCGTAGCCACCACAAACATAAATGCAATCATCTAAAGCTGCCACGCCTACGGCGCTGCGCTTGCACAACATGGCACAGCCCTGAGACCATTTATTTTTCCGTGGATCATATACTTCCACAGTGGATAGACGCTCGGTGCCATTGAAGCCGCCGAATGCGTACAGTTTACCATTTAATACGGCTACACCAACTCGCGAGCTAATAATTAATTAAATCATTAATAAAATGGAAATTTGCAATGTTTAAATACATTTAAACTCACCGCATCATGGACATTTGCTCGCCCATTTTCCATTTCTTGCTAATCGGATCGTAAATCTCTACGGTGCTGACCGACTCACCCGTGCTGGCCAGTCCGCCAACAGCGTAAATTTGACCCGTAAAGAATTCACCGCAACGTTGACGTGTGCGAAAACTCTGCAGTAAGCCACGACGTTCGGGCATTAAATGAAAGTCCTTGGCCTCGTCTAACAGATCACGGCATTGATGGGACGAGCGTATGAGCTCTTCGCGTGCTACTCGATCTGCAAGAAACTGCGGTGACAACAACGGTAGACGCACTGCGGCCAATACTTGAGGAAACAATTCCGAACGCTTCTCCTCGGCGTATTTGACCCAGCGCATGCAGGCTTCAAATATAACCTCCTCATTGCGCACGTTCAGCTCATCGCGTCGCATCAGCTCCAGCATCTGTTCACAGTCCAGCGTAAGGAACTCCTCAGACTGAGATACTTTGGCAAAGTTTTGGTCAATATACTTATCGGCAGCATCGATTAGTTGCCGGCAGATCATTGAGTCCGCAAAGGTGCGTATGCCAAGCACATTGTGCGGATGGAAGCGGGAGATCAGAAAAGTGGCGCAAGCATCGCGCACATTGGAAAGCTGCAGAAATGATGCGCCCACCATAAGGCTCTGCACGTTCTGGTTATCAATGCGAACCTGGCCGCTGTATACATAATTGATGAGACTCTCCAATGCGGCAGGCTCAATCTCCTTCATAGTGATTTCCTTGATCCGGCTCTCTGCCATATTGTTCGTAAACATGGCATAGAAATATGGTACTGTGGCAGCTAGCACAACGCGATGCGCAGAGAACGTCTGATCTTCAACCTGTACGTTATATTGCATTGTCAGTATGTATGCATATGTGCAAATGTTTTATTTATATTTAGACACAATAGAGATAATGATGTTGCAAAGATTGGGGCATTGGCAACTAACCTTCAGAGTGACATCACAAAGTTTGCCCAGTCTTCGTATCTCCTTGAACAATGGAAAACTATCGCTGAATAGATTTTCATGTTTGTATAAAAAGGATTGCTCCTCCAGTTGGTTATCGCTTAAGTCCATGGCTGTGGTCCTCAGGCTTGCTCCACTGCCACCAACAACGACCAAGCAATCTACACAAGCAAAAATTACAGAAAATACCAAAATAACAAATTGTTAGGGATGGGTGTTAAGCGATTAATGAATCATCGTAAACACAACTAAACAGGACAAATAAATTTAAATAAAGAGTCTTAAATTAATATTTAAATTTTAATTTATCTCAAAAGCTACTAGTCATGCATACTATCTTATTTTATTGAACATTTATTGAGTTTTAATTTAATTTAATTCTAAAGTTTCGTTTAGAATGAGTTCGTGAACAATGATTCAAGAACTACTGTTCCGAACTAACACCCATCAGCTGATATTTTGCCAGTTCCTGGTTTTGCAATCGACCGAAGTTATCGCTTATCGTTAATTTACCCATCTGACAAATTGTTTAATTTTTATTTGGATTAAGAGTTAGAAGGGCACGAAACAGATTAATTTAACACATGAATGAGCTTAAAGCAATTTAGGACTGCAGACTGTTATCATTGAGCATGGAGACATTACCTAGAGATACGCAGGTATGTTTTAGCTACAAATACGATGACCCAGCCAAAACCAGCAACGAAAGCAAAACAATGACGTCTTCATCACACACGTATGTTAATACGTATGTTTATTTATGTGTGTTTGCAGAAGAATCCAATAGAAGCTCTTAGTAAAGATGAGCTCATTAGCAAATACAAGGGGCTGCTTGGTATTGCCAAGAAAGCGAAACAGGCTAAAGATGGTAAGTCAACTGTATAACGCTACGTGGTCAATTTAACGCTTATCTTACATTCAGAACTCACCGAGGAGAATCGACAGCTTAAGGAGGCATTAGCTGTAGCCGCTACAAAACAGACAAGCCTGTCCGCAATGCAAGAGATGTTGCAGGACTTTACCGATAAGAATCTTATATTAACGGAACAAGTGAGCAGCCTACAGCAAAGGACACATCAGGATGCGGCTCGTTTAGAACAGCTAGATATTGAAAATCAGAGCCTTAAACGTCAAATGGGACGCCTCAGCGATGAAAATGATGATTTGCTTGCGGACGTCGAACGTATGGAGCTGTCCATGCACCAGGTAAACGCACTTGGCAAAGAACAGCGGAAGAGTCTTGAGCAACTGGAGATAGATATTGTCAGAATCAAGGAGGTGGAGGCGGATAATGACATTCTTAGGCAAAAGGTAGAGAGTGCAGCTGAAGAGTCGAAACAGCACGTCGCTGAACTTGCCGAACTGCAGCAAAAATATGACGCGGTCAAGCAACTGAACTCGGAGCAGCGCAAGAAGTTTAATGCACTTAAAGATCGCTTCATCGATGTGCATCGCAAGCTGAAAAACTTAAAAGAATGCAAGTGTGTGCTCCTAGAAACGCAACACGAATACGCAGCCTCCGTATCCAAATGGCAGCAGGAGATTATCAAAGCATCGCAACTGCTTTGTGCCAAAATGACAGAGCTTCAGCACGAAAATCACCAGCTAAAGCAACAACTAGGAGCGACGAAACGAACCAACCCAACGCAATGCGATAATAATAACCAGTTGCTCCTCAAAGTTTATGAGCTGGAGCGTTTGTGCAAACTGGCAAAGAAGCAGCAACAACAGCAGCTTCCAAACAACGCATTATACATTGATCGTATACTGGATAAACTAAACAGTGTAGATCGTTTGGCAAATATTGTAAAAGAGCAGCAGCAGCAGCTCTCACAACAAACTGCTGTGCAACCTGTAGTCACACTTGACGTGAACCATTTCAATGAAAAGCTCAATCAAATGCAGCACTTGGTCCAAATACTGCAACAGGAGCGCAGTCAACAGCAATCCGATATGCAGCTAATGGAGCAGCGATATGAGCGTGAAAATGCGCAATTAGAGGCCAATTGTGTGGAGTTGCGGCAGCATCATGAGGATTTGCAGACACGTTATCAACTGAAGGAGCACGAACACACTGAGCTTCTTGCCGAAATGCGTGAGCTGAATGAGGCGTTAAAAGCACGTGGCGATGTCATATCTCGTATGCAGGAGCAGCATGATAAGAACCATAAAGAGATGCAAGCACTTGCTGAAAAGCTGAGTGATAAGGCCAAGCAGTTAGAGCAACTGCAGAGCAGAATTGATGAGCTGGAGCAACAGGAGCAGCTCAATGGAGATGCACAGAGTGATGTAATGTCCACATCCACAATATCACGTGCTGAGGAATTGAATCGTCTGCGCGAATTGGACGATGGCTACGAAGAGAAATACAATAAGCTGCGAACGTTGGCTGCCAAACTAAAAAAGAAACTGCAGGAGCAGACCCAGCAAATTAAAAACATGGAACAAGCTGGTGCAGCCAAATTGGAGGCCGAAGTGGAGACCATCAAATTAGCACAAACACAACTGCAACAGGACCTCAATGCAGCGCGTGCCGAGAACCAAAAACTTAAGTCCAAGGACAAGGCAAAGAGTTCCAATGTATTAAATCTAGAAATTGAGGCCACAGAAAAGTCATTGGCCGAAGTGAGTGCCAAATTGTTGGCCAAATCCACAGAGCTGGAGACCCTTAAAGAAACCCTGACCAGCAAGGAGAATAGAATAACGCAGCTCGGCCAGGAAATAAGCATTTTGGAACAGGCTCAAAGTGGAGAAGCAGCGCATAGCAAGCAGCTGAAACAGCAAATTGATCTGATGCAAACACAGCTTAAGGATGCGCTGCATGGCAAGCAGCAAGCACTTACCGAAAACAAGGAACTGGAGCAATGTGTGGAACAGCAAAAGCTGCAAGTAGAACAAATGCGTTTGGAGCTATCCGATCATACGCAGCAGTACGAGATCAAGTTGCAACACTCGCAACAGCAGTTAACCAACAGCACACAGCAGTTGGAAATGCGACTGGATGCTGTCAGCCAACTGGAAATGTCTTTGCGCCATGCTGAGCGTGCCAATGAGCAGCTTCAAACGGAATACTCTGACTACAAACTTAAAGCACAGTCAGTGCTGCGTAAGCAACAAAATCGCGATACGGACAAGGAGCAGGACCTCGAGGCGGAATTGGCAATTGTAAAAACCAATGAGCAGAAATTACGCACCAGCAATGAGGAAAGCGAACAGAAAATCTCTTTAATGGATGCGCAATTGGATTCACTACAGCGGGAAAACACAAAGCTACTGCGACGCAGTCAGGAGCTCATGGGTCTGCTCGATGAGGTGCGCGACCAAAACGAGACACTCATGCAGGATAATCAGCGACAGCTACAACAACAGCAGCAACAACTACAGCAGCATCGCCAGCAAATTGATCAAATGGATAGTTTGCACCAGGCTCGTGTCGATCAGCTGCAGCAACAGATTGAAAAGTTTGAGATGGCAGCAAATGCAAATCCCATTACCAAAATTACCCCAATGGCGCTGGCGACAGCAGCAGCCGTGCCCGATGTGACCAGTCCCGAGCAGAGTAAAATAGATTACCTCTTGGATCACGATAGCAATGGTGAAACACTTGCACAGCTGGCAGCACAGCGTAAAATCTCAACTGCTTCACGTCGCTCCCATGATTTTATGCCACTAGATGAGTTACTAAACACATCTCTAAATGCCATCACCAGCGATACGGTGACCACAATTTCCAATTTCGGACGCAGCGTCAGCATGCAGGACGATGATTTAGAATTGGATGCCCGTGGTGAGACACAAGCAGCACTTGTTGCCACTAAGGAGCGTCTGAACATCCAAGAGAGTCGTGTACGTCATCTGACCGCCCTGCTGGCCGAGAACGAACAGGATCTGGCGAAGCTGACACAAATGAATGATATGCTCAAAGAGGAACTTCGTCGCCAGGAACGTTCTGAAGAGAGGGAGCAGCACATGCACAACTCCGAATATCTAAAAAATGTATTCTTAAAGGTATGTTTTCACTATTCTAACAAGGTGTTTTGGGAAAAGGGTAGAATAATATTCCAGAAAATATAATATATATATATATAACAGTATAACAAATTTTAAAGCATCAACTATTAATAATTATCTAAAAATTCTATTACATTTCAGTTTCTTACACTAAACAACACGGATGAGCGACAACGCTTAGTGCCGGTGCTAAATACAATTCTTCGTCTGAGTCGCAATGAAATGGAAATGCTTAATTGTGTGGCCAAGGGACAGAAAGGTAAAGCCAAATATCTTATTTTATATTCAAATTTTAAACTGCATATTTCTCTCATTTTATTTAGTTTCCAATGATGGCAATAATCGCAGTTGGACAGGTTTTCTGAGCGCATGGAGTGGAGGCGGTAACGCGGCTAATAGTAATAACAATTAACTGCTGTTCTGTCCATTCGATTTTTTATTGGTATTATACTTAAGTACTTGACAAGATGCAGCATACCTTATTGGCCAGTTACACTGTATATATCTATATCTTGTAAATTTTGTTTATGGTTATTGTCCTCACAAAATTGTATTTATATTAATTTAAAAAGTTGTTTTTTCTACGTTTTGTGCTGTCCTTTGAAAGGTATACATTATGTAGAGAGCCCTATACAGCCCTCTATAAGCAATATATGTATGTACATGTAATTCTGTGTAATTTTTATATTTCGATTAATTAGACTTGCTTTCAGGATCTTTGACTAGCTGCGAAGTTGCGAACGCATTTAAAAATGTCGAAATGAGACTTCAGAAATTTAAACTTTTTTTTTTGATAATTTTATTATGTAAATTGCATTTGTAGATATTATTATTTCAAATTCTATTACCACAAAGATCAGACTATAAAATCAATGCTTCCGTTGTGTATATATGTATGTGTGTATAAACTTAAAAATAAATTTATATGTATTGTATCTTTATACTTTATAAATACGAGCAATAATTGGCTAAAACTATACGATGGTTATGCATACATTTACACTTAATAATTGTATAAAGTAGACATACAAATTATACAATTGAAACAACTAAACGAAAATTCTAAGGTCAAAATTAGCAAAGAAATCAAAAATCACATTTCGCACATCGTAGCAACAATGGCGACAGAGCTAAAACAATATAAACTACAACCTAAATATTCGCAATAATCAGTTTTGATGTGGCATTTGACTTATGGAACTATTGCCAAACGCCCGCATAGTTGCCAACTAGAGTGGCAGGAAGCGGCCCGCCTGCCGCAAACAGACGCATCCGAGTGCTGTCATAGCAGTGCGTATATATGGCGGGCACATATTTCACCTGCTGGAAACCATCCATTTCATCTTCTGGATACTGAAAGAGGATTACCATTAAATAGGGAATCACTTTTTATAACTTCACTATTTACTTACCACAATGCCTTTACTACACTTTAGCGCTACAGTTCGGGAAGCATTTACGCTGCTCTCCAAATACTTGCCAGCCCGTATATCGTAAAAAAGAAGCATGCCCAGTCCGGTACCCACTGTTAACAGATTGCCCTCAAAAGATGTGGCACGTATGCCACACCCACTATAACGCGAAGTGATCTTTTTGATAGTTTGCAGCGTACGCGCATCCAGCAGAATGGTGTAGGAACGACAGCCGACGGCATAGAGACCATCGCTATGATACGCAATACTCACATTATCCTGGCAGTTGGGTAGTTTACGTGAGAGTGTTTGCTTAAATGTCTCTGCATTGAAGATGTGAATATAACCATTTAATGAAAGTGCTGCGATCTCCTTGAATTCCTTGTTGAAGCACAGCGAACGTATCTGTAATCCATTTCAGTTAAGAGCATGGCTTGGAACATATATTTGAGAAGTGTAAACTTACCCGCTGTGCTGTGCGCACTTCTTTAACACTAAGCGGGTGTATGGTGGCAAATGTGGGACAAGACTCCTCGCCGCCATCTGGGAAATCCATATGATCCTCGTTGATACGCCACAGGGCCATACGCGAATCTTTGGAGCCCGAAACGAGAAACTGATCATCCAGCCAACACATGCCCATTATCAAATCTCGATGTCCATTTTCGCCGACACAGACAGGATCCAGGGTGGGTAAGCGATACACAGCTATATCGGAGGAATTACGGGCACCTGTGGCCAGAAAGGAGCGACTAGGTGACAGTTCAATAGCATGTAGACCGCCTTGAATCTCTGGATGATTGGCACGACTATTGGATAGCGTAGGTATTGCGTCCACACGACGCATATTTACATCATACACGAGCAATTTATTGCACTTTGTGCCGAACACAACCTGACGATTGCTCAGCCATTTGGAGCAAAATACTTTGTTAATGTAGCCCAAACTGATTTGTGTCTCGCGCAGCATATCGTGGGTGAGCACATAGCGACTGGTGTACTCGGCATTTACGCTGCGCCGCTGTAAAAGTTATATACGTTAATTTAACAAAAGACAAAGACACTTCATTGATTTCTACTTACGTCGCGCAATGAACTTTCTCTGCTCCGCAGATAGTCGCAAAGATTGTAGGAGGTGTTTAAAACTTCGTCCTGTTGTTGGGATGTTTCCTCGTCGCTACCAGAGTCCTCGTAGGTAACAAAATCGTCTGGCTTGTCCGGTTTTCGCCTTCTTTCCTGGCGCATTGCTCTTTGCTTGGCCCGACGCTCATCCAGACGTGTACTGACATGGCAGGATGGATAGGTGCCAACAATGCTTTCGCGTATGGTCTTCACCATGCCATTAAACATTTTTTCAGCTCTTTATTTAATTTTATTATTCTATTTACTAAAAACTAATTAATTTTACTGATATTTCTCCATTACAATTTTATCGAACCATTTGGAATTTGTTCAATCGAACGTCTTAATCGAAAGTTGCCGCAGGAACTCATTTACTGAATATGGTTCATTTAGTTTGATGTGCGAATTTTGATTGTTTTATACTATAAAATTTACAGCATCCGAAATCTATACTTTTTGCTGATCTGTTCTTAACGTAGAAGGTGACTTTGATTTAGATTTTCGGAATATGTACAAAACTAGCTGTTCCATACAAAAACATAGTTGCAATGTGAACAGACCGCCGCTATTAAAAAGTTCTCTTTACTGGTATTTTTTTTTATTATTATTATATTGTTATTATTATTTAATTATAATTTAAGAAATCATTATTTAAAAACAAACACAAATCCGCTTCAGGAATCCCCATATGATATGGTGTTGCAGTTCGGTTCAAGTGGTTCATAAAAGTGAGTCTTATACTGAATTCATATTGAACTATTTAGTATTATATTTTTCAATTAGTTCAAAAGGATTCACTGCAAGAGCGTTTCGTTATTATTGCCTCAATATGAACTACCAAGCAAAGCGCGTAATGCGCCAAAATTCAGTGTCCGTTGCGGCCAGTGATGTGGCGGGCGTTGCATCGCCCATTATGACAACACCGTCAGCGGCCAGTACGCCGCAATTGCAGAATCTAGAAGACAACAAACCCGTGCACGTTCATCGGCAGGTGATTCTGGTGCAGGGCGGCAATGTGCCACAGCCGCAGCATCAACCAGTGGCAACGACAGCGGCAAATCAAAATGCGAATATGACCACCATTCAAATTAACGACGACGCACCCGTTTCACTGCTCCCAGAGATTGCTGATATAATGCGGAGCTTCGGAGACAGCCATCAGCCGCGCACGGCCAGCGTGAAGCTGGTGGAACAGATACTGCAACAGCAGCTACGTGGTATTTTTAATGAAGCCTCTCTGGTGGCCATGCGTCGCAAACAAAATCCATGTCCATCGCAAGCGGACTTTGAGTTCTTGATGCGAAACCATTCCGTGAAAATAGCACGCATGCGAAAGCATTTAAAGGACATGCGTATATTAAAACGGTTTCTGAGCATACGCACCGGCAGACCGCAGGACTTTATGGACGATCTGGAGCAGCAGGAGGAAGACGAAGAGCTTGCGATTGAGGTGCAAGAGTTGCACGATGAGGATCGCATGCGGCGTCTGTTTCGCGCCGATCGTATCTCACAAATGCTAACTGGACAGCAGTATCTGGAGTTCAACGAGGCGCGAAAGACTTCATTCTACTGTCGACATGGCGAGAAGATCAAAAACAAGTTCAGACGATTCTTGGATTTGCCCGCCGACTTGCGTATACCCACACCCACAATGAATATATTGGCCTACCTGGCGCACGAGACCATTGCAGCAATTGTCGACTACTCAATACTGACGAGGTTGAACTCAGATAACCGTGCCACAGAGCCATACAGTCGGGTCACCTCAGCTGGCGGTAGTCCTGCCATGATGCATGTGTGTCCTGAGGTGACACAGGGTCGTGGCATGGAGATAGTCAAGCCCATAAGTGTGCAGGAAATACACGAAGCAATGCGACGATTCCGACAAATGAGCAATCGTAAAATTGGACGATATCGCAATTCCTGTGACATTGATTTCAGACGCAGTTTTCTGGCCATTTAAAGAAATTAAATTAAAAAATATATAATATAAAAATAAAAAATAATAATAAAGCTGGCAGTGAAATAATAAAACAACTTTAAAGTCAAATAAAATAAAACATTTAATTTAATCATTAATATAACAAAATAAAAGATATATCGAATTTTTAATTATGTAAGACGTGTTTTATAAAATCACTACGCAACTAATAATATATTAAATAATTTGGTTAACACATTTCATCATCAGGTACTAAGTAATTACTTTGTTTAGTGTTTTCAATAGTATACAAGTATAAATTTGATAAGGTTGGTCAGTAAAATTTACTGAGGTGGTAATCATAACAGCTGACTTTATATAATTTGATAAGATAATAAAAACAAGAGCTAAAACAAAATAAATGCATAAAATAAGGTCAGAGAAATTATATTGAAACACAGTAAAAGAAAATACGTTACCATATGCATATTCTAATATAATCAAACGATTAATATAGTCAAATGAAGTTTACATCAAAGTCCAAATAGAATGTTTGTGGAAAAAAACACAAAAATGTATTGCCCGACGCTCTCCCTAATGACTCCTCCATAATTTTATCGTGAGCTAAACATAACATTGATTGTTATTAATATACCCTGCACTCATTAATTGAGTACAAAGGGTCTGATCGTGCACAGATTTGAGGTCATCTACCTCAAAGACAAAAGCTAGAGATTCAAAAAATTTATATTTACGTTCTTTTTGTGTTATTTTGCTGAAAATGAACATATACATTATTTAATTCCTTTACAAAGCATAAAAATCTATTTTCAATTCCAATCTCAAAGATGTTTATTTAAGAAAAATAAACAATTTATTTCTGAAACAATTTTTTATAAAAAAATAAAATTTGCTAAACGAAGTGTCTCCCCTAAGAGTATACTCGCTTGGCTTTTAGAAGCTCTCAGAGAGATTTCAAAAACTTGTTCTGATTTCGACATACTCTCTGGCTGAGTGTTTATAAAAAAAGCTTTCTGGACTGTGAACATTAAATAATTGGTCGTCAAATAGTATAATTTGGGAAGCGGGCAAGAGAAGACCTAGGCTTGTGCAAAATGTTAAAAATACGCAATTGCGTTTCCATAATACAGACACAAAGAGCGAGCCCTGCTCTACACTCATATTTGTGTACACAACAAGTGAGTATTATTATTTGTTCAAAAGATAAACTATCTATAAATATGTATAAACTAATCAACAAACATTCTAGCGAACTCAAACCAATGCAGCCATAGAGCAAGAACCCAGCGTATCTAGAGACGATGTCGAATGGCAGCAGGCGCGTCCTTTTAAGGATATTCCAAGCACGAATCTTTTTTCGCTTACCTATAATATGGCATTTCCCGGTGGGAAATATAAAGATATGGACTTGACGCAGTTGGTGATGGCTATGCGCAGGGATTACGGTGATATCTATCGAATGCCATCATTCTTTGGACGCGAGGCAATGGTGACCACATATAATCCAAAAGATTTTGAAGTTGTCTATCGGCATGAAGGTATTTGGCCGCATCGACCGGGTAGCGAAACTATGAAACATCACCGTGAACAACATCGTAAGGATTTCTTCCAAGGCGTCGAAGGTCTTATTCCCACACAAGGTAAATCTTGGGGCGAATTTCGAAGTATTGTGAACCCAGTGCTGATGCAGCCGAAGAATGTGAGGCTCTACTACAAGAAAATGTCACAGGTGAACTGTGAATTTGTGGAACGGTAAGAAATTAATTTAATTCAGCATTCAATTATAAAGACAATTGTTATCTCAGCATTAAGGCTATACGTGATCCCAAGACTCTGGAGGCGCCAGATAATTTCATAGATGATATTAATTGCTGGACTTTGGAATCAGTGTCTGTGGTTGCTTTGGACAAACAGCTGGGACTTCTCAAGAATTCTCAGAAGAGTGATGACGTTATGCTGCTCTTCAAGAGTTTGGATGAGTTCTTTACATACACTGCCGTTTTGGAAGTGCAACCCTCACTTTGGCGTTACATTGAAACACCAATGTACAAGAAGCTAATGAATGCTTTGGACAATATACAGAAGCTGACCTTGGTCTACGTAAATGAGGCTTTGGAACGTCTAGAAATAGAGAAAAAGCAGGGAATAGTTCGTCCAGAAAAAGAACAGAGTGTCCTCGAGAAATTGCTGAAGATAGATAAAAAAGTGGCCACTGTCATGGCTATGGACATGTTAATGGCTGGTGTCGATACTGTAAGTACTTTCAAAACCTATTATAATAAAAACTTATCCGAGAAAATACATTTTTAGACCTCAAGCACATTTTCTGCGGCAATGCTGGCCATTGCTACCAACCCAGATAAGCAAGACAAGCTACGCGAGGAGGTGATGCGTGTGCTGCCCAACAAGGACTCAGAATTTACAGAGGAGTCTATGAAAAATGTTCCTTACTTACGAGCCTGCATCAAGGAATCGCAGCGTTTACATCCCCTTATAATTGGCCATGCACGAACCACGAATCGTGATTGTGTCCTCAGTGGTTATAAGGTGCCGGCTGGTACATTTATATCCATGATTCCTCTGAACTCGTTCACAAGTGATAAGTACTTTCCACGTAGTTTAGAGTATCTGCCAGAGCGCTGGATGCGGAATGAGAAGTCATCAGAGTCGGAGGCCAAGTGCCCGGCTAATCCTTTAAAAGCAACATATCCCTTTGTGTTTTTGCCCTTCGGTTTTGGCCCCAGAATGTGCGTGGGCAAGCGTATTGTGGATATGGAACTAGAACTTGGCATTGCACGAATTATTCGAAACTTTAAGGTAGAGTTTAATCATTCCACGGAAAATGCCTTCCGCTCGGTGCTTATAAGTAAGCCCAACATACCACTGAAATTTAAGTTTACTGACTTGGATAAATAAAATATCGTTTCTTGATTTAAGTGTAATTGGTGAGTGTTAAAACATGACATGTATAACTGTTAAATGCACTTAATAACTTAAAAAAGTATTTATATATAATCTATTTAAAGAGTCAAGTCCAGTTACATAAAAATTAAAAATTGATGTTCTGAATAACTTTTTTTGTGGACGACTTTAAAAGATCGTTTTATGGGTGCTAACGCAAGTTAAATAAAATATGTACATTTCTGTAAACCATTAATAATATGAAATGAAAATATATATTTAAAATTGCAACCTTTTTATGCGATCACAACGCAACTAATGATATACTATTCGGGGAATACTTTTCACCATTCCTAGGTACTAAATAATTACTTTATTTTGTGTTTTCAATAGTATACATTTGATAAGGTTTGCCAGTAAAATTTACTGTAGTGCTAATCAACAGCTGACTTTATAAAATTTGATAAGATAATTTCAAACAAAAACAAAATAAATACATTAAATAAGGTTAAAGAAATTATAATGATTCGCAGTAACAGCAAAAGACTTTAAAATATATTCTAATAAAATCAAACGATTAACATAGTCTAATGGAGTTCACGTCGAAGACCAAATATGTTATCTATATGTATGTATGTGGAAAAAAACAGAAAAATTATTTGGCATGAGCTAAACATAACATTGATTGTTATTAATATATACCCTGTACTCATTAATTGAGTAAAAAGGGTCTGATCGTGCACAGAAAATCTGAAAGACAAAAGCTAGAGATTCGAAAAATGTATATTTACTTTCTTTTGTGTAATTTGCAGAATATTGCCATATAATTTAATTCTTTTAATAAGCTTATAAATCAGTTTACAATTCTAATATAATAGATGTGCTTTTAAAAAGGACGGAAAAATAAATGGCATTTTTTTATAGAATCCGCTGAACGGAGTATCTCCCAGATGAGTGTATTCGCCTGGTTTTTAGAAGCTTTCAGAGAGATTCTCTGGCTGAGCGGTAATAAAAAAAGCTTTTTAAATTGTAAACATTAAACAATTGTTCATCAAATAGTTTAGCTTTGGCAGCGGACAAGTGTAGACATAGCAAAATGTTAAAAATACGCAATTGCGTTTCCATAATAAAGACACAAAGAGCGAACCCCGCTCTCCACTCATATTTGAATAGACAACAAGTGAGTATTATTATTTGTTGAAAAGATAATAATTTTATACATATTAACTAATCAGCAAACATTCTAGCGAACTCAAACCAATGCAGCCGTAGAGCAAGAGCCCAGCGTATCTAGAGACGATGTCGAATGGCAGCAGGCGCGTCCTTTTAAGGATATTCCAAGTACGAATCTTCTTTCGCTTACCTATAATATGGTATTTCGGGGTGGGAAATATAAAGATATGGACTTGACGCAGTTGGTGATGGCTATGCGCAGGGATTACGGCGATATCTATCTAATGCCATCATTCTTTGGACGCGAGGCAATACTGACCACATATAATCCAAAAGACTTTGAGGTTGTCTATCGGCATGAAGGTATTTGGCCGCATCGACCGGGTAGCGAAACTATGAAACATCACCGTGAACAACATCGTAAGGATTTCTTCCAAGGCGTCGAAGGTCTTATTCCCACACAAGGTAAAACTTGGGGCGAATTTCGAAGTATTGTGAACCCAGTGCTGATGCAGCCGAAGAATGTGAGGCTCTACTACAAGAAAATGTCCCAGGTGAACTGTGAATTTGTGGAACGGTAAGAAGTCAATTTAATCAGCATTCAATTATAACGAATATTATTTTCTTCAGTATCAAAACTATACGTGATCCTAAGACTCTGGAGGCGCCAGACAATTTCATAGAAGATATTAATTGTTGGACTTTGGAATCAGTCTCTGTGGTTGCGTTGGACAAACAGCTGGGACTTCTCAAGAATTCTCAGAAGAGTGATGACGTTATGCTGCTCTTCAAGAGTTTGGATGAGTTCTTTACCTACACTGGCGATCTGGAATTTCAGCCCTCATTTTGGCGCTACATTGCGACACCAATGTACAAGAAGCTAATGAATGCTTTGGACAATATACAGAAGCTAACCTCGGGCTATGTAAA
Source organism: Hirtodrosophila alboralis (assembly GCA_035043045.1). NCBI lineage: Eukaryota > Metazoa > Arthropoda > Insecta > Diptera > Drosophilidae > Hirtodrosophila > Hirtodrosophila alboralis. The sequence goes on along the minus strand of JAWNNH010000477.1, from coordinate 79,595 downwards.
TGAGGCTCTGGAACGTCTCGAAAATGAGGCAAAGCAAGGAATAGTTCGTCCAGAAAAAGAACAGAGTGTCCTCGAGAAATTGCTGAAGATAGATAAAAAAGTGGCCACTGTCATGGCTATGGACATGTTAATGGCTGGTGTCGATACTGTGAGTACTCTCAATATGTGTTTTTATAAATACAAAATAAACCAAGTTAATCAATTTTTAGACCTCAAGCACATTTTCTGCGGCAATGCTGGCCATTGCTACCAACCCAGATAAGCAAGACAAGTTACGCGAGGAGGTGATGCGTGTGCTGCCCAACAAGGACTCAGAATTTACGGAGGAGTCTATGAAAAATGTTCCTTACTTACGAGCCTGCATCAAGGAATCGCAGCGTTTACATCCACTTATAATTGGCCATGCACGAACCACGAATCGTGATTGTGTCCTCAGTGGTTATAAGGTGCCAGCTGGTACATTTATATCCATGATTCCTCTGAACTCCTTTAGAAGTGACAAGTACTTTCCACGTAGTTCAGAGTTTCTGCCAGAGCGCTGGATACGAAATGAGACGTCATCAGAGTCGGAGGCCAAGTGCCCGGCTAATCCTTTAAAAGCAACATACCCCTTTGTGTTTTTGCCCTTCGGTTTTGGCCCTAGAATGTGCGTGGGCAAGCGCATTGTGGATATGGAACTAGAACTTGGCATTGCACGAATTATTCGAAACTTTAAAGTAGAGTTTAACCATTCCACGGAAAATGCCTTCCGCTCGGTCCTTATAAGTAAGCCCAACATACCACTGAAATTTAAGTTTACTGACTTAAATAAATAAAATATCGTTACTTGTAGCTGATGAATGTTAAAACTTGAATTGTATCACTTTTTAATGCACTCAATAAAGTATTTAAATAAAAACTACCTAAAGAGTGCAGTTACCAAAGAATTAAAAATGTATGTTCTAAATAACTTTCTTTGTGCATTATTTTTAAGACAACCCCCATTAAAATGTATATGTTAAAGCGAATTCTTGGAAAGGTAAATCAGATTGTGTTTACACAGCTGGAAGAATGTTGCTAATACAAATAATATAATACACATTTATATAGCTTATTGACTTTGTATATAATAACAACAAATCTCCCTTAGTTAGCAAATATTGCTTGTTCTACTATCTATCTATCTGTCTATCATATGTACTACTATTACGGAATGCCTGATAATCTTTGACAGTCACATCAGGCCTTATAAACATAAAAATCGGAATCGATTTATACAATATTTTATTTATTTTTCGGTTGTTAAGTTCTTCAATAAGTAATTCTTTCACTGTTTTCGATTTTTGTTTATTAATTTTGTGCTATGTTTTAAAAAAGAAATATTTTTCTATATTGTAGTTAATTTTATTACTGATTCAGCATTAAATTAAACTCTTTAAAGTATTTATATATATATTTTTGTTGTCTTATCTAACATAATGTATATAACAATGCATTGGATACATTTAAGAAAGCTATTTTTAGTAATACAGGGTACTTTAGCGTAGATGATTAAATTAAATATTAGATTAAATTTGCAAAGTATAAAATCATAATATAATCTTGAAGTGATTATATGTATTATGATTAAAAAATAGTAACAATATGAAATGTAATATATATTATGAGATATATAAGAAAATTATAATGCGCTGTTAATATTGCTGATACTGACTTTAAGTTGGTATTGGGCTCCGTTTGAAAATTATAGTTAAAATAATCAGTCCAATGGGCATGGGTAACATTGAAGCGGCGACGCAATTGCAGCTTGTACTCATAGTTGGCATAGGGAAGATTCTCGAGGCAGAAGGTTTCCCTGAGATCAGCGTACTGAGGAGGTTGCCATGTTGCTCCGACATGGGGTTGCAATTGCAAATCCCAAAGAATAGCGTAGTTGTGATTGCTTCTTCTTTTATTGTCCCATTGAAAGCAAATCGAACTGCAGGTTTTGTTGACCACATTTACATTGATGCCAGGCTGTTCCAGCACCATGCATTGTGGTCTGCTCATTGTTATGTTCTGTGTCCGGCTGTCCAATCCATTCTCCATGCGCACCGTAAATTTATACTGATTCGAAAACTTGTTAAACTGCCACGGTTCAAAAACAAATTGCATACGACCATGATTGGATGACTCTTCGGTCCAAAGGGAAGATATTTCAACATTCTGATGTTTTAGGTGGTAAATGGTGTTATTCTCAGCATCTGGGCGTTGTCTTGGTATAAAGCTGCAGTTTAAGTAGGAGTTGGGTATAAAATCCAGAAAAACGCAGTCAAAATCATCTACAATAGAAGTCTCATCTGCCTCGCTTGCAACACAGAGAATCAGTTCGTTTAATATGGCAACACCCATCATAAGTATTATTAACTGGTCCACTGATAAATATGCCTTAAAGTGCATTTCTTTAAAATTTGTTTAGCGATAAGAAAAATGTATTTATTGCAGTTTTTTTTTTTGTAATAATCGTCGCACAGAACGTGCTCTTCACTCGAATTGCGAAATACAATTGAGTTTGTAGCGGACGCATTTTATTTATAAGCGATTATTAAATATACCCTATATTAAAGTGGAGAAAGGGGTGCTTGAAAATTAAAAAATGGGTTGAAAATTAAGAAAAAAATTTTCCTAACGCTGTACAAGAAATTTAAGTTCTCAGTAATCGTCAATAAAAAAGATATTTGCAAATTTGTTCAAATAAATCTAATTAGTATGTTTTTAACCAAATTCCCCAGATCGATTCTCAAAATTGTCTGTTCTTATTATATCTTAGCCTATAATCCTTCCTGATAAAAATCAGTATATTTTCATTTTTTTATACAAATCTTTAGCAAAGCTGGTCATTATAATATGCCTCAGAGTGTTTTCTTGTAAATCACTTTCCACTACAGCAATGAATGAATTTATTAATGAATTCAGACTTCATTCATATTAATATGTATGAATTGATACTGGCAAATGCATATAAATAAAATATTAATATATATAATAAACATAATAAACATAAGCTCCTGTCATATTAATAATCTGTATATATTTGTAGGAGCTTTATGTTGAGAATGTTGATATTTTAACCAAGGAGTTAATTAGGCTGATGTGATTCATTTTAATAATAATTATGTAAATGGAAAGTTTAATCAAAGATGCCTTCAGCATCCATGGACGTTACTTGGAAATGAGCTGAGTAATATTACTTAATCAAATCCAAGTTTAAAATATATAATAATAATAACATTAATGAGATATACAATGTAGTTACGCCGTAAATATGTATGAACCTTAAATCAATCAATCAATTTCCTATCTTCCTTTGACATTTCTTGGAAGCTAGGAAAAACAACATTTAAATAAAAACCCCCTTATTATTTTAAACATTTAAAGCTATATTTTCATCAGTTTAATACAGACACATTTTATAATATGAATGAATATAAATATTTATATTCACATTATGTTTTTTTCTAGACATACAAAGTACATTTAATACATAAAAATGCTCATTACCAAACATTTTACAACAGTTTCATAGATAAACAGCTCTGGATTTTTTTGTTGATGATTTTATATATATATATATATCTTTTTTTTTAAACATTTAATACTTTTTTTGGCCAATTTCAACAATAAATAGATTGCTGTATAGTGTTTTAATTTTGATTTAATAAGTAGTTCATATTGTTAAACAATTTTAGAAATAACTTGCGAGTTGTATAGAGTAAATAACTGCAATGTATCTATACATATATATTATATATTTATATGAATGTATGTATATATATATTTACTTATAATTAAATCAATAAATACTTGTGCACAATGTACATCAATACATGCATAAATGTATTTTATATATATATATATATATATATATGTATGTAATAAGCTTTTTAATAGATATTTCATTTCTATTTCGATATTATTCTGATTTGTAATTTTTGGTCCGATTGCCCAGAATATTGATACATTTCTGCATTGGTTCGATTTTTGTTTTGTTTTTGTTATTTTTCAATAAATTTCCATATACGATGTAATAAATTTTTGTAGATTTTTAGATTGTACTTATGAACATTTTTTAATGTATTTTAAATGTTTAATGTGAATTAATATGAATTTATCTTAAATCATATATTTCTTATAATTAAATATATTTTATTAATAGGATTATATTGATTTCATTATAAGTTGTTTTTATTTTATTTTGTATATTCACTTTCATAACTGAATACGATGTTTTCTCAAAAAATTATTATTATAAATACAAACAGATTACAAAGTTTACAAATTTCTAAATTGGAATAATGACATTCAGTTCTAAGAAACGGATATGAAAAGTTAATTAACTGGATTCTTAACTTTCATTCTCTCTGTAATCAAAAGGTACAACTTTAATTATTTAAGAAAATAATCAATGTATAGCCTTTAAGCTCATTAGGGATTTTTGGCTTCCACTTCCTTGACTAGCTGCTATCCTTACAATTTCAAATACATATTTTATTATACGCATTCATCTTGCGAACAGAATTTTTATGTTTATAGGTATTTCAAATGCGCAATCGATATGCTGCGACAAAAGCAAAAAAAATCATGTGGCTTGGTCAGAGTATGTTGTGGGCGTGGCATAGGCGTGCATATGCCACAAAAGGATACAACAGCCTGCAGGTCCTGTTTGATATGTTACTGTGTGTGGGTCGGAGTATATGATGGTGCATGTGCGGCAATAAAACGGAACGCAGTTTTCAAAAGGAAATTGGAAAGAAAACGGCAGCAGGTCTTAAAGCAACGAGGGTCGATTCATATGTATCATATAATAAATATATATATTTGTGTAGGTAAATTAACTAATATTATTATTAGATGTTGGAAGAGCGGCAATTAGACACTTTGAGTCTGTTATTGAGAGTATAGAAATTGGAAATAACACAGACCTCATATGTTGACTAAAACCGTTTAAGAATTACAAGCGCATAAGTGTAAACTTTTTTCAAAACATTTTTACTTGATTAAAGTACAGGGTAAGGGCACGAGAGAGGGACAATTGGTTTTCCTATGTTTTTTTTAACATAATATATAAACTTTTAATTTTCTAAAAGAAATCAAGAATTAATAATAACTTTCAATTTGGATATCAAAAGTACATTGCAAAAAGTTGTATAAATTGTTGAATAGCTTAAATTCAACCAAATTTTTTTATTAAAAAATAAAGTATGTAAAATATCTATAAAATTAAACCTTACAAAACTGACAACATTACACAGATTTAAATATGTATTAAAACTTGGCAATTTGGTCGAAGCACAGTTGTTCAACAAAATAATAAAAAAAAATAATAACAGACACAAGTGCAAAGGAGCAAATTACTTGCAAACGAAAGGAAAGCTACTTGCGAAGGATACCACGTTTTTTTTTTTGATCGCCTGCCCAAACATAAATGGGGTCTTTACTTAATGCACTACCCTCTTAAGTATATATGTATATAGACATTGCGTATCTGTGTTGTACGTGTGAGCGCAATAAAATCTAATTTGATGCATGCACACGCACACTCACACAGATGCCACAGCACAGACACATACACCGAACAGAGAAGGCATTAAAGGAAGAAAAAAATGTTGTTAAATATTACGCCGCAGCTGCCAAAGGAGCGCACACAATAACACAAAAAAAAAACAAAAAACCATTGCCTAGTTTGGGGCTGAAACAAAAAACCGAAAATGTGGCCGGAAGTGGCGTCGGTGCTGGACCTGAAACCGCACATGCCACAACCAGGAGTAGAGTACAGTTAAGGTGGGTAGATTAGGCGCCAAAGCCGTAGATAAAAGGCGGCACTGGCACAACATGCAATAAACATGTGCAGTCCCAAAGACCGCACCAGACCCCAAGAGGCATTTGCTGCCGCTGTCTGCCGTCTGTGTTGGTTCCTGTTTTGTTTTAGATACGTGTGTATTTGTGTGCCCTTGCGTTAATTAGTTTTTCTTGCCTGTTGTCCTGTTGCTGTTGCGTTCTTTTTTTTTATATTTTTTAGCCAATTAAATTTTAATTTGCCTGTGGCAGCTGCCAGAACTTCATATTGTGTTGCACTGTTTACAGAACTGACCTTTAGACGCCACTTGACCTGCTTGAGCCAGACAAGCGTCAAGGTATTAAGTGTATACGCTACCATAAATTTAAACTGCCAAGGACATTAGACAAGCCCTGTTGTTGTTGCCACTGATATTGCTATGCACGATGCACGATGCACGGCTTGTAAATCAATTGTCGCATTGCCTGCAACCGACAGCTACCAGGGACAGCCAACAAATTGCAATTTCATGAAGGGGTGTGTAATAACAACGCCTGTGCTGTGGCTGTGGCTAATTTGTGGGTGGCTGAATTACGTGACAAGGCCCCAAGGGAATTTGAACATAAATCAACACTGATTATTGATGATCTCAGATTATTATCAATGCCGTGTACCATTGTGCGTATGCTTGCTAGCATAAACGCAAAAAAAAAGAAAACAAAAATTTCAACATCAATAAATGACATCATTTTTCAAACAGCAACCAAAAATTAAATCAAATACATTTACAACAAACAATATAAAAAACAGGACATGCTTTCAACCCTCATTAATTATGATGCGTCCAACTGGGGCGTAACCATAAATAGATAGATATTAACTATAACTATAGGTAACTATATCTTAAACGTAAGAATTATATGCAAATGGACTTTTGCTCTAGAACCTGCTCAATATTTGCGACCAAAACTTGGCGTGCCGGGATTTAGCACGCGACAATAATGCGAACTGGTCACGCAATAGTCCGTTACGGCGGCGGTATCCTCATTGCTGCTGGTGCTGCCGCCAGCCGCCATTTGGCGGTACTGTTGCTGTTGCCGGCGGCGCATCGACATTGGTCATTGGCGCTGTTCGGCGTTGCTAATGAAGTCGCCGTGTTTTTGCACCTGCAAACAAAAGAATCAGAATTCAGTTGTGTGTATTATGTACGTTTCAGTTAGCTATATTTACCACATCGGCCACAATGGGCTCCTCTATCTCTAGGCCCTGGAGCGCCTGCTCGCGACTCAAATGCAGCTCATAGGAATCTGTCGGTGTGACGAACACAACGCGATGTTTGCGTGTCTGCAGCACATTGGCAATCACAAGCTAACGAGAAAAAAAAGGTAGATGAAATTGATTGCAGGAAAAATGGAGCAAATAATTAAAGACAACACTTACCTTATGCTTGTATTTGTTGAGGCTGTCACGTGCCTTAACAATCAATAGATTCTCATCCGTTTCCAGCTTAAAGGATACCACAAAGGCATGCGGCACCCACAGGCTGGCCAATGGTGCCAACATTTTTGGCACCAATTGCAGTGAAATCGTTGGTGCACCATCTCCCGATTGCATTTTGTGAGTGGGCTGCATAACAGAGAGTATGGTTTAGCATATTAATGAAATGACAAGCCAACGATGCGTATGACCGTTGTGATGTGCGATTGTGCCACAACGGAAGGACGTGCACCCAAACACACACAGACCCCCCCAACCATATACCAGACTATATGGCCTTGCCAACAGACACACAGCTTTAAAGGCCAGGGTTACAATTTGCCTTGTCGGGCCACATAGAATGTGTTACATGGCACGTGGCATGTGGCACATGTATTACAATTAATTGAAAGCATTACTCAGTTGTAATGAGCTGGCGGCTTCGCCTCTTTGCACATTTGTGTCGCAAAGTTGCCTTAAAAGGCGCTTTAAACATAACACATGGACATGGCTGCACTGGCGGCATTGTGTGGCAACATGTCGACGACTTGTTGAACATCACACAGACCAACGTTGATTAACTGTTCGCCCTCTAAGCAGCTGACCAGTTTCATTTATTCAGCACACAGACACACACAGACAAAGCGAACGCGTGGACAGGCTTGGGCAAAATGGATAGACAGAAGGACATGCCTAAGTAGCCAGGACATTGTGAAATGAAAAACTTAGCTGCAGGCATTAAGCTGACAACGAAGACGAACTAAAACGACATTGACAATTGCGCAACGCCAGCGCCAGCGCCACAGTCGCAGTCGCTGTCGCTGTCGATGTCAACGTCTCTGCTAATTCGAACTTTAAGCTATTCAGACAATAGAATATACGAGTATATTTTATACCCTGTAAGTGCAAAAATATGTAAGAAATAGATAATAAAGTTAAGGAAATTTATGTAACAACCAACACTATATGCAAAAATATGTAAGAATTAAATAATAAAGTCGAGGACTTGATGACTTAATGAATTAATTCTTATATTCCAAATAGTAATGACTAAATTTGCCATTAAAAATCTCCAGAATTTAACCCTTGACTATATTTTTATGTGAGCTGGTCACTTTCAATTTCTATTGTATTATATAAATGAAAATACGGTCTCACTTCGCTGTAAAATATTGTTTTTATCCGAAATTAGGACTATAGAAAAAGTTTATTATCTCAAAACTAAATAAAAAAAAAAACAAACAAATACATCTCATATAATATAAATTAAACTTTATCTCTATCCGTTTCTAAAAAATATTAAAAAAATATTGTTTTCGCTGGCACTTCCTGCTCCTTGAGAATCGAAAAGAAAAGTACATTCACTTGAAGAAAAAATCAATTGTTCACACGCAGTTGCTTTAATTTTATTTAAATTCGTAAATTAAATAAATTTTTCACCATTAGGCGAACCTATTTAATATTAATGGAGGAAAAATGATTACACTCCACTGTCTAGTTTTGAACTTGTTTTTTTTTTCATTATAATTATAGTCAAGAAGCAGCCTACTTAATGGACTATAACGTGATATTTTAAACATTAAATAACAACCACGCTTCATGGGAAGCTTAATAAAAGGAAGATAGTTTTGAACTTGTAACGTAAAAATATTTAAGCATATTCCAAAAAAACACTGTAAATTTTTGCATACAGGGTATTCAACTAGTCAATCATTCTTAGTAATGTGATTGTAACTTGTTGTACTTGATTTTAAGAACTGCCAACAGCTGTTGACATTGAATTTGGTTTCTGTTGCTCTTCTTCTTATTTTTAGCTCTATCCCATTCACACTTTTTGCGCCTAACCTTGTATGTGTGTGTGTGTGTGTGTGCGTCTGTGTGAGTGCTAGGACCTCAGAATAACTGTATAAATTGCTGCTATCTCTTTGTGTGCGTTCATGCGTGCTCTTATAAAATCTTTTGATTTGATTTGCGGATTTTAGCACGTCGCCTCTGTTTGCAAGTAGTTTAGCCCCGTTCGTTCGTTTGCTCTCCTCTTCACTTTTGCCATTCCTTATCGTTATCGTTCTCTCTCACTTTCTCTGTTTAGTTTTCTTTTTTTTATAATTTCTTGTTGATTTAAGCTTATTAGAATTTACTTTAGCAACGCGGTGTTTGTCGGCACTAAATCCATATAAAATGTCAAGTTGTTTGCTGGCTTTGAATAAATTTATTTAAAGGTTGTAGGGCGCAATTGTTAGAGAAATTCAATTTCTTGGTTTTGTTTTTAGGTACTTAAGTGAATGTTGAATTTAAAATTAAAATTAAACAATAGCTACACACCTGGGCAGAATAATAGGTGCGGGTGCCACATTTTTATCTATGTGCAAATTGTGTATAGTTTTTTACAATTAAGTTTAATTTTTGTATAAGAATATTTTGATAATATATTTTATTATTAAAAAAAATTAAAATGAAGTTACTAAACTTAAACATTAAGTTAAAATTGATTAAAAATGTGGCCAACATTGATTTTGCTCTGGACATAATAATAGGTACGATTTGCATAAAATATAGAAAAACACACGTTAATTAACTTATCGGATACAAAAAAGTAAGTTTTTAGCTCTATAAGTAAAATTTAATTATAAAATATTATAAAAAATAAATTTGTTATGAATTAATTTACAGGGAATACAGGTAAGAATTACATTTTGAACAGAACTGAAAAAACACCTTTTTATTTTTAAAGACTTATAGAAAAAGCTATTTAAATCCTTTTTACTACGAACTTTCAATATTGTAAAAAATCTGCATTCGATAGACTGTAGCACACAAAATATATATATATATAGTATATTTTTATTTCATTTACAATTGCCCTTTCACTCATTAGCAAACCCTCAACATTCCCCAAATAATTTGCCTTCTGAAACTTTTGGATGGAAAATATATTTTGCACAAAGAAAAATACTTGACCTGAACAACGTTGCAACATTTTATTCAATATTTCTATGGCATGAAATAAAATTTGATTTGAATACAGGACAATTGAAGGACAAGAATTTACATAAGTATTTATTCATTTTAACAAGTTCAAGGTTTATTCTGTAGCACTACTCGTAGTACATAGAAATAATTGGCCAACTACTATTTAGGACGTGCGAATGAGCTACAACTGTTTTTAGGGTGCATAATAAATTATGTTGCACACATACTATGTATGTAAATATGTAGCCAAGTAGCTAAGAGGACTTGAAACCCCATTTGGAATAAGCTAGGTGTAAATATTCGAAATGTTTAAATAATTTATGCATGTATACATATATAAGGAGTATGTGGTACAGCAAGTCGATAAAGATGCACTCGGGCATTATATGCAAACTAAGTTAATCCACAGACAAATCAACTGTCAGATAGAGAAGAACCTTCAGCTACAGACAGCCAGGAGTGGAGCCAGGAGTGGAGCATGGTGTCGAGAATATGCGCATAAATTTAAATGTACACACATCAACAGGCAATTTTCGTAATGGCAAACTAAAGAGTTGTGTGTGTGTGAATATATATCCAACAATTCAATCAAGCGAACGATTTGTGTCTAACGCCCACCCACAAACCACAAACACAGACACTCGTGGCAAAGGGGAGTTGAGTGGTGTGGCATGCCTCAAGCAGGAGGCCGAGCGGAAATGCACGAGCTGAGCGGAAATAGAGCGTTGAAAATGCCAGCACGAAGCTGAGAGCCTGAAAGGTAGGCGACAAGTGGAAAAACTTTTCTGTTTACCTGCCACAATATTTTTCCAAGTTGCATGTGTATATGTGCTACAGTGGTTATTACAAAAGTAGAACGCTATGATTGCAGCAGAAATTCAAACTTTTGAAAGTGTTCAATTACGTATTCAATAGAGCTACATAAAAAGGAAATACGCTTGATATTTCATATTAAAACAAGCTTGAAAATATGAAAATTATTATAGAAAGTTATATTAGTTATTTCCACCCAATTGGTATATATTTACATATGTAAATCTTTTTGAACTTAAAATTAAATTTCCTTTTTTATTGCATAATTACTAACCATTTGAATTCCGAAAGAGTCGCTGAGAAACGTTTCCAAATATATTTTTTGCGAATTAAATAATAACATTATAACTCCACATTTTAATTTGTAATTAAATAAAAAAGAATTTTTTTCTAAAAAGGCAATAAAATATTCCATCAATTCTTCATATAACTTTTTAAATTCCTTCCTAACTTAATTTTTAGATTTAACGCAAAATTGTAAAATTTGTTGCCGAGTGTAATAAGATAGTTTCATATGCATTTCACAATTTTCACACATATATTGTTGTATTTTAATCAATATTGCCTGTTTGCTATATTTAATAGTTAATTGCTTTTACCTTCATCGCAACACCAACAAGGCTATGCAAATGTATATGAATTTTCAAAGTAATAATAAAGTTTTTAACACCATTGTTTGTTTGTGTTAAAAGGAAATATTTGTTGGCTCTTTAACGATGCTTGGGCTTAAAATTAAAAATTTAAGATAGAGAAACCTGATTTTTAGGTAGAAGTTAATTGTAGGCATTTCAATTGTTTATGTCAATATAAATTAAACGTCAATATCGAACTAAGTAAATTATGACATGAGACAAGGACAGAGGCCCAAAATTGATAATTTATTAAAAAAAAAACACGATTTGGACACGATATTTTTATAAAAAAATAAATAGTCTAAGCTTGTCAATTTTGAAAAATTTTAAAATTAATTTAAACAATTCTAACAGACTTTAATTTATTTAAATATTACTTTTTTTTCTAATTCGTACAAAAACAGAAAATATAATTTTATCTTGAAAATCATATAACAATTATATTTCTAATTTTAAGACGTCAAATTATTGAGAGAGGCGATATTAATTTATATGATTACTTTTAAATTAAATTGTTTAAATGCCCCGGGACACTACTGTATTATGTGTATGTTTGTATATATATATTTGTGTAATGTTACTATGCAGTTAGAAGACAAGGGCGTAGCCCAGTTTTTAATCAAAAGTTTTAGGGGAGTTTGAACTGCAATTCTTGGTGCTTTTATCAACATGGATTAAAAAGAATAAAAACAAAAAGCAAATTAATCATATGCTTTGTGGGTTTTTTGGTAAAATTTTCACAGCTCTGTATTGTTATATTGTAGTATTAATTATAAATAATAAAATCTTAAGTTTTATTATTAAGTAGAAAAGACTAAGTAGCCTGTACTCTTTATGGAAACTATATTAATCCAAATTATAACATTTAAGTGAATAAAAATTGAATTGAATTGAAAAAATAAACATATTCTAAAATGTCACTATGGTAGGCCTAAAGATTTGACTTTGAAAACACCCGTGTGCATAATACCCGAGTGTAACCCACCCGGTTCATAAATAAACTAGCTTCAATACCGTCCCATCCGCCAAATAAGATTTTCATTCAATTTTTAATTGCATTTTCCTCCAACTTCCCGATATATTTTTGTTAAATTTTTTTCAGAATGCCAACCTATGATGTAATAGGAAGCTACAGTAAAAATTTCAGGTTTCTAGCTTTTGCCGATTGACCTGCTCGAGAGTCGCCAATCAGTCAGTCAGTAAGGTTGTACAGTTTTATATATATAGATTAATCAAATAAAACTAAAAATCATATCTTTAAATTCTGTTTATCTAAGGAACAGATCTGATAGATGTCCTTCCCAACTACGTCCTTGGTATTAGGTATAAACGACGCGACGTCGAACGCCCACAGCAATGATGGTTTGATGTATGCACTTGAAAGCCTTTGCCGTATACTGAATACAGAACACTGAACACACTGAGTATATGTGGCAGTGAGTCAGCTGACAGGCAGAGGCGACACCCGACAGGCGACAGCACTGAGTGCGGGATGAGGTGAAGAGTTAGGTGGGGCTTTGAGGGGGTTTTGACAAGCAGAGGATGCAACCAAACCAGAGCTGCATGAACATGTAAATGAGTGTAAAAGTGAAGTGAAAATGAAAGGTGGTCCCTGAGCCTGAGCCCGTGCCTGGCCAGAAAAAAAAAAATATGGCACAGCGACAAGCAAAATTATGCAAATCAAATTAAAGGCATGATGACAATGTTAAGGCTGTTGCTGTTGGCACAAGGACACTGATAACGATATATATGTATGTATATATAGAGTTAGACTCTGGCACTTGGGATTGAGCCCGAGGATCTGGTTGCCTGTCAGTCGTAATAGTTGTTTTAAGGCTGCCTAGGATTGACGTCAATTATGTGAACAGCAAAATGTGTCAAAGACAGCGGCGATGCCCAAACGCTGGCAATCAACATTGCAAATCGATAAAAAGCAATTCCCAGGCAAAGTGGAATTGGCGACGACGTCAGCCGCATGATAGAATGACGAGTGCAATCAATTACAAGATTTCCCACAAGACTACACAACGTAACAGCAGAAAGTAAACAGAGATTGTGTGTATGGTAGACTCACCATCATGTCCTCGGGTATGTAGAAATCTGATACGGCAGCTGCCAAATATAATACAGCCCGTTCCTCAAATGCAGCCAGACACTCGCAGGCGGCGCGCAACAGCCACATATAGTCGACAACGCTGGTGAAGTTGACGTAGAGTATCATTTGGGTTTCGCGCGCAATCTTATATTTGGCCAATACGGGCGCAAACACATCCACCGAGTCCGGTTTAATGGCTATTGTGGAGCTCTGGCTGTTGTCCGCTATGTCCAGCATATCAAAGAATTGCTGGCCAGTAAAGTGGCGCGTAAATGGCTCCAATGACTTGTGGCGATGCATAAAGATGACGGCATAATCGTGATCCAGAAAATACTCAGCACTCGCCGAGCCGCGCGTGCCAGCGCTAAAGTTATCGACAAACCGGACCGTATTATGCTCTAGTGGCACTGTGGTGCCGCCAGACTGAGTAAATGGGTAAGGATTATACATATATTATGAGAGAGAATGGACATAGCTTATTAGTGAGGGCATTTGGGAATTGAGTGATGATGCTTACCGTGACAAGGACAATGCGGTTTTGCAGCTTATTGTGTCGCTCGCAGAACTCCTTTAACAGTGAACGATTATCCTCGAAATCTGCGGGCGGCAGATGTGTATTGTAAAAGTCCTCCCAGTGCGTCATATTGTGTGTCCTTTAAATGTGGGCCAGCTTCAACGAAAGGAAAAGGAAGCACGAAGGAAGCACAAAAACAATGGCGCCGGAAACGATGCTTTACTTTTACCGTTAATTGATATGACAAACACAAACACACACACACACAGAGCTAAGAAGCGAGCGGCAACTTGGAGCAATCAAAGCAACAACAGCGGCAACAAAATTAAGCCACGCAACTAAATTAATTACAATATAACGTATTTATTGCACGCGGCGTTTATAGCGTTTTACTTTACAAAATTTTCGTTTTTATTTTAATTGAATCTTTCTGCACACTTTCGGCGCAACACTGTCTGCAGCGACGGCGACAATTGTATACTGGCAGATATTCTCGCGACGCAGCGCCGAGACTTTCACTTGCCTTGTTATCAATGAAATTTTGAGACGACAGAGTGCGCATTCGCATTCAAACAAATGCATAAGTAGATAAATATTGAGAGGGACAGCCTCTCTCGTATGTGCGATGAAATGGCAACATTATTGCAGAAGTGCAAGTGAGAGGCCATCAGATGTCAAACAATACACCTGTCTGATTATTTCGCATGACAGTTAACAGAGAACACAGAACACACTTATGTGTATATATTTTTATATCAACTATCAACTACACATGTTGCCTCTGTTGCTTGCCGGTTATTATACAAGTTGCACCTTTATACAGACATACGCACATACATATATACAGACACGCATATATTAACTTACTCTAGATAAAAAGAGCGCGCACAGCAGAGAGTTCTGTGAGATTCTCAAAATGAATCGGAATGAAAAAAAAATAGGACAAGCACAGCCGACTCAGACACAGGACACACGCTCTCAGCTTTGACACAGTTTAACGTTTAACTAATTAGTACAAGTTCAAAGTGCAAATATTTAGCAAAACAGCTGTTGTCCAAATCTGTTAAGTGTGGAGCAGCTCTGTAAGGCACGGCAAATTAAAAATCCAAAACAACAATGTTAAGAATTTCAATTTGCCGCAATGTTGCGCAAATTTGCCGCCAAGCTCGAACTGATAAAAATACAGGATTTTTTTTCAAGAAAGGGATTCAGTTGCATGTCTACATTATGTTACTAGAATTAAAATTTGTATTAAATATCGTTTAAAACAAGCAACAGTTTGAAACACCTTGTAACCAGTGCAATGATCCGCAAAAACATTCAAATCAAGCAGTGCAAAGCAGTTCAACGGCAAAGAATAATCAAATCAAAATTACCACTTATGCCTTGATTTTTTCTGCGTGTTTTGAGACCAAAACTATAGTTCTACGTACTCTCTCCGAATAAGTACGGGTATGATAGATTTAACGTTTTTATTAACTGTTTCATCTACTCGTGGATAAGTATCGATGAGCAAACATCGATACTCCGAAAGTCCGATAACACGAATAAGGGAAAACAACAAAGCAGACACTTTATTTACAAACAGATTTTTATGAAATGTCCGGCTCTGGCGAAGAATTTCGTGTGGTTACACGCAAGAAATGGATGGCTCGTAAATGCCTGGGTCGGCGAAGTCGCCATAAATCTGAAAACGACTATTTAAACGATTGTCCGGATGTAAATGCTGACAACTTTCAATTGTAGGTGCATAACTTATTGTGTCCATGTGTCTGTTTTTATTGATATCTAACATTCTTGCTTCCTATTAGACGCCTGGAGCGCCTCTGTGGTAAAATGAGCCAAAGCGATTACTTTATCCTGTCAATGGAAACGCTTCAACAGCAGCTAGATATACTCAAGCGACCACTGGAACGCATTGTCTGCCTGGGATTGGGACCGTTTACACGAACACATCAGGCGCTGCATCAAGCGGCGTTTATAGTAAGTGTTCAGCGACATCACAACATCAAGGAGGCTCTCTACTTTGATCCAGTATTTCGGGATACTGAAAAAGAACTAATTCAACGTATAAACGGCACCGTCATGTCCGAAGACTGCGCAGGCAGACATGAGGCCAACGTCGCCACTCTGTATTATTTACCCCACTGTCCGTATGCCCTGATGCACAATTTGCTATGGTGCAACTGGAGCCGCGATAGTCTGGAAAATGTTTTACTCATCTCAAATAGCTTTGAGATGCTAACATTGAACAGAACAGTATCGAATGGCAACAACGCTGATGATCACATTGCACGCATATCAGCGCACTGCACAGAAGCTCCTCTAGAAGATGACTACGAACATCACAATGTGTTCAACGACTTGTCATTGCATTGTTTTCCCAGTGACAAATTACCAGCAAGTGAAGATACAGCCTTTTGGACACGAAGCGCTCCTCTTAAAGTTAATGAAGATGAACTAATCATGGAATTAATTACAGGAGCAGAAATGGCAGCATTAACCATTGGATCATAGTTCTAACTTCTAACTGTCTTATAACCACCGATGCAATTAGAACTGTGGTCCCAATATCCAGTTCTAAAACACTACAAGCTTAATTTTACTTCGCACGAATGACAATATATGAGGGCTGCTATTTCTGTATCGTCGGAAGAAGACAATTGAACCATTTTGACCATAAATACTCGTTGTTTCATTACTAGACCGATACATAAATAACAGCCTTTGTATTGTTAAATAAAATATAAATATTTGTTTATTGTTCATTGGTTACGGAATGTAGTTATTTTTTCCAGTACACAGAAATGCAAAAATAAAATAAAAATCAAATAATTAAGTAATTTTTTTTATTTCCTTCCTTAATAGTTTGTCATTGATTCATTATTTTAAATTAGATTTATATGCAACATTAAGCTCGCTGTATGCATAAAATATATGAAACATTTATTAAATATTTAACATTTCGTAGTGAACATTTAAACAAGTAACATGAATTTAAACAATTTCCTATTTTTCCTGTTTTTACTGCCAGTTTTTGGCGCTAGACAAGGTTCTATTAATAACACGAGCTGCGATAAGGCTAAACAACCGAAAATGGAAAGTTTCTGTATTTAAAACAAAAATATTTTAACATTTTTATATTTATTTGTACATATATAGTTGGGATCCTGTTGCAATATCCCAAGAGATGATAAGATCAGCAGGTCCTGTCGCAAGTCCTTGCTAAGTCAAAAAAACAAAACCTCAAACAATGGAGAAACTCGCAATTTGAAAGCGGATAAAGTGGGCTTACATGCTGCAAGTATTTAAAACATATCATATAATAATAATCTGACAGCCACATTTGCAGTGTATTGCGGAATGCGTATTCAAAACTAATGGGTTTCTTTTATCAAATGGATCAATTGATCTTTCAGTCATGAAAAGGAGTTACGAACAGCGCTATAAAAAGGACACTGTTCTCGCACAACTAATGATCAAAAGTTTTATTAACTGCATGGAAAATGGTATGCTAAAAAACAACTTAAAATTAAAGGACTTAAAAGTAATATAATAATGTGCTAAATTACTAGCTCAACGTCGTACGCAACAATTTGAATGGATGCACACAAAGAGCGACTGTGATTACTATCCAGCAACTTTGCTCTCTTGCACTATGGAGCAGGTTTATGAAAATTGCCCATCAACTAGATGGAATAACTCTAATGAATGTTCAGCAATGCGGAAATATTTGATTGCCTGCGATGATGCCAAAAGTGGCCGGAAGTAAATGATTTTCTGTATTCCTAAAGAGATCAGCAAATTAAATTAATCGTTTAAGTGCGTTTAATTCAAATTAATAGCATACAATTTAATTGTTGGTCATTATTCTGCACACACATTAAACTTCATGGTGGCCAGATCTGCCAAGCCGCATTCAATCACATCGCCAGCTTTAAAAGGATCGGAGCCATGTGGCGTGCCCGTAAGTATCAAATCATTTTCTTCCAAAGTCATGTACTTTGAGACATAGGAGATAATATCAGGAACTTTGAATATCAAATCTGCCGTGCAGCCTTTTTGCTTAATCTCGCCATTAACTTTAAGCCACAATGGCAGGGTATGTGGATCGTCTACAGCGTCGAAAGGTATAAAACGTGAAACGGGCGTTGATGTGTCAAATCCCTTTCCCAATGTCCAGGAACCACCTGTAGCACGTGCTGCACTCAGATTACATTGGGCGGTTAGGTCCAAGGCCAGGCAATAACCGCCAACATGTTGCATTGCCTGTGATTTGGACACGTTTTTACAGCGCGATCCGATCACAACGCCTAGCTCCACTTCATAGGCAACTTTGGTGAACACTTTTGGCAACTAAAATAGATTAATATTCAGTTTTTAGTAAAGTGCAACATTGAGAAATAAGTTGTGAAGGTACTTACGACGATTGGGCAGCCCTCACGGAGATAGGATGTTGTGGGCTTTAGGAAAACGATCGGTTCTGTCGGCGTAGGCACATTCCTGGCTGTCACAGCGCACCTGCGTATTGGCATACAAGTTGAATTCCTAATTTATCTGATCAATGTTATCAATTACAATTATTATTTACATGTAATTTAATGCAACGCCTATAATCTTTTTGCCATTAAATACGAAGTTGGCCGCATCCTGGTTGCGTTGGCAGGCCATTAGCCCTCGAGAGAATAGGCGTACCACTTGAAAATCAAATAAAAACGATAAATTTTAAACAGTTTTAAACAGTAACTAGAATATTGACAGAAATATTTGTATGTTATGTACATATATCATACAAATTAGTACTAGTAGGTGGATCTGAAGATTACGCCCAATGGGGTCGAATGAATGTGAGCGAATACTGTTCTCTTTCAAATAAATAACGCTGTCAATAGGCACTTACTTGCGTCAACGCTGAATTAATTGGGCACGAAGGTTATCTGGAGACGTGCCCCTACGTCCAAAATAGTTTATCAATAGCAATTAAATAACATCAACAGAGAACTAGATCGGCTGTTTAAAATAATACAGTGTGACCAAAGAACAATGTAATCGCCAAATTCTAATATGAAAAATACGAAAATCATCGCTTGATGCATGTTCTATGCAAATTAATTTGCTTAATCCGAAGATTGTTATTATTAAGTTTGTTACATTTTATGGTTAATATATTTATATATATTTTTTTTTGTTTTTTAAATTAAATTGCTGACTTAAGTTTAATTAAGATTCATGGCTTTATCTACGCTTTATGGATATTTTGCCCTTAGCCAAAAGTGACATGTTGATCTTGAATTTGCTTTCATTGGAACGCTTCATTGTCGCCGCAAATTTATTCATATCCTTGCCTACGACATAGATCTGCTGACTGTGACATAACCAACGTCGCTCATATAGCAGTTTATTGTTGTGAATTTGTGTAGGATCCCATGCCGTTCTGCTGCAATGGCATTGGCTTGCCACGCTGTATCATCTTTAGATCGGATTCAATTTCCTTGTCGTCAAGCTGATAGACTAACAGTTGACCAGTGGCGGGTTTGCGACGCTTCTCTATAACCGGCAGCGATTCATTGGGACGACGTCGCAGCTTACGTGTGACTGTTGTCTTGATCTCCATGTAATCGTTAGTTAACTCCAGGCTATAGCGTTCGTTTTCAATTTGACGCTTGGGGTCTTCAAAGTCAGCTATTAGATTATCCTTCAGATCCATCAATTTCTCATCATATTCCTTTTGGGCCGCCTTCTTTTCCAGGATATAGTCACGCTCCACACAATCGCGCATATAATCCTTGTATATATCATTAACACGATGTCGCTTCTTTTGCTGATTGTTCAACTTGCGCACACGCTTCGTATATTCGGGATGTATTAGATTATTGACCTCATCTATCTGCTTTTCCAGATTGGTCAGCTTATGCTGGTACATTCTGTAAAAATTTTCAAATATTAGATATTTGTTTTTCATATTTAAACAGATAAAAGCTGGAGAAGCAAAGTTGCAATTATCCATAGTCTGCAAATTATTATTTATTTAAACAAAATATCTGCATATCTTTATTTGAGAGCGGTTTTAGCATGAATTTACGTTTTTTGTTTACAAATATTTGATCGTTAATGATGCGAAGGGATGCAAAGGCAGACGTTGATCTCAAATGATAATACCATGAGATTTATCGATAAATCTAAATACGATGACAAAAGGTTTGATAGTTGATATCGACTAAACGCGCAAAATCAGCAACATAAACGCGAATTATTTAGGCAACCCCTCAGGTGTATATTTTCGCGCATGATTTCCAAAGAGTTACTACAACATTGATGAAATGATGTCCAGCGAAGCAAATCCGAGCTCCAAATGGACGCGGCCCGATGATGTATTAAAAGCTGCACAAATTCCAACTGCTTCAAAATTTATTACAACTTTGCAATTTGCAGTTTATAAAGCTACAAAGACTGAAACAGAAGAAGAAACAGCTGGCGGCACGTGTGAGCAGCAATAACAACAACATCAAACGACCTGAAATAGATGAGAACGAGAAGTGTAAACTACTAGAAGCTAAAATAGCCCAAAAGCGTAAGAATCCATTTGCCAAGTAAGTAAATTTTATTTAGTCAGCTGTTTAGGCCACCCCAATCATGACAAGTCATCTACAGATCCATAGATGGCGCCAAAAAGCTAAAAATCAATGATCCACAAGATGCATCTGTTTGTGATGCTCCAACGCCCACTGAAAGCGTGTTTGTGCGTGAAACGCCAACACGTCCGCCACCCGCCAAACTGCAGTTGCAGAAGTTTGATCCACAAGCCTTTGCAAAGTTGCTACACCAAGCGAATTCGACACAAGCTGATGAAGAAGAGGATGCGGCATTGGCTGCCCGTCAGAAGCATACTTCGCATCTTCCTTTAGACTGGTGCCTTAAATCACGGGTGCGTTTCTTCTGTCCCACCGAGCTGCCCGCCACGCAATTGAAGACATCACAGCTAGCTAGCGGATTGACCAGCTTTGTGCGTTGTTTTGACACAGATCACACAGAGAGTACACTGGATATATCGGATGCCACGCGCTTTAATCAATGCACATACTACTGGCAGCATCCTCATCTGCCATGGTTGACACTTTTTCCGCGCAGCGCCAAGGAGAATAACGGCATCACTATTGGTGATCGGGAACGCAAGGCCCTAGCCGAGGAGTGGGATTATAGCTTTCGGGGACTTTTCCAATTGCTGCGTGCTCGCCAGTGTCCATATTTTTATCTGTGCGCCAATTCATTTACAGTGCTTTTTCGAGCAGCAGGCACCGGCGGATGCGCCGAAACACATGCCCTTATCACACCAAGCACTCGCGGTATGCGCAATGCGTTGCGCCAGGAGGGCATAGAGTACAGCATGCCTCTGAAAGCAGATGCAGCCGGTGGCCTTACAGAGGAGAACGAGACAAATCCAAAAGATGTTCAAGTGTGCGCCACTGAGGATAGTGGACAGGCTAAAGAAAAGCAACAAACAGCTGAAGATGACAATGAGGATGACGATGAAGCCTGGCTTGAGAGCCTGGGCGTAGATGATCGCGAATTTCGACGCATACAATCCACACACGCCAGAAAATTGCAGGCAGCTGAAATGAGCGAGGATTTTAGCGACAATTCCTTGCTGATGATCGAAGGTGTCGAGTGCCAAGGTTTCTTTAGCTATCTGCTCAATGCCAAGAGTACCATCACCAGCGTCGGTCGCTTAGCGGGCGTACCGCCAACGCTTTTAGCACCCGTTGCTTTTCCCAAAGCAACAATGCAGCATTTGGTGCCGCGTTCCAAGAAGGTACGGCTTGATGGCGTCGATTATTACAGCATCGATATTAAGGGACTGCTGTTGCCTACATTCCTGCCTAGCGTTGCTGCGCTGCTCTGTGAAACGCGTCAAATGTTTAGCGCTACGCTGGCCAGCAGTCATAATACCTTATCCTTTAGCAAAGCCACACAGAAGCTGTTAGAATCAACCCCCGCCGAGTCCAAAGCATCTGAAGAGGAGACAGCCGGCTCGGGACAAGTGTTTGGCGAGCAAAATCTTTCCGAATGTGGTCTATTGCCCGCTGTGGTAACCGCGATCTGCAAGACCGGGCAACATGCAGTTGGGCTGCTAGAACGTGTGTGCTATCAGCGTGGCGAGGGGTATGCTTGGAGCTGACCATAATTACATTTTTTTTTTAAATTATTTAATTTAAGACTAATTAGGGCAGCTTGTTGTAGTATGAATTTTTATATTTATCGAAAGTAATAAATTTCTAATGGCTATTCTAAGTTTTTGTATATGTTTCTTAATCTAACCACAACTAATTATCCACCATGATGAGCTCGTCAATGCTCCAATCCTCGTATGAGTGGTCGGGCAGAAAACGACGTATTATAATCGGAATCTTCTTTTGCTTCAACTCTTTCATAGCAATCTGCAGTGGATCTGTCTCTCCGTCGAGCTCAACCATAATGGGCGCACACATGGCAATCTGTAGTGCTCGTGTACCCAAAACGCGAGCACGTTCGTATTTTGTCATGTATTTGGTGGTAATGCGTTTAGATTTGGGCACACCACCGCCTCCTGCGCCACCGGGTGCAATTATCTCAATGTTATCAACTTCTTCCTCTTGGGCAATGTCTTCGTCAACATCCTCATCCACATCGTCGAAATCATCACCGCCGACACTGGAAAATATATATGTGTATTAATTTCAGCGGATAAACATTGCAGACAGTTTGTTACTTACTCATCATTATCATATTCACCATCATCCATTATGTGAGTTCTTTTAATAATATTAATCCGCTAAGAAATTTTGGGGAACACTCCACGCTTTACTCTTGTTCTTCCGACAATGGCATTATTTGTTGCCATATTGTGGTGGTCGGTCGATAGCATATCGATATATCGCTGGTATTCCTGTTCCTTGGTATTTTCGTCTTTAATCGAAATATTGTATCTGTTTTAATTTTTTTTATCTACGGAAGCGACATGGTACTTCAGTACAGTATTCCATAGGCGGGGGATCATGAATATTTCGTTGCGTTGGCGTAAATTGCGGATATAGACTCAAATCAGGCGAACGGATGTGGGTCCGTATCGAGGGCCGTTGTTGATAGGGAAGCGGAGATGGCATAATTGAGCCACCACCACCATATAATGCCGCTGATTGATTTCCTGGCATAATTGAGCCACCACCACCATATAATGCCGCTGATTGATTTCCTGGTTCGTAATCATAGTCCACGCATGTGCGAATGCTGACATTCCTTCGACGGCCATGACCACCGCGCCCAGCGTTATCAAATCTGTTTAAATTGAAATTAGCCATTGGATCCGTTCCTGGAGTATAACTATTTTGTGGATTACGTTCATAGTTATAGTAGGGATCATGCGGTTCTTCGATACGCCGACTAATTCCCTGGGTCGCAGGTGAAAAGTGTTCAGTTTGGGGAGATTGAATCGAAGAATAACTTGGTTCATCTACTTGAGGATACTGCGTTATCCTGCGTACTGGAACTGGGAAATCAGGTGTTTCCTGAGTCAATGGAGAACGGGATCGCTGCATCCCACGAATTTGGCTTTGCGGCAGACAACACTGCAGTTGCCGCGGAGTATAGGACTCGATGTCACTAGTTGAGGATTGCACTCTTCGTGGACAGCAACAGCTATCGATATCCGTGCTTGAGGATTGTACCGATTGAAAGCGGCTTCGCTGACGGGACACCGATGGACAAGGTGGCTTTGGTCGCAGACAGCAGCAATCATTATCCGTGCTTGAGGATTGAACCTGTTGACACCGGCTTCGATTACGTGACAACGGGGGACAAGCTGGCTCCAATTGTGCACCACAGCAAATTCGTCGACATTGGCTTCGGGCCGGTCGAACAGCGGCAATAGGTGGAGCCCGATAGACGAAACAATGGTTGCCACGCTTTCGGCACGCTCCATAACAGATGTTACTCTCTACAGGTTGGGAACAATGTGCATTACAGCCGGGTTGTGGGCGACATGGTGCCGCACACCTACCTGGGTTATTGCCTGCATAAAACGAAATGTTTAACAATGAGCAGCTTGATTATGATAAACTTGCCCATTAGCGATCACATTGGATTTATTGTCGTCCTTCGTATTGATGGCTGTTGAGAATTAAACTAATAATTTTGGTCCACATTGTACAAGTTGCCTGTTTATATTTAAATATGTGTCAATTTGCTTTAGTTTCTCTATTTAAAACGCCTCCCAAGCCTATTAGGTTCATTTATTGTACGCTGCATTTTGAGTTTTTTTGAGGGCGTTGGCGCTGGCAACTGTATTCACCACCAGGAGTTTCAGCTGCCGCCGAACCACAAGGAATTCTTATAATTTCAGGCTGATTAGGTTGTTCAGATTGAGGCGTACAACGACAATCCGGTGGTGTCTGGTTTATCATGGTTCTAGGTACCACGGTTTTAGAGCCTTGAGGCAACGCGCCCTTAGAACTATTCGGCTGGGGCATTTTACTTCTGTGCCTGTGTGTGGATTCAGCTGCGACAGCTTTTGCGATAAATCTTCAGGGTAATTTGTTGGCTATCACATTTGGGATTTTTGAAATTTCTATGAACCGGCTAACTTGTATTTTATGATAAAAATATGTTTGAGTGAAAGCTAAAATTTTTGAAATTTTGACAATAGCGCTTGCTTGGTTTACTTCAAATTATTTAGCTGATGGATTGATTGTGACGCCGTTGAGATGTTTATTGAATGATGCACCTTTTCTTTCCCTTCCTGCGACAATGACTGCACGCCGCCTGATTAAGTGGTCGTTGGTAGACCGGAGCGGGTAATGGTCCATATCTGTTACCACAATGCGAATTATCTGCACCGCCACATGATGTCTGTGGTGCCTGTGGTGCCTGCATTGGTGCATCAAGCGGAGCGCAATGGCATCCACCTTGTGGGTTAGTATGCTGTAATTGTCGGTTAGACATTTGGACCTCTTTATTATTATCCTGTTGACAATCCTGGAGTAAGGCTGCGCCTCAAAGTCTATTATTGGTCTCTTTTAACACATAGAATTTTTTTATTCATTGCAGAAAAGTTTGGTGTTAACAATTGATTTTCAAATAAAAAAAATAAATAGTTATTAATTTTGCCGTCTCTACACTCTAAGGCCTGCTATGTTTATTTCTATGGAAATTCTCTCGCATTGCTTTTCATTGTATAACGCACTTCTTTTTATTAGGTCTCTGACCGGCACAATGCCCGCACCTACCAGGACCACTTGAATTGCCGCCAGAGTAGGCGTTTGAATATCCGGGTGATGTAACGTTACGGTTCGGTCCGTACCTCGGCACTTGGCGGTAGGAAGTTGGCTGTCCACATGTAATGAAGGCACGAGTTTCAGGCTGATTTTGCATTTGTGCTTGTTCTCTTAAAAATGACTCTGACGGTGGAACTGGTGGCGCACATTCACATATTGGGGGTGCAGTCTTCGCCTTGCAGTTGCAAAGCTGCTCCATTGGTACGCGTTGTTGCTTAACAGTAGCGTCAGGACGGGGACGGGAACAAGTGTAGACATCAGCGAGTGGAGCTTGTACCGATGCAACGCGTCCTCG
Source organism: Hirtodrosophila alboralis (assembly GCA_035043045.1). Lineage (NCBI taxonomy): Eukaryota > Metazoa > Arthropoda > Insecta > Diptera > Drosophilidae > Hirtodrosophila > Hirtodrosophila alboralis. Next base: position 53,700 of record JAWNNH010000477.1, on the reverse strand, counting down.
AGTTCGATTGTTGGCACAGGTGCATTCAATTCTTGGTTGTCTGCTAGATCCTGGCCCTTGTTGTTGAAATGGCCCTTGTTGTTGCAATGGCGCGTGTTGGGCGTATTCTGGTTGTTGCGCAGCCGTCCGTTGCTCTGGCTCAAATTGCCGTTGGGCCACTCTTTGTTCCTGTGACCATTGTCTTTGTGGTTGCTGGTCAAACGTCCTTTGATCAATATTGCTTGATTGCTGCCATTGTGGTTGTTGTTGCGCAGGCGGCCGTTGATTTCGCGCTGCGCACGTCCGTGGACATGATGCTGATTCTGTGCAGGTCCGTGGACATGATGCTGGTTCCGTATTGGGCGTTCGTTGCCATTGCCCTTGATCCGTATTGCACGTTCGTTGCCATTGTCCTGGATCCGCTTCCCGTTGCCCTTGTGATTGTTGCTGCGGAAGCTGTTCAGCTTGTTGGCGAGCTCTTGGCTGGCCACCTTTCTGACCGGAAGAGCACGGACATGTGTTACACTTGCCACAGGGAGAACCTACCGCATTTGATTCATAATATAGATAAAGCGTCTGCTAGTTAATTAGATACTTACTCATATTGAGACGGCAAAATTTAAGACAATATATTTATTTTAGTTTTACTGCATGACACAAAAAGTGTTAGGTAGAATTGTTCATATTGCTTGAAATTATTTAAAAAATTTAATTTTGTGATAACGGTTTTAATTTAAGCTAATTGGTATTACGCTGGTATTTAAAGGTAAAATGCTATTGGTATTTTTGGTGACAAGCTTTTCTGGTATTGTGTTGTTGGCGGCAACTGGTCTCACTAATTCATATTCTTTTCAGTATTTTGTTTACTTTTCTGAGAGCGAGACGCGTTTTCGCGAATTTTATTTTTAACGGCTTTGTTTTTGTTGTTGTGCAGTTATAATTTTATGTTTGCAATTCTATACAGCCGCATTTTGAATAGGTCACTGTTTGTATGTTTGTGAGATAAGTGTAAAGTGTAATTTACACAATTCACTTGCAGCTGGAAACGCTTTGTCTAACTGCAGTTAGTGTTGACTGCATACACATCAATGAGTGTGTGTGCATGTGTGTGTAAAATTGCAATGCATATCGAATTTTCTTGATTTCCTAACAACAACAGTTGCAAGCAGCAGTAAAAGGCAACAGAAAATTTATATGCATTCGATTGCATGGATATACGGATATTTGCTATACATACAAGGTAATTTTCCCAAATAGAGCTATCAACCCACTGCCGGCATTCCAACGGCCATAAGCAGCATAATAAGTACGCATGAACTTTAAACAGACACACGCATACATACATTTTATGTATTGAAATTTGAAGCAGCAAAGATGAGAATATGCATACATACATATATATATGTATATATGATATATGCTTACACAGCTGAGTTGTTGTTGTCGCGCTCTCAGCTGTGTTCTGATAACGGTGCTTGGCGTAATATATGTGTATGTGTGTGCTTGCCTTCTTCCTCTTTCTCGTTTACTTTTGCCGTCGTGTGACGTTTTTATGTTTTTATGTGTCTGTATTTGTAATTGTGTTTTTGTATTTTGTTTAACAGCGGCCGCAACGTCAGAAGGGCAAAGAGCAAAAATTAAATAGTTCATAAAATTCTCTGTTCTGCAAATATATATTTAAAAAAAATGTGCTTTGCCCTCAGTTAGTTTTTTTGCTATAGTTCAGAAGAGCGCTGAGAGTTATAAAGCCTGGAATTTATTTATTAGTATTTTTTCCAAGAACAAGCCCTCTTCCAAATGTTTCTAAATTTAAGAAACTAAATTTTTTTTTATATATTGAAAAATGCATTAAATGATCATACATTCGTAGAACTATAAGATACAGTGTTCTGAAAGATAGAAAAATGATTAGGCTATATCATATTGTGTATTTTTCCTTCAAATTGTTTGTATCTGCATTTGGTACTATATTTAAATTCAAAGTATAAGTACATTTGTTTAGTTAATTGTAGCTGCAATTTTATGTGAAGATCAAAAGAGCACTGGTTAATATCTTTATACATTCTGTTGGTAGCTATTTTTGGAATCAGGAATTTCTGGTCATGGGATATTTATATTCTGCGTGTGTGTTCAAAAGGTCGTGTTAATCGGGGTTAAATAAATATGTTTACTTATACAATAAGTGTTCTGTTGGTATCTACATATTAGAGCTAAAAAAAATAATCGATAGAAAAATCAATAATTTAATTATCAATTTTATTTAATCACAATCGAGGTTTTTTATTATCGAAACTATCGATAGGCATGTGTAAAGCAAAATTTAGCAACTTCTGACAATTTTAGGGTTTAAAAAATATTTACAATATATATAAATATATATTTAAAACGATTTATATTTAATATTAAATTTTCATTTAAAAAATTTTTTTTTAATTGTTTTATTTTGTGTTAAATATTCTGTATTCTGTTTCAGTTATTGTGAAGATTTAATTTATTTTATTTAAATTTGTGTTAATTTAATCCAACTTATTTTAATTTGCATAAAAACTCCTTTTATTTTGTATAAATAATTGTAAAAACAAAATATAAAATGACACATTAGTCATATATAATTTTTGTGGATATATATAAACTATATATAAACTATACTTAATTGGAAATGGCGCATCAAAATTAAAAAACTTTTTGTAAACAAAATAGAAAACAAAATTCAACAATTATATTTTTGATTTATTATCATTAAACCAAAAGCAAACGATTAAAGAAATTATGGAAACTTTAGAGAATATTATAGAAGAAAAGACTTTTTCTTTTTCTACTGAAATTTCACTTTATTTATTATTGGGTATTTCTTTAGGCATTCGAAACCTAAATTTTTAATATTTCTTTAACATCATTTTAAACGTGGCAAACTATGGAGACAAATTTATAAATGTTAAATAAAATGTTGCACTGGAGTTTATCAACTTAATTACTTGCTAAAAATGTTCTAAAGTTTGTCAACTTATCAGTATTGCCAAAAATAACAACAATAACACAATTTCGTTCTAAAATTTCATCATTTAACACAAAACGCAAAAATAAATTAAGTTTATACGTACTGTCTATCTAAGTATAATAAAAGCAACAAATAAACTAATACAATCGAACAAATTGTATTTCAATTTTTATTAGTTTGCATTACCATTTATTGATAAGACGTTAATAAATATATACACACGCACAGACAATTGTTAATTTAATAATTATTATTGATTTTTATTATACAGTGACGTATTTAGGTATTGGAAATTATGAATTAAGGTGCCTGATAATTATAGAAATAATTAAAATATATCGATTTATATAAATTATAGAATAGACAAATAAAATCGACATAACAGCTAAATGTAGTGTATAAATATTGCTCGTGAAAATTCTATTTAACTTAATTAAAAGATATCGATGTATATAAATTACTTAACTAGAATTTTATGAGGATTATTTATACATTACATTAAGCTGTCATATCCATTTAATTTTCCTAAGTAATAATAAAATAAAATTTATGTGATGACTGTATATTATAATCTATCTACCTGACATATTCAATATACGCAGCATTTCCAATATATTTAAATTTATGATATTCAAATAAATTATGTATTCATCGCTGATATGATTTATACGAAGCTTTTACACTGTAAAAAGAATTGTCAGAATTCTCTGATTAATACGAAGTTATTACACCGTAAAAAGAATTCTCGGCAGTTTTAATTGAGTGGGAAATGAGTTTTTTTTAAATTTAATTAATAATTCAAATCGTTTTTCCTCACTTTAAATTGCCCATCCAAGCTATGTTTTTATTTTGACTTAAATTAATTAAATTGACTTTTGTTTTTTGAGTTGAATAAACTGAATTTTTTTTCAATTCAAAAAATAGTTCTTTAAACCCTATAAACAGCGCCGCTGTCTATATATTTATAATAGACACGAATTAGTGTACTTATATACTTCTCCCAAGCAACAACAGAAATATAAACACATTTTTTTTTATCAAGTATTAAGCCTGCATTAAACATTTATTGATATCATAAATTTATGTGATAAGGCATTACTCATAAATGTGAGTGTCATTATATTTAGCACACATGTTAACTGAATTATATTCAATTATTATATTAATTAATTGCAAAAAATATTAAAAGTTTTTCATTAATATTTATAATTTCTTATATATATTTTTAATTGAATTGAATGCTTTATAAGTAGTTGCAATTAAGCTTGTAAAATGATTTATATATATATTTATATATATACATATTTATCGATTATTAATTAGTTCTTGCCGCAATTTTAACTACGTCTTTCATTTTAAATCATCATTAATTTAGTATCTTTATCTTATCAGTCATATTTTTATTTAAACTGATAAGTTCTTTGCACTGAGTACTAAAGTACTTGAAATATTTTTGTTTACTTGCGACACATTTCAAATGATTTGAAATGATATGAATGTGCATATAATTATTTATATGTATTTATTTATAAATATCAGTTCGTGCTGTTTACAGCTCGTTATTAAATCGTTTTGAGATATATATCAAACAAAATCTTTAGCGTGTTCCAACAATACAATCAGCTATAATTAAAACAAAGTGTTATTTTTATATGAAAAAAAAGTACAAAAAAGTGCTCATTAAGCAAAACTATTTTTATATTATACAAAATATAAATTAAACTTTAAATGATAATATTTTTTAGAGAACTTAGTTAAAAATATATTTTTAGAGAGTTTACTTTAAACTTATTATGCCGAAAATCTTAATACATTATATTTGAACACGTATTGAATATTTCGATAATTATTTAAAATAAAATAAACGCACTTTCGAGCACTTTTTTATATATATAATTGTAACGATTGAATAGAACTTTACTTTCTACTTTAATTCACACAAAATTGTTAAACTAATTCAATTTCTATTTATAGAATTATTCTTTTATTTGAGTGATTTTTAGGTAACAAATCAACTCGAATGAGAATGAGACTTTAAATACTTGAATGAGCTATTTATATTTATATGATTTTTCCTGTTTGTAAAAAGTGAAAAATCGATTGAATACAAAATTTAAATTAGAATCACAATACAATTCTCGTAATATTTTCATCATTGTCGTTAATTATGTGTATATTTAATATTTTATATTTTTCATTATGAGTTTTTGTGGGCTTTCATCCCTGAGGGCAAACAACTTGTTTTGTGTTTTTGATCAAAGGATTTTTTTTTATGAAAATAATAATGACTTATTGTTGCCTTGAATATTTACTGTACGAGTATCGTACATATTTAATGATGAATCACTTTTGCATACAAAAATGCTTTTTAATTTAAATTATAATTAATTTTTGGCATGCGATTATAACAGAGAGAGGGCACGTCGGAGACGCTGTTGAAAGTGAAAATATAAGCAAACATATTTAAATGATTTAATGAGATTTATAGCAAACAATTTGCAAAGGGAAAAGTTTAATTAAAAGCGTTAATTGGAAATTGTTTGCAACAGTTGTGGCATTATTTTAAACCTATGACAACATATAATGTAGAAATTGGGAGAATTATTTTTGATATTGAAAGCTGTTATAGGGCGATAAATGTAATAGTTTTTTAAAACGATTTATATGAATAAACAGTATATTATTATACACTTTATTATATATAATACACTTATTTATTATATTATAATACACTTTATTTATAATACACTTTATTTAAAGCGATCTAAATTTGAATGTGCATTCGTTCTAAGTACAAAAGTAAACTGTATACTATTTATAAATTCTATAAATTTTTGCTTAATGACAATTGCGTATATAAAATTTGGCATGTCTCCGATTATAATATATTATAAATAATTATTTAAGATACCTCACGTACCCGGCGTGCTTTGTATTGTTTTTATTTTAATTTTCGTCAAGTTTCTCTTACTTCTGCTCCCGGCCATACACTAATATTTTCTCAAACTATTAAAATTATATTCTACATAAAAATAGGATTATGATTAGATAAAGATTACTTCGTCTCATTTAAAAAAAAGGTTTTCCTAATATTTTTATTTTTTTTTTTATGTACATATTTCCTATTTTATTTTAATTTTTTTTTTGATTTTATCATTTAATTTTTCCAATTTTTTTTAATTTTTTTTTTTTATTATTACAGAATTATGTAGAATATGGAAAATAATTAAAAATTATTAATTGCACTTACTTGATTTTGTAGCACAGAATTATTTTCTACACAAAAAAAAAAATTATTCTACTGCGGCGAAATCTGTCTGCCTTATATACTGCCGGCTGAACCCGGTTAAGAATTATACACACACACATGTCTGCAAAGGCAGCGCCTAAAAATATGCAACACTTTTAATATTTTCTTCTTCTTAATATTTTATTTAATTATTGACAAAAGAAAAAATTATAAAATGAGCTTAACATTTATTTTCAGTTAATATATAGATGTGCTCCCTGCTATTTAAAGTAAATTTAATTTCCTAAAAATAAGTCGAGAACTAGCATTCACTTTTCAACAACGCTTAGTTGATATAATATAATATATAATAAAATAACCTACATTTTTCCCTCAGTGTATAGAAGCGTACCTACCGTTTAGAAGTTAGATTTTTATTTGACAAAACCTGAAAAATAAATAAACATTTGATTTGAAATAAAATTCAAGTCTGTTTGATTTTTTTCGTCCATCTGGCTTTTATATTTCATATAAAGTTTATATTTGTTTACTCATCTACTGTATAATTTGTAAACCTATTGAAAAATAAATATTTAAGTTATTTTCCACAATATGCAGTATATAAAAGTCAACAAAGAGTTTCATATTTTAAGTAAATATTAAGTTTTTCTTATGTGTACTATTATTTAATGCCTCTTTTGTACATCCATTAACCTTAAAAATATGTCCATTAAAAAGCGCATACACCCCATTTACGTATACAGGAAGCTTTTGCTTAAAGTTAAAAACTTCATAAAATAAAAAAAAATGCATAAAACTCAACGTTGTCCTTCGGCAATGTCAAGATCATCATCTGGTCTTTTGACTGCAGCTTGCGAGTCGGAAATGTGCACAAGAATTCACAAAGTTTAATTTACATAGAAACTTGTTTTAAAATGCATATAAAAAATGTATAAGACTTTAATTGAGACTAGTTAGTTAGGCCTTCTAGTCTACTATAGCAGACATTAGTTATAGTCTGTGTGGCGATTCGTGCAGTTCGAGTTTAAGTAGACAAAATACTAGTTGCGGTTTCAAGGCGAAGGTCAAAAAAGCTGCACGCAACTGAATATCGAGACGAGAACTCGTTTTTAAAGCTACAAAATTGTTGTATAGCTTTTTTTTGTTTTTTTTTTGTTTTTTTTAAGCTATTTTTACGCAGCTTCCTCTCAGCGTTACGATTCTATAACTAACTAACATATTAACTTTTGGGTGACGTTTATTTATAACCTTGAATATTGCGTATACGACGCTTGAGTGGGTTCAACAATGTGAATTCTGGTTTTGATACCCTATAACTAATCGAAAATTGCTAAAGGGCGTAGAGGCAAAAAGGGAGAATAAATTATCTACTTTATAGAATGAGACTTAAAAAGTAAATAATTTATTGTAGAAAGAGATAATAAAGTAGACATGTTATTGTTTATTAAAATCATAAGTCAAGAGGCGATATTATTTAATTTAATATACAAAATATTCTTTGTAATTTTTTATAAATGTTGATTGTCCTGCTTTCATTCTAAAGTTCATAAAAACTTTTTTTAAACAAAATTTACAATGATGTCCAATTTATTTATTTATATTACATTTCTTTATAAAGTTCACATAATAGGCATTTATTTCTGAAACAATTTGAGTGTAAAAGAAAAATATATATACACTTATAGCCTTTTTACACTAGGCAGCATTCGGCATTTTTGACAAATTTCCTCTCTTGTAATATTTGCAATAAAATTGCGTTTAACTTTTTAACAAAGTTAATACTAATGAGCATTTTATTATTCATTTTAGCTAATATTTCTAAAATGCCAAATTCTCTCAGCTGTTTATGCATAGTCAAATCAAAACAAAAAACAGCTGATCAAATGCTGAAATGTGTAGTGTAAACAGACATTTTAGAATTTGGCATTTTTAACCCAAAGTGCCAAATGTAACTCGTAGTGTAAAAATGCTATTATATATGTGGAATAAATTTATAGATATATAATATAATATATAATAATATATATAATATATAAAATTCCATTTTAATTGCAAATTTGCACTTGAAATTATAGTTTTGATACCAGTACATAAATCTTGTAATAAGTTCAACATCAAATTAAAATTAAAATCAATTTTAAAAATTCTTAAAATAAGTTTAAAATTCTTAATTTAATCATAAATAAAATCCATTCCATTTAGTCCTTATATATATTAATACAATTAGAGTATTAAGGGGTATTTACCAGTCAAGTAAGCACTCTTTACTAAGTCACTTCTACCTGTTTACCTGTACTAAAAACAGTCTCATTATGTGTGTGTGTGTGTCTAATTAGCAATAACAAAATGTTGGCCATATTTTTAGTACTTGTGTGCTTTTTGTTTTGCACCTCGATGAAGGTTAATATCAGCAAAGTTAAGTTATTTATCATATATACTCAGTAGTATATATATTTGTACAACACTTTGAATATTTATGACACAGAATGTCGTTTTTTTGCTTCCAAAGAAGAAAGAATTGAGAACTGAGAGATGAGAATCGAATTGAGTGTAAAGTCTTTTTTGCAAAGTGTGTCAGAAACGAGTTAGTTATACTATATACCTTAAATATTACAGTTAGTTAGACAACTGCATTAGGGTGCTCTCTTCTACGACAAGTTAATTTTCTTTTTATATAACAAGTAGTTTTAATAAGAACTAGTTACACTATCTATAAACTAACTAAGAAAATATAAAACGACGCAATTTATCTTTATAGACTCTATATACACAATTTTATAAAATCTATAATTACTTCCACTCAAAGTTCAAGTTCAGGCTTAAATAACTGCTTTAATTCACTTTTTTTTTTATTTTTTAACAATTATTTAAATTACTCACAACATCATTATGACGTTCGTTCCGCTTTAAGCCATCAATTGTGATAAGTTTTTTATGTAAATCACATCGAAACATTTATAAACAACTAAAGCGTTCGCTTATCAAAAAAAAAAAAAAATAAATTATATAGAATTGAAAACTGCACATTGTTTAGGGGAGGAGAAAAAAATTATTGCCATTATTTTTTGTATTTTTTATTGTATGCCTGACTAAACTTGATTTTATATATATTTAAATAAATAAAAAAATACAAAAGACTATACTGAACGACTAGAAAATGACCTGTAAGCAGTTCTAAAGTGAACTGAAAAATTGGAAATTTAAGAAAATTATTTTGGATTATTATAATAAAAACATGAATGTTCTTAATAATTTAAAGATAAAAATAACTCTATTAATTAAAATTTTATAAAAAAAGAGATGAAATTGTTTAAGCGATTATTATAATCAGGTTATAATATATAATAATATATATAAAAATTATAATCGATAATTATCAATGCACAAAAGGAACTCTAAACATAAATCAGGAATGCCATCGATAATATATTATTATTAATATTATTTATTATTCAATAGTTAATATATTTTATATGTAAGTACACCGCTAGCTAATTGACAAGTCTTTACAACCCATTTTAATATATTTTAATGACTATAGGGTATAAAAACCAAACAGGTTTCAATCCGAAAGTGCGAGTAAAGAGTATACTTAAATACATACATTTATTTATGTTTTTTTGTAAAGGTTGATTGAACTCTTAATGATAGACTGATCTATTTAAACCTGTTACAAGCAGTTAATAATTAGTTAGGGTATTAGCGTTGAAAATCTAAATCAAATATATACAATTCCAGGCTCAATTTATAATAATTACAAGCTCTGACTGTAGCTCAATATTTATAAATAAAACTTTGTATTTATTAAAAAGCATTTCTGTTGTTTTCTTTATATGACCTTCACTTAACATTCTAAGCCCAAAAACCTCTCATTAACTAGTATGATTGCTTTAAACTTTAAACACATTAACGTATTAATGTTAATGACATTTAACAACAATTTTGATTGTCGCTGTTTTCTATGCCCTTTTATATCCCATAGGGTATTATAATTTTGTCTTGAAATGTGTAATGCATAGAAGGAGACGTGTTCGACCCTATAAAGTATATATATTCCTGGTCAAGACGAAGAGCTTAGTCGATATAGCCATGTCTTTCTGTTTATCGTTTCTATGCAATCTTTTTGACTTTATCTTTGAGCTATCTTGATGAAACTTGGCACAGACAAAGTTTGATATTGTATCTAGTTAGTATATCAAAATCAGCCCGATCAGATCACTATATCATATATCTACCATAGGAACAATCGGCGACACTTTATTTTCATGAAAAGTGTTTGTATGAAAAACTTTTTGGTTTTTCAAGATATTAAAACCAAGTTTTTTATAACGATGTATATTTACGTTTTGTATAATCTATTCAAGTTTAAACAAAATTTGACTAATATATCTTATAGCTCCCATAGGAACAATCGGTCGAAAAGTGCTTGTATGAAAAACTTCTTTGTTTTTTAAGATATCAAAACTAAACTTTTCATATCGATGTATATTTACGATTTGTACAATCAGATTAAGTATGAATTAAATAGGACCACTATATCATATAGCTGTCATAACAATTTCTCATATTTAAAATTTGGTTTCAAATAAAAGAAAATTTTCTATAATTTATTGAAATTTGTTTATACAATCAGATTAAGTATGAATAAAATAGGACCACTATATCATATAGCTGTCATAACAATTTCTCATATTTAAAATTTGGTTTCAAATAAAAGAAAATTTTCTATAATTTATTGAAATTTGTTTATAATTTATTAAAAATATTCAATAATTCTCTAATTTATTGAAAATATTCTATGAAAAATATTTTATAATTTATTGAAAATTGTCTATAATTTATGGGGAATTTTCTATGGGAAATTTTCATATTTTTTTTCCTTTATCTTTGCGATATCTTGATAAAACTTGACACAGACAAAGTTTGATATTGTATCTAGTTTGAATGTCAAAATCAGCTCGATCGGACCACTATATCATATAGCTACCATAGGAACAATTGGGTCAAAAATGTGATATTCTATGCAAAAGTATTAAAAATTTTGAGAACCATTGCAAGGGTATATAGCTTCGGTGTGCCAAAGATAACCGTTTCTTTGTTGTTTTTATTTTTTTTAAAGCTTTGACTAAGGTTCAACGAAAACCTTAAAAAAAATATCAGGTCATAAAAAAAAGAGAACGGAGCAAAGTCGTAACTGAGATTTACTGCAATGGCCTGGCCCACGCCTCTTACCACTTGTACCCCCCTTTGTGTTTATTTATTTTTATATTTTTTAAAGTAAAGTACGTAATTCTAATGGAAACCAGTTTTTTTTTCTTCTCATTCCATTGTATTGCAGAGACAAAGCCACTCGACCAAGATGACGCAGAGCAACAAAGCTGAATTTAGCAAATCAACCGTTGTTGCCAGCTCGGATGTGCTGCTGAATAATTTTCAGCTAAAGAAGAAGAGCTACCGGGTGCTGCTCCATGGCCAGCATCTGGTCTGGGAGCGCATGAAGCGGCCGCAGCAGCCACAGAATGTGAATGTGACGCAAAAGTCGCCGCTGCCCGAGGAACAGACGACAAATGACAATGATTTCTCTAGCTATGGACTACATAGTCATATACTGCATATGGATGATATTATTAGTGTGCGTCGTGGCGACACCAAACACGATAGCCGACAACCGCCCTCTAACCAGGAGCTGGAACAAACACTGAATGATTTGAAGCCCACGGCACAATTTCTAACTATCAACTATGCGGAACGTTTAAGTAAATCTCAATCAGATTGCAATCGTTGGCAACTGAGACGCATCACATTCTACAATGCCGATGCGTATATTGTGTTGCAGTGGCAAATGCAGCTACAAGGACGCTTAGAATCCTCGCCAGCAGGTGGACAACGTATACGCCGTTTGCTGGTCTTTGTAAATCCGTATGGCGGACGTAAGGCGGGCTCCCAAACCTACGATCGTCTGGTGCGACCTATATTCCAGTTGGCCGGCATTGATGCCACCTGCATAACGACACAGCGTGCGAATCAAATACGGGATATATTGCTCAGCCATGAACTAAGCTGCTATGATGCGGTCTGTTGTGTGGGGGGCGATGGCACCGTTGCCGAGGTCATCAATGGTCTGGTGTTTCGACGAATGCGTGAACTGGAGCTAGATGAGCAGCGACCGGCTTATATACCGCGACCAAGTCTACCCGTGGCTGTAATACCCGCTGGCAGCACCGATACCATTGTCTATAGCATGCACGGCACAGCGGATGTGACGACGGCGGCCATACATGTTGTGCTTGGCCAGCGTCGTGGCCTGGATGTGTGCAGCGTCAGCAATAGGGGCACTCTATTGCGTTTCTGTGCCAGCGTGCTCAGTTATGGCTATCTGGGCGATGTGGCTGCTGAGAGTGAACAATATCGTTGGATGGGCACACGACGCTATGAATATAGCGGTGTTAAGGCGTTCATAAGCAATCGAGGCTATGATGCGGAACTGCAACTGCTTGAGGAGCTAACTGAGCCAGAAACGCCACAGAGTCCGGTTAGTGTGTGCTCAGAGCCGCCTTCTATATGCTATGCGAATTGTCAGCGTTGCAGCATTGCCAGCTCGCACCAGGAACAACGTTCCACGCTGTTTGCCACAGACGAAGAGCAGCAGCAGCAGCAACCATTTCCCGATGTGGCAACAGTTGCCTCGAATCGTGAGCTGCAGCTAAGTGCCAGCGAGACGGCATTGCTGCGTCCTCGACCGCAACGACCAGACACTTTGCCGTTGCAGCCCGGCGGCTCTTATGGCTCCGGCTTGAGTCTACGCAGCGGCGAACAATGGAAGATTATACGTGGCAATTTCTTTATGATATGCGGCGCCAATATCACGTGTGCCTGCGCTCGCAGTCCCAATGGCATCTCACGCTATAGTCATCTCGGCGATGGCTGCCTGGATCTCATTCTGGTGCGCAAAACTTCATTGCTCAACAATGTGCGTTTTCTGTTGAATACGGCAGGACGTGCTGGCGATATTGTAAGTGTACATGAAGACTTTTAGTTCCTGAATATTCAACTTAATATAAATTTTTTTTTGTAGCGCAATTTACCATTTGTAGAGGTTTATCGCACGCGTAAATTCAATTTTCGCACATTTGAAGCGGCCACAATGGAGGAAAATGCCAGCATTGCCGGTTCGCGTCAGCCAATAGCTCAGAGTGGCAGCGGCGTTGCAGCGAACTCTGAATATTCCAGCTGGAATTGTGATGGAGAGGTTGTCACCGATCTGGACATTACCATGAGGTGGACACTAATATTTGCTAAATTTATAAATACAGCTTTTAACTTGACCTTTTCTTGTTTGTTTACAGCTCGCATTGTCAGCTTATAGATGTTTTTATGCGCGGTCCACATTCCTATAGTAAATCTCAAAAGGCAGGCGTTAGCACGCCCACAACTCCAGCCAGCTCAAGCGATAATGTTTATTGTTGCTGCAGAGATTAGCGCAATAATTGTTTAGCTTTATAATATTAAGATATTTAAGAAATTGGCCGTGAAAGTAGCTAGTAATTGTGTACAGTAGTTTGCTATTGCATAATGTGAAAATATTGTTATATATATTTATGTATGTTAAATGATGGTTTTTTTAGTAGTTAGCCTAACTATTTACTCAATTTGATATTCTTTCATCTGTATTATGCAATCTTTAAGATGCAACAAATAACATACATTCCCCCTAAAAGGTGTGCATTAAATATAAATATATATATATATTTGTAAAAATAAAATATATGAGCAGTGTGCTTTTAATCAAAATTATAATTTATAATTTAGCAAAATTTTTCTTTTTCAATTTTAAACAAAGCGCCACCCTGAGCTGGCAGAGCTGTCGCTTAATCAATATAACTTGCAGCCCTGGGAATACATATCGATAATTGCATATATCGATATCTTGCGCATGCAATACTGCAAAGCCACATATTTAAGTCGCAATCCAACACTATTCGGCTTTTATTTGTGCCTGTCATTCTGCGACTGCTTTGCTATTTGAGTATTTTAAGTGCTAAATAAATAAATCGTAATGATGAACAACAGCTTTGCACAGCCAATGTGGCAAAATGGACCAGTGCCCGGTCAGTTTTACAATTTCATGGGCGGCAATACCCAAACGCAGCTGCCTCGTGAATTAACAACTGCAGGTCCTTTCGGCACCAAGCACAGCACGTAAGTTAATGCGGTCTACTTTGTAATTTATGCCCCAAGCTTAATACAACATGACTAAATTAAATTTACACAAATGTGTGCAATAGTCGGTTGTTGTTATATCCAAGTTCTATAAAGTATGTGATGTATATTCTTGATCGGTATTAACAGCCAATCAGATCTCTACTCTGCCCGTCTGTCCAATTTGTTTGTGGCAAATTCTATATTGAATATTGAAATTCTTCACACCCATTATATTTTATCTCATCTTGTATTTCGTACATTTCTAGCGCTGCTATAACCACAGGCTCCTCAGTGCTGGCTATTAAATATGATGGTGGTGTTCTGGTGGCCGCCGATACTTTGGTCTCCTATGGCTCTCTGGCCCGTTATCAGAACATTGATCGCGTCTTCAAGATCAATGATAAAATTCTGCTGGGTGGCAGTGGTGATTTTGCGGATATACAGTCAATAAAGCGTAGCATTGATCAGAAAATGATTGAGGATCAGTGCTGCAATGATGGCGTTGACATGAAACCCAAGGCTTTGGCCAGCTGGATGACACGCGTCCTCTACAATCGTCGCTCGCGCATGAATCCGCTGTACATTGATGTGGTCATTGGTGGTGTCGATGAGGCCGGTGTGCCCTATTTGGGTAATGTGGATTTGCGTGGACGTGCTTATGATGATTATGTGGTGGCCACCGGATTTGCACGCCATCTATCCCTGCCGCTTGTGCGTGAGCGCAAGCCCAAGGATCGTGATTTCACATTCGAGGAGGCAACCCAATTGGTATGCAAGCAAACAATAAAATGTCTAATAACAATAATATATGTTTATTATGTTTTTCTGTTTTAGATTCGTGAGTGCATGAAGGTGTTGTACTATCGTGATACGCGCAGCATTCCCCAATATACAGTGGGCATTTGCACACCCACCGAGTGCAGCGTTAAAGGACCTTTCAAAGTCGAAGAGAAGTGGACATTTGCTGAAACGATTAAGGGCTACTAGTTGGCATTAAACTATAAATTAAATGCTTGTAATTTAGGAGAGGCAAACACACGTAAATAAAGCCTGCGGTTCTTTTGGTATACATTTAAATAAAGAAATATTTGATGCATTTGATTTTTTTCTCAAAAATCCTTAAAGGGTTGTCGATATTTTGAATTACATTGAAATAATCGTTAGTAGTTTGATCGCAATTTTTAAAATACATTGAAAAATAATAAAACAATATGACTTTAAAATGCAAATTAGGCGAATTTGAATAGCTGAACATTTCTCATTGATAATTGCAAAAAAAAAACACATTTTCCATTAATTTTCTAATAATAATTTGGTTATGTGGTTTTTATTATAAATTATAAATTGTGGCTAACATTAATTTAATTTTGATCCAATCAATGAGACAAGCATTTGCTTCAACTCAAATTCAATGACAAAATACATGTGCAATTGCTGCCGGAATAAATGTCTTAAGTCGCCAGCGCCAACTACTCTGCTCCGCTTCCAGTTGCTTCTCAATTTAGCATGGTGTGGCGATCGTAGATATGACGCCGCTGTTCACGCACTTGACGCTTCCATTTATCCTGCTGATGGCCAACACGATTTAGGACATTGGCACGTGCGCTTAGCTCTTGATTGTTGGCGCCCACGGGTATTGGCGGTGTGGGCTCGTCCTGGCAAAACGCAGCAGAAAGAGAAAGTGGGAGAAATTTGAAGCAAATTAGTTGAGGCCGTTATGGATTAATAAAAACAAACAAAAGGAGTAGTTAGTATGCCTAAATCGTGCGTTAGCTGGTTAGCAACATAATATAAAATAAAACAAAAAAGTATTTCTATAAAAATCGTTTGGCCTAAGCCATTCAAACGTTGTGTGCTTCTTTATTGCCAACTAGCTGCGCTTCATCATCATCATTATCATGATCATCATCATCATCACTTTGATTATCAATAGCAGCGGCTAGTCGACTATATTTAATGCCTGCATATTTAGAATATTTGTTATGTACATCTTCATTGGTGTGCTCCTGATAATTGTTGGCCTTGACGCGTTTATTCAGCAGCGGGTCCAAACACATTAGGAAGAGCATATATATTACTAATATGGATATTATCCAAATCACAATGATGACAACGACCTATAAGGGCAAAAATAAATTATATTATGAATCATTCTTTGGTAGATACAGAATACTGAGACTGAGTTTACACGAGGGGTTTTTAGTGGGAGTTTTATATGATTTATTGATCGCACGACATAGTATAAAAAAATTAATTTTAAATTTGAATACAGCGTATATTTTGTACGCTTGGTTTGTCAAATATATATCACTTTTTAATATTTTAATAATAAATTAGACCTGTTAAAACAAATATTACAACAATTATGGAGTATCTCAATAAATCATTTGAGCATGGCAAATTAATGTGAAAGTTAAGATGATGAAAAAAATAAAATTTATATTTAAATGTAGGTTTGAGAAAAATTCTTAAGTAAATGTTTGGGAAAAGTTACTTTAAATTTCTATTGAAATACTAATACATACATATGTGAGGAATTATTTCACATCATTAGAATTGCTATTTAAAATCACAGTTAAGATGTGTAATATGAACAACACATAAATTCTAGATTTTTAAAAATGTCTATTAAAAAAAGGATAACTGACAGAAGGCAACTTTAAATTAAAATCGAAAAAAAATTCAAAATGAAAACTCAGCGTGTAAACACAGTCAAAAATTAATAATAAATAAAGTGCGCACCTTTATAAGCGTTGTATTGCGCGCTACGTGGGAGCATTTACACTCGGCGCATATGGGAAGCTCCTTGCCATTGGCATCCACTTGCGGCAGCAGTGCGCCAGCACAGGCGCTGTATATATATATAGATATAGCACATATGTTAAATCAACTGAAATATTAAGTAGTTTACAAACTATATATGTAACTTTACAAACCAATCAGGGCTGTTGCTGCTGCTGTTAATTGCATTGCCGCTGGTTGCTGTGCTGCTTATGATTTTTGGCACAGCGACGGGTGTCGGTGCGGGCGCAGGTGTTATAGCCGCTGTCTTGACTGTGGCATTTAGTTGACTGGCATTGTTGTTGTTGCTACTGCTGTTGGGCAGCGTTTGTATTGCACTTTCAGCCTTTGTTAACAAACAAAAACAAACAGATTAGATTGTGACGCAGTTGCGATGTTGGCATATATATATGACGACTTACCCATGTCACGCCAAGTAAATAACATATCGCCAGTAATGCAGCGTATATAAAGAAACGCTTGTTTGCCATTAATCTCTGTTTAAGTGAAATTTTTCTAATTTTTCACAGTAGAAAATTAGTGCAGCAATTGTAGTGCTGTACAATGACAAATAATCATTTAGCGGATATCGATGAGTGCAACTATCGATTAACAATAATAATATATAAAACACAACCTGCGCACTTACCGACTCTAATTAATAGTTGCGTTTTATTTATTTACGCTTGTATCCAAATAAATCGAAACTATGAACACCATAATAAGTAATAATAAATGAACAAATGAGCAAACATAATTTATCGGGTAAAAGAACCAGTTCCATGCTCAGTTCACTTATTAAACACTTTGCGAACTTTGTGCAACACTGTTTGCTGTCAAAATCATTTGTTTGCGTGTTTCTCATTTCGCCGCACGGTGCTTCTTAACCATTATTACAATTCAAATATTAGTTTAAGTACTTAATTCTTAAAGTTAAAACAAAGACAGAATGCTACACACACTGCTGTTCATTACACTGACGCTAATCAGCTGTCTGTCCAGCAATTATGGTGCGTATTTTTAAAGGGGGTTTATGTGGTCTTCTGTGATTGGCCACGACGCGCTTGACGCCCCACAAGGGACTGATTTGAATGATTCCTATCAATAATAATAATAATCACTCTTTATGCAGCTGCCCATAATAATTATGTGACGTGTGGCTCTATACTGAAATTGCTCAATTCCGATTATTCGTTTCGCCTGCACTCCCATGATGTAAAGTATGGATCGGGATCTGGGCAGCAATCGGTGACGGGTGTCGAGCAAAAAGAGGATGTCAATAGCCACTGGACGATCAAGGCGCAAACTCAAAAGCTGTGCGAACGTGGTGAGCCCATTGCTTGTGGAACGACCATTCGATTGGAGCATTTAACTACCAAAAAGAATCTACACTCGCATCACTTTTCATCGCCGCTCTCCGGCGAGCAGGAGGTGTCCGCCTATGGCGTTGATGGTGTCGGCGACAGCGGTGATAATTGGGAAGTCATTTGCTCCAATGATAGTTGGATGCGTGATGCACATATAAGACTACGTCACGTTGATACTGGCATGTATTTGGGCATGTCGGGACGTTCATACGGCCGGCCTATTTCCGGTCAAATGGAAATTGTGGGTCTGCACAGTCCACAGCATGGCACACGTTGGACCAGCTCTGAAGGACTCTATATTGTGCCAAAGGATAAGGAGTCTACGCACGAGGAATATGCTCACACAGAGTTGTAGTTGCAGACAACACTCTATACTACAATTTTTTACTATTAGTTGTTTAAATTATAATTTAGCTGAATTTATGTAAAGCAAACAATGGCGTTTGCAACTTCATTCTGTGAGCGATGTGACAAAAATGTGAAAAAAAAAATTAAATTGATGCAAAATTGAAAACGTTTTTCAACACTGACACGGCAAACGTTGCCTTTTGATTATGATTATTCCTGGATTATTATATTCCTGGATTGGATCGAATAATGTAGCTTCCTTTAAGCTCGAAAAAAAACTATGTTTTAATAGTTTTCTGTATGCGAATTAAATTTTCAGCGCCGTTAATATAGTTTTGTCTTTTTATTACAGTGCGTTTTAAGTGTTTGCGTTGGCTGCGAACTGATTCTAATTTACAATTTATTTAATTTTGTTAATAATTCACAAATATAGTGCACTTCGGTTTAGAATGTGTCGCCGGTAAGTGCCAAAATCTAAATAATACCTGAAAGCTTAGTGTTTATTTTAATATATGTTTAATTCGGCAATTTTAAATATATACTTATATTTTGATGTTTAAACAGCTGCGCTTAAATATTTTTTACTCAGACATATATTACTCAAAGAGCTGTTAATAATATTGTTTATGCACATAAAAGCATATAATCAATATTCACCACATATGTATGTATTTTTATAGTTTTGAAAGTTTTACTAAGTTTAGAACTGTCTTGTACACCCTTAACGACAGGGCTATCTCTTGTAAGAATATTATCAATTTTTAACGCACTGAAAAAGGTTTTTCCGATCCAATATAAGTTATTTATATTCCAAGTACAGCTATGTTCATCTGTCAAATATTTCCTTAAAATCGAATTATTCCTAATTAAATATAAAATATTTTTAAACAAAGATTAAACGATCGCCAGAACGCTGTTAAGAAGGGAAGGACAGTCTTAATAAATTTGCTAAAATATATATCAATGACCCTGATATCAAAATTTTGCCAAAATAATAAACATGATTTCGGCTTTTTTAGAATGATTATTTTTCTTCGTTTATTTACTATGTAAGTTAATATTTCCTGTTTAAAACTTAACCAAGTTTATAACAGGTTTAAAAGTTTTGTCATTTTATATTATGATATTCATATTAAATTTATGTTATGCGATAATTTGTTACAAACGATTAAAACGCCAAAATATGCTAAAATCTTTAATGTGTTGACTATTTAATAGTTATACTGAAATAAAGTTTATAAAACATGGATCCACAAGTTGCCCGCCCATTTATGTATTGTTACATTTGCATGGCATAAGACAATAGAGAAACAAATACATATACATATACATATGTACATATATTTTAACTAACTAAGTATGGGAATTTGTGGCCTATTATCTGGTTGGTTGGTATTTTTTTTCTATTGTTTAGAGCTTAGTTAATGCCTTGTTTGCACATCCTGGCAAGCCTGCGAGCTTAGTAAGGTCAAATGGCATAGCAGCAGCCCTTCAGCCACGAACTTATTCAGAGATATTCATAATCGCGTTGTCCTTGTAACCATTTAAGCATAAAGAACCAGGCAAACAAGAATAAATTGTGTTATCTTTATTCTCCTTAAGATTTCTTTATAAAGATTATAGATTTAAGCTGAACTCAAAGCTATTTTCGTTAGAAACAAATAGATCATTTAAACACACTCAAATGCACTTTGCTCGGGCTTCCAAATTGAGCAAAAAAGCAAAAAAAAATATCAACAGCAGCGCATCCTTAACATATCCTTTGTTATTTACAAATTTTTCATACAGACTTTGATAACCTAAACTGTTATGTAGTAGCTCAATTCAATACCAATCCCATTCAAATGGCAACTACCTTTATTTTGTGGATGTGTATTTAATACACTGTACAACAGGATTTTTTATTTAGAGCTTTTTACAGTCTGTACTATTTAAAATTGTAAAATTTTTAAATCATTTTTAAGACAAGATTTGAGACAACTTTGAATAACTTTGGTTACAATATTTAGACTTTTAACTATTCTTGAAATTTAAGATTATATTTAATTGATCATTCTTATAGTTTTTAAAAGAAATATAATTTTTAAAAATTCTTTTTTAACTGCTCATTGAAAGAAAGAAATAAATCAAGCAATTAAGATAATTGTAAATATCTTTGGTTTCAAATGATTGTTTAAAAACAGTTGACTTTTCTTGAAATTTGAGATTAATTAATCATTCTTATTTTTTTTAACAGAAAGAACATTTTTTTAAAATTCTTAACTACTTATTAAAAGAAATAAATCAAGTAACATTTTATTTATTTTTTTTTTTTTTTGTAGCTTAGTGTTATTATTATTGTTGCTTTTACTTTTACAAAAGCCACAAGGGCCCAAAACATCTCCTTTGGCTTTATCGATTCTTGTTTATCAACGGGACGACCAACCTTCACAGCTCAGCGCTGACGACGAGCTGAGTTAAGGACTCAACGATTGACAGATTGACAAACTGACAGACTAACTGACTGGCAGATTGACGTGCGCTTTGTTTGAATGTTTGAATGTTTGTTGTTTAGTGTGTGCGTGTGTTTGTGTGTGCCACAAAAATTGTATAATACTATGCACATGTGTGGGCGTTACTCTATTTATTTCTCTTTCTCTCTCTCTCTTTTTTTCTCTTTCTCACTTTCCCCTATTTCCCCCCCGTATGTGATTAAATGCTTTGCTCATACGCACCACTGCGTGGTTGAGGAATAAAAAAAGTGTTGCCCACTTTCAAGCGTTCGCCTGGCTTTTCATATACCCTAGACTTTTTATAAAATAGGGTATTAACAAGTTGTGAGTACATATATATAACCGACAGAAAAATTCATTTTGAATATCTTAAGGTATGTTTCTACTATCAAAGTAGAAACTTGAAGCGTTACCTTGTAGAAAATAAACCATATATTCCACGATCGAGTTCAGATTCTATTAAATTAGTCATATAAATTAAAATGAAATCGTATTTCTGAGAAGCGTTATAACACGCAATATTTATGGTAATGGAAACGCGTCTAGAGTTAATTTATTGTCATCAAATGCCATTTTTATAGCAAGATTTTACATTCGAAAAGCCACAAACACAATAAGTGAGAATTATTACGCAATAATTAATTTTAAGAAAAAATGGCAAAAATTTGTTAGATTTACAAAATATTATCTTTTAAATAATATTATCAAATTCTTAATAAATATACCCTAAACGTCTCTTTATATAATATAATTATACCCAATTTTTTGTTAAATTTTAGTCGAATAATTTTAAACTTTATTAGTGGAATAGAAAATCTCCTGTCTAGAGTCATTCTTGTATGGATAATGCGCCCAGAAATAACTAAAGAATTCATTTTATATATTACTTAACAAAGAGAACTTTTAATTAAAATAAAAAAAAAGGTATCTGCTAGTTGAGCATACACAAATATCGCATTCTAGTTAGGCGTTCCCTCCTGTAAAGTGACCCGATACAGTTGAGACTGTTTTATGTTTGTTGTTATGTTTCTACGCATTATATTCGCGTGTATATAAACCAATACACATGTAAATATATATATATATATATATATTATCTAAGTATGTACTTATACATTATGTGCATGCAGTTGCACTTTGCACTTTGGTGAGCATTTTAAATAATTAATTGCATGCTTTTAAATGCAATTTACAACACAAATTTTGCCATAATTATAACAAATGTGTCGATATGCACATTGCATGGTTTAATTGCTGTATTCGATTGTGGCTTCAAATAGCCTGATTTTGAGTTCAGTTAATTGGTTTAAATGTATAATTAATGACAATCAACTAATATGTGAACGAGAGGGTCAATAGGTCAGTGCAATTCTGGATTTTGACCGAAGAACCATACGATTTATTTAAAAGCATGCAAAAAAAATTAAGAAATACTAGAGATAGCAACACATAATATTTAGGAAAAAATATCAGCATATATAATTTACCATTTTTTTGCTTTGTAAATATTTAAAAATATTCTTAGAACCGTACTAATAATTTTAAAAGTTAATGCATTTTTTTAAAATTGATCTATTCGCTGCTATCAAAAATATTTAAAGGGAAGTCAAAACTGTGAAAAACTATGTTAGAGGCAGAGGCATCTCCGCATACATGAAGTTATATATTCTTGATCAGCACGAATAACAGAGACACAAAAAATCATATTTATTTAGGTTTCTGTATATGCAGATCAATTTTAATTATTTATTTAAATAAATCTTAATTATTTTTTAATTTTAATTCTTACATAACAAAACGTCCAGCGTCGAAGATTTCCTAGAAAGGTTTCCTGGAAGTGGCCGTTGAACTGCTTGAATGAAATCCAGGTGCTGATTTGCACTGCTTAAATTAAATTCAGGTACTGATATGCCCTGCTTGATTTAAATGTGCTGTAGCATTTCTGATTGCTGTCTACAGCAATTGTTAGTTTTAATTTATTAATTTCCAGATTTATCAGTTGAAGAACAAGAGCAAATGTATCGAATGTTGGTCTACAATTTCTTTAGTTTTAATTTATTAATTTCCACATTATTCATTTGAAGAATAAGACAAAATGTATTAAATATTGATCTTCAATTTCTTTAGGCTGTTCCCGATTCTCCCATCTTATTAATGAGCTATATATGTATGTTTATTTATGTACATATGTATGTTAGTAGCTTCAGGTCGACCTACTTTATTAACCTTGTCTCAATAGGCCAATCTTTATGCACATAACTCGAAGCTAAGCGTACCCGCTGGCGCCCCTACCAAGAATAGACATTTTCAATTAACGCGCTCACGCGCTAAAACAAAAACAACAACAACAACTACAACAAAAGCAATTACAAAAGCAGTCACAATAAATAAATAAATACATAGTTACATACAAGGCCAAAGCGAAAAATTCTATCATAAAGAGCAACAAAGCAGTTATATAACATACACACATTTGTATAAAAGTAGTATGAATATGTATGAGCATACATACACGCACACACACACTGCTGCGCGTGGGTGTCATATCAGTCAGCTTGTCTGTTGAACCTTTATAATCGCAATTACAAGTGTGCTACAAAAAGGGAGATGGAGAAGGAGACAACAGCTGTTTGATATGAACAGCACTTAAACAAAGCAAAAGCGAACAAACAAGGGGGGGAAAAAAATACAACAAAGCAATGTTGACAGTTATGCGTATATCAATATAAACACCTTTGTTATCAATTAATTAATTGGTTCCAATTGTAAACATGCATTTTGTAATTAAATAGTTACTATACTAACAAAAACAAATAATGCTCTTTTTTTATATACAAAAGATAAATTAATAATTGTAAATATAATATTATTACCAACATATTCATAAATTAATTAAATAAATTTTATGCAATGCTACGCAAAGTGCACAAAATCTAAAGAAATAATTAATAAATAATTGCGTTGCACTGATTGTCTGTTAGTATATGTGTGGGTGTGGGTGTGTGGATGGGTAACTGTATAAGTCGGTGTCGGATTCTACGCCTTTCCATCAATTTGCGTAGGCGGCCCAAGAGAGTTTATATAGACATCGCCCAGCAATTGGGGAATACTCCACGCGCTTGGCCTTCCTTTTCAGTTTCTCTGTCGTCTGTCCATTTCACTGTTTCGTTGTTGACGTCGTGCGCTCTTTCTCTCTCTCTCTCCCACAATCGCACTTAACATTGAAAACCGAAAACAAGCCCCCAAGTGGGACAAAAAGGCCTGCCAGCCGCAACAACAACAACAACAAGCACAAAGAACGATAACAGCCGATGCCACTCTCAGCGAGAGTGCGCGGCGAGCTACAACAAGAGGGTAACAGAGGTAGAGAGAGAAGCATTTACGAAATATACACACATATAAATATTATGCACATGTCGAATGCTGATAGTGAAAGTTTTTGCAACAGCAACAAAATAACAAGCACTTTGTGGTTTTGAAGTTTACAGCGTTATGTTAATAACAGCGAGAGCTGTTAATCAACAGTAGGCAACATTAAGTTCAAGCTGTTATAAATTAAAAACTCTCTTTATTTTAATGAGGCAGGTCAAATAATACCAGAGAGCTCAAGGGCAGTATGATAACTAAAAGTAAATAATTAAATAATAATGATAATAATTAACTATTCCAACGAAATATAAATTCAATTTTATGTATGAAAAACATTTGCGTACAATATAAAATATAAGAGCCTAAGCTTTTAACATTATCTTAATCCTAGCTTAACAGCAACAGCTTTAACACGACCCTAACAGTAGCTGTAAGCTGTATTTAACAGAGACAATAAGTGAGCGCGCGCGTCCTTGTCAACACACCCAGCTCAGTCAGTCAGACAATCCTTCTTTCTCTCTCCCTCTCATCCCATAAAACTCTCTCTCTCTCTCATGCTGTTTGCCTCTCTCTTTTGGCTGGAACGTAAATACCGTTAGCACAGTACGTCGTGAACCGTTGAGCGTGCAAGTTTAAGCGAACCGAGAACTTGCCAAATAGTTTGCGGAAAAAACAACCAAAAAGAAAAAAGAAAAGAAAACATTCTTTACAATCAACTAACGCCATGAAAATGGCTGACTCATAGACATTAAAATTAACAAATCTACTTATATATGTGCATACATATTTAGCAATTCAATCAAACAATTTCCTTTCGACCTATTCACGCGGCTTAGATGTGTGTTACATAAATCTCAGTATATACATACATATGTACATGTATTACAGTGCGTGTGTTTGTGTGTGTGTACGTACGGCGCGTGACTATGTGCATGTGTGTGCGCGTATGTGTGACTAACAATAATAATAATCATAATAATAATAATAACAACAAATAGATATTGTTCGGTAAACAATTGTCAATTAAAGAAAATTTGGAATATTACACATACGCAACGGTGCCAGAATAGGCAGAGCATCACATAAAACAAAAAGAAAACAACGTCAATAAGAACAACAACAATAACACAATGTAAGTATAATGAAAAAGAAAAAATAAAAAAAATAATAATTATTTTAAATTTATATAAAAAACCTTATTAAGCAATACTAATAAGATTATGATCGTCTGTGATAATAAATGTTTCTTTAATAATGGCATTTTAATGTAATAATATTCTAAATAATATTTAAATATTTTAAGCCAAAATTTTCACTTACATAGCTTCTTAAATCTATCAGAAATATTAAATTCACTTTTATTCCACTTTCAAAAGTTTGACATTGAAAATTGCGCGTCTGTTCCATTTAGATGTCAATTAATTTCGCTTCATCAGCTGCAGCATGTGTAACAATTTCCCAGCGTTACATTTTCCACAACATTTATTGATTATCGGCCCGTAAAACATTGCCCGGCCGGACACAACCTACCTAACCACCTATCAACTGTCCAACCCACCTACCCCCCTTTTCAACACATATTTTGGCCATTTTTGTTGCTCTGCCTTTTGGTTGAGTCAATTGCTTGTTAAATTTAATAACCGCACACTTTTGCGCTTTGTTTTTCTGCCACAATACTGTTAATTTCCTTTTTTTTGTCTTACCTTCAGTTTCTTTTGTTATTTCTTTGTTTTGTTATCTCTCTCTCTCTTTTTTTTTCTTTATAAAATGTATTTGCATTGGAGTTTTTCAGCACCTTACTCCTCAGCCAATTCATTAACTTTCTTGTTTTTATTTTTTAATGTAGTAAATTGTTTTAAATGGGTAAATCCCCTTTAAAGCAGTGACGGCTCTTTTTAAAATTAAAATAATAAAAGTTTTAAATATATTTGCGTTTATTTATGCATGTTATCTATGTAATGTTAAAGATTTTTTAAGGATTAGAATATAAGCACAGTTATTCTTGTAGAAACAATTTTATTGTTGATAAAAGTAGGTAGGGCTGTTTTCCAATTGGGTTCTAAAACAAGAACTATCATATAATTAAACTTAAACTTAACTCACATTATTCTTTAATTAAAAAATATTAGTTTACTTATAAATTGTTTAACAAATTTATACATATAATAAAGATAGGCCTACATTTATTTTATTGATAACTTAATCAAAATTAGACGAGTTTAATTATTAGTTCTTAAACAAAACAGCCTTATTAACCTTATCGCAAAAATATAAGCAACTAGCCCTCTCGGCGTGCTTTGCTACGCTCTCGTTTTAATAAAAAATGTATCATATTCTACAATTTCACTATGATTGTAGTCTATTGCGAAACCGGGCATGCTCCAGCAATTTTTATACAATTTTCAAGTACATTTTCCAACTATTTTGCGGTAAGTTTTTGAGAAAATTTTTTCAGAGTGCCAAGCTACGATATAATAGGAAGCTACAGTAAAAATTGTAGCTTTCTTGCTTCTACCGTTTGGTCTGCTCGTGAGTCGCCAATCAGTCAGTTAGTCAGGTTGATCAGTTTCATATATGTTAGTTTTATATATTTTATATTATGTTATATACATACATTTATTTTAATGATAGCTTTACTAAAATCTGCCTTGTTTAATTATAATTTCTATAGCTTGCAGTCTATTTTGCACTTTTCATTAATACTTATATGATCATTTATGTTTCTTAAATAAACAATATTTTGTTTTTATGCAGTTTATATTCTGCTAAGCAACAATTATCTTTAAAATAAAAAAAAACTTCCGCTATTTAAATCAGACTGATTTATTTAATAGTAAGTACACAGATACATTTTATTATAACTGAAAAAATAAAATGTTTTATTCCATCTACAACAGCTGCTTTTCACTTTCCCATCTTTGATGGATTTTCTGTATTTTTATATTTTTTATATTTATTTTATTTTCGATTACAAGCAGCTGCTTATTATTTATTTTTTATTTTTTTTTATTTGTGCCACAAAATTCTTGGTTGTTATCATCTTGGTCGCTTTTACATTGTCTCAGCCACATTTCCTGGGCCCAGCAAAACGCATGTCCTTCTGGCCCTGTTTTCCTGCTATACGCTTTGTTGGCCTGCCATTGTGTTGTTACGTGTATTGTTTGTTGGCAGAGAGGTGTGTTTGTGAATGTTTGTGTGTGAATATATATATTTTTTATTTGTATGTTTGCGTGTTTTTGTGTATTCGGCCACCCACGAGTGAAGACAAAGTCGCCGTCATTTCCAGGACATTTTTGCTGGCTGCGCTGTCGTCGTTTCATTTGTTGTGCTGTTTATTGCTTTTGGCTTGTTGCTGTTGTTGTTATTGTTATTATTGTAATTGTTGTTTTTTTCTGCAGGATTTCAACTTGAAGTATTTTAGCCATTTGCTGGTCAGCCATCATCAGTCAGCAAAAACGTATAAAGCAAAGAATGATAAAATGCTGTGTAGAAATGAGAAGGGAGGGAGAGAAAGTTGCCATTTAATGTTTTTAATTCTTCTAGATAATATTAACTATGTCAAATAGTTTGTATTTTTATTCAGAACTATTTTGTTGTTCACTTCAATTATTCCATTTCGATTTTAATATTTTTCCGTATAGTTTTTTTGAATTAAATCCTTGCTCAATAAAAAATGAATACAAAATGGCAAGTGGATTCCATTAAAAAAAAATGTATTATAGTCAATATATCAGATTTCTATATATTCGGAAATATATAAATTCAAAGAATATTTTTCTCTGAAATACAAAAATGCTTTGCAATTACCGGAAGCTCAATTTGCAGAAATGTGTATATAAAGTAAAAGGAAAGTACATTTATGAAGTTACAAAATGCAGAAATTATGAATGTTTTAGCCCAAAAATATATAAGTATTTCCTAAAACTAAAATTGGTTATATTAGTTTTGATTTTATAATTTCTGCGAAACAAAACTTTATATATTCCAGAAAATGTAAACTAATGTAATTTGAATGCAATACTTATAAAGTTCAAGAAAAACATTAAAGAATCTAAATTAATAGCCCCAAGAAACTTGTTTGGGCAATTTGCTGCTCAATTCTTGGATTTTACTGTGCCAAATAATTGGAAATAACTTAAATTGGCAAAACAAAATGTTTTAATTCTTTTTAATTGCTTATTGCAGTTCATGTATACTTTTAAATCAACTTCAAATTATGTCTCGTAAAATAAGTAACAAATTTTTCATGGTATTCAACAAATTTTAAAGTGATTTTTGTTTTTCGCATTGTAAATATCTATAGATGTTTATATTTTATATAGTCATTGTGTTCTTTTTATTTCTGTTGTTGTACAGTCTCTAATTTGATGACTTAATGTAGATTAAATATATTTTAATATAGTTTTTTTGTACGCATAATTGTTTGTTGAATTGTGGGAGTTTTTACAAGTTCCAGATATGACTAAGCTTAAAAAATCAAGTAGGAAAAACTGAAAAAGATTAATACTAAGCACATAATAAGGAAAAGTTATTAATAATCAATAGTATTATTGTAAATAATTGCCAAAATGTAATTTAACAACAAAAAAAATTGTTCATTTTATTCAGCGCAAAAAAGTATGCTATAATAACTTCTTTTGATTTTTTCGACAATAAAATATTGAACATTTATTGGAAGTTTATGAATTATGTATTATAACAATGTTTTGTGCTGCTCGTTTATTCATTGACTTGCGGATGGGAAAATTCAATTTTAATAAACCGCCGCCTACAAGTTTTAAATGTGCTCGAAAGTTTTTATTTTTATAGCCAGCTGGGTTAAAAGAAAGTTTGGTTAAATTATGTAGAATTACCCGAAGCGTCTTTTCAATGGAATTGCTTTTTTTTTTGTGTCGCCCGACCGGGTTCAGTGGGGTTCATTTCTTGAATTGGACTGTTTTTGATGTCTGGCCAAAACCATGCCATTATATAGTATATTCAAATGTTTTGCTGGTGCCAAAAGTCGTTTGGATAACTGGTAAAAATAGAATTCGGAAAATATGCAAAAAAAGGATGCCAACATTAAAATCAGCCAAATCAAATAAAAACTTTGTTGATATTTGTGTAAGTAAATAAACTCAATTATAATGCACAAGTTGGTTTATGTTAATAGGTCTTTGCTTTCGAAAAGAAACCCAATAATCAATTTTTGATGTGGAATGTTTACTTAGCGTAACATATATGCTAACAGCAGCAATCAAATGACTGTTAAGTTAACAGCAAGCAGCTGCGACCTTTAACAGCGTGCGCATGTACAGAAAGAGAGCGTTAACAGCAAAAGCAATAGCAACAACAACGGCTGACGGCCTGCTCAGCTGTTTTTGGCTGCGTTGCGTGCTTTGTCCTTGACAAGGTTTTGTTTTTTCTCAACATTTATTTATATATGTATTTCGCTGCGTGACAGTGATAGAGAAAGAGAGACAGAGAGAGAGAGAGAGAGCGAGCGTTAGCAACTGAGAGGCGCAGCTTGGCCATTTTATGCGCGGTATTCATTCAGTAAAAGAAAAAAAAAGCAAAAGTATTTTTTGCTGCCTAGGCGGAAACATTTTGCGTGGGTGTTCGTTCTGCTTGTACGTGTATGTGTGCAGTGTTCTATGGTGTATATAAATGTGTGTCTGTGTGTGTGTGTGTGTCTTCTTTTCGCGTGCCAATTGCGCATAAGTTTTGTGCGGCATCCGAATTGTTTTGATAGTTTCAAGACAGCCCCCAGAAAACCCACAGGACTTTCACTTTTGGCCATTAATTGCGGCATTGTCGACCGCACAGCCCAACGCAAAATGCTTTCAACTTTTTTCTTTTTTTGTTGCTATTATATAGGACATACTCGGGGAATTCCAATTGAATATCTTGAGCCGCAGATCGCACCTTTAATTGTCGCCATTTTGTGTTGGCAATTTTCATTTTAATTGCCGCGCACGTGTCTGCCACACAATCTAATGTCTTGCCGTTGCCATCTTCATCTTATCCGTTATATTTTATGTCCCTCTGGTATTTGTTTTAAGTGCTGCTGCTCCTGCCGTTCCTGTTGCGGTGCGCGTATGTTAATTAAAACGTTGATAAATTGTTAACTTGGCCTTTTTGACAGCCGCCAACTGACAGTTATATATATACATATATATGTACATACATGTGTCTAGGCCAGCAGGTGTGCTATGTGAGCTAATTAACTTTCCTCTATTTATAGCTGTCCATTATGTTGGGCTACAAGTTTATAATGATAATAACCCAATCACATGTATTGTAACAGTTTGTACATTTTGAATATATAATAGACATGAAAGTTTTCCTTCTGTGATCGAAGATTTAATACCCTTGCAGGAAAAGCATAAAGACCTAGGCCAATACTTTGATGTATTAAAATTGTACTTAAAGTGTTTTGAAGATTAGTTTGCACGGAAAAAAGGGATGTACGCTGAGGGATAAAATACGTTCCACTAGATCAATGCTATTTTATTATTTATTTATACTCTGAGAATATAAAAACAAGTTCCAAAAAAAATTAAGAATATCCTATTGAAAGGGTATGCAAAGTCTTGCATTCTTACACTTGTGTGTCTATAAATCTCAGGCAGACTGCTTCCTTTTTTACTATTGCAAGGGTATCACAATACTGAGAAGTCTCCGATTGCATTTTGGTTTTGCCTTTGAGCTAGCAGAGCAATAACAAAATAATAACACACAAACTACTTCATTTGTGGTATTTTCTTACATAAAATACCGATCAATGCTTCTGAGCCTGCCTTTTTGTGGTTAACTGCATTTGGTCACATTAGCGGCGCCATATTGTTAAAAGCGCAATTGACGCTTGCGAAAATTTGTTGGAATTAAATTGACAAATTCGTGCGTGTCGCGGCTCGCGTCGTGTTAGTTGTATTAATAAATAGTGTGCCTGTTGCGGGCGTATTCACAATAAATGATTCGTGTTTGTGTTCGTTTCGTATTGCGTTAAAAAATTGCAGCCTGCGCTCTTCTTTAAGCTGCACTCACACACGCACATACGCAATTGTGTGCAAATTGTTGCAAGAAATTTATTCCTAGTGTTTTGTATTGTGGAATAGTGAAAATTGGTTGTGAATATATTTGTATAATTGGCAAAATATGAAAAGTGGCTTAGATAAATGTAAGTGATATTATTTTCTTTTCTTTTTGTATGTGCGCATTGTTTTATTTGTCCGCTAGAGTCTTACTTAAAATGTACGGTATCTTAAGCTCTTTTGCGTTAGCTGCGCGAACTTTTTTGTCGATCGAAGCTTTTTATCTGAGCGACAGGTGGCGGTAATAACATGGAGCTCAGCATTTCTGCTAAGCCTGAAAATATGCTATAAATTATTTTATGCAGCTGGCTCTGTTAAAATTGTGCTCTGTTAAAATTTATGTTGTCCTGCAGAATATATATGTAAATTATATAAAAATAGTTGTTATGGTGATATGTACATATGAAATTTATTTAAAATTTAGATAAATTTATATATTGTCAGTTTAAAAAGAAATTGGCAATAATATTCACTTTTCTAGTTGCTGCATTAAATTCAATTATTGTTTTGAAGATCAGCTCAAAAAATGTATTGTTATATCGACAACTTCATCATTGTCCCTTGATCGAAGCACTCAGTGTTCTTGTTTTGCCCTGAAAAAATATATGGTTTTTTGTTTGCTTAGTTTACTAATTCCCAATTAGTCTAGCTTACTATAAAGTATATAATATTGTGGTTTTATCATTGAGTAGCTTAACCTACTACTATATAAATCTTTACTCAAATTAAATCCTTCGTATATACGCATTAGAAATGCTTGCCTGATTACCTGTGTAGAGTGCACTCTAACATATGTTTATACATTCATTGCCTGCTCACATTTAATACTTCGTGATCCTGTCTATTCAATGCCATGCAAGGACACACACATACTTGAGCACTAACACTCAACCACTTTGGTCAGGATTGTGCAACGAAGAATGCAAAGCAAGTTAAGCGCTTGACAAACGCTGCGTATACGTAATGTGCAGAGACCTAATCCTAGTGCCATTAAATGTGCTTGTCATTCTGCTTTTGTTATTGCTTAATCTGTGTGTGCATAGGATTCGCTATGTTCCTTGCCACTGCACACATAGTGTAATTACAAATGTACGGAATAATTGACTAGACTCGCAAATGCAAATACAAATGCAAATACTGTAGACAAATACATCTGTCAATATTGACATTCAATCAATTTGTCATTTCGTCAATCACCAAACTATCCTTGTAATCCTTTGTCCTTGCAGGTGAAAATAATGTGCTGAATTGCTTAATGGTCTCAAATGATTCAGCGACAAATGATTTTGCATACGACGCGTAAACAAGTCAATTAAGTTGTTTGAGCCCAATATGAAATTTATATTGATCTTCTTCAACAGTTTTGAGATTTACAAAATTTGAAAAATATGTATAATATACATTGTATATATTTTCCCTATAAATAACGTCTATATATATCTATAGAAATATTTATATATTTTTGTCAGGAAATTTTTTTAAAGTTTACTAAGATAAATTGTAAATAAAACTGTTTAAAAATAGGAAAAGGATTTTTTAACGTCCTATAAATAACGTCAATATATATCTATAGGAATATTTATATATTTTTGGTCAGGAAAATTTCTTAATATCACTTAGATAGATGGTAAATAAAGCAAAAAAAAAAAGGAATACGACTTTTTACGGCAGCAAAAAGGACAAGTGAATGGCAATAATGTCCTTCCGTTTTCCAACACTGTTTAACTTGTACTTCTACAAACAAGTTGGAGACTTTTCAATATTGTAATACCCTTGCAATGGTAAAAAAGGAAGCAGGCTGCCTGAGAATTATAGACACACAAGTGTAAGTATGTAAGACTTTGCATACCCTTTCAATAGGATATTCTTAATTTTTATTGGAATTTTTTTTATATTCTCAGAGTATAAATAAATATTAAAATAGCATCGATCTTGTGGAACGTATTTTATCCCTCAGAGTACATCCCTTTATTTTCCGTGCAAACTAATCTTCAAAACACTTTAAGTACAATTTTAATACATCAATGTATTAGCTTAGGTATTTTTGCATTTCCTGCAAGGATAGTAAGGGACATTTTGCCATTTACTTGTTTAACATGCTGAAACGACAAAGTAAAACAAAGTAAAATAAAATGAAATAAAATAAAATAAATAATATAAAATAAATAATATATAAAGGTTGTAAAATTACAAGCTAATGCGAATCTTTTGAGGTTTTAACGCTGAGAAGACAGTGTATACATTTAACTAACTATTTATTAAATTCAATTCAAAAATATGTTCTTTATGCGAATTCTGATAAATAAATAGATTTTCTATAAGTTCTAAGGAGTGTATATTCAATTCTTAATATAAAGCAACATTTTATGATTTTTTTTTTTGCATTTTTAAGTTGTTTCTAAATAATTTCCTCATAAATTAAATTTTTAAAAATTTTTTTTGTAATATAAAAATTCAATCTAATAATTTTTATGACTCATCCACTTCAATCACATCTTCATCCAATTATTGAGCTGTAAAAAGTGCACATATATATTTTGATAAATGCTTTGACATTTATTCTTGTTCCCTTCATTATATCTATCACTGACTTTCACTTCTGACTTTCCCTTCTTGCACATTGTGACAACTTAATTGCGTTTTGTGGTTTTTTTTTTTTTGTTGCCTATGCCATAGTCATCGCCATCACCACGGGCCAATTGATTTTGTCATGCAACCAAAACCACATCATATTTTAGGCCCATACCCCGGCCAGTCCCTGCCAGTCCCTCTATCCCACACCTCAACACCTATACGTCAATCCCCGGGCATTTGCCTGACATTTGAAAATAGTTTTGTGGAAGCCGTAGAACATTGAGCTTTTTGTGCTCATTGCTCGCATTAAATTTAATTGAAATTTATGTGTTGGCATATGTTTGCCAAATTGCTAGAATTCCAGTTGATCTGCGTGCCCCCCAACCAGTATAGTATACAAAATCCAATAATAAAATCTGTATAATTTTTTGACATTTAATTGGCTTATGTAAAGACATTTTTGCAAGGCGAACATAGAGCTGACATTTGTCAATTTATTTACGTGTTGTGATATATTAGCTGGTCAGCTATAATAAGTTGATTAGTTATCTAGTTTTTCGGGCAGTAATTTACTTAAAGATACCCTGTAAAAAGATCTAAAAGAACTGCAAAAACATGTGAATTTATACATGATTTTAAGCTCCCTCTATAATCATAGATTATGCAACAGTATTCTGTTTTTTGATCATCTGACAGTTAATAAATTATATGTAAAATCGGTCGATGATTCCGAAAAAAATTAAAAAAAAAACAAAACATGAAGTGGGGAGTTTTTCTGGATAATTAAAAAAAATAATTTGATTTTTGACCTTTCAAAAATGTAACTTTGGTTAAGGGAGAATACCTCCAAACATAATTAATCGTACGAAAAGCTGCGCTATATAAAAATAAGAAACGGATTTATAGAATGGCAATTTATACAGAATTCAACTCATCCGAGTTTGGTATATCACAAAAAAATAAATCAAGAGAAATGTAGCTCCAATTAAAAGTTTCTTTCATTAACATTCGTTGACATGTTAATTAACATTGCCATTTTAACAGCTTTAATAAAGTTTGCTTTGAATGAGCATTAACATTTCTTCACATGTTAATTAACATTGACATTTTAACAACTTTAATAAGTTTGCTTCGCATGAGCATTAACATTCGTTGACATGTTAATTAACATTGATATTTTAACAGCTTTAATAAGTTTGTTTCGAATGAGCATTAACATTTCTTGACATGTTATTTAACATAGACATTTTAACAGCTTTAATAAGTTTGCTTCGAATGAGCATTAACATTTATATACCTTTTTAACATAACTTTATTAATTAAATTCTGCCGAAATTCAGCATTGATAATATTTAGAAGTGCAAATAACATAAATTATAAATCATATACTAAAGTTATTTAGGTTTATTGAGGCAATTCAACTGCCTGATCAGCCATATTTCCAGAATTCATGTCCTGGTGTCCATATATTTTATGAGCCGGCAGAAACAAAGCCACTTGCATTGTGAAATTGACTCCATTTTATGCATAAATTACATTTACAGTTTCCGGGGCTTTGTTTTGGCCCATTCATTTTCTCGCTGGATTCTCTGATTTTCCGATTTTCTGCGCTGTCAGTTGCATTAAGTATGCGCCATGTATATATATACATATGCCCCACGGCCATTGTCAACGTACTGGCATGCAAATTATGCGAATGTAATTTGCATTTGGCCCTGCACAAGATCCAGGCTCTCACTGGCAGCAGCAGCAGCAGAGTCACTAGGATATAGGGTAACTAAATTTAGTCGTAATGTTGCCGGTTTGCCAATTTGGCAACTAATGCATTGCCACGCCCGGTCCAGGCCACAAATCTATGAAATGGAACTCAATTAGGCCAAATGAGTTGAATATTTATGCGCCGTGGTTTAAGCAGCTTTTAAGCTTTAAGCTGTTTGCTGGCAAGCAGCTTTAAAGCTTTGCACAAAGTGCAATTCAAACAGGGGCACGTAATGTAAATATTTTTTCAGTGCCAACTCAAGGATATC
Source organism: Hirtodrosophila alboralis (assembly GCA_035043045.1). NCBI lineage: Eukaryota > Metazoa > Arthropoda > Insecta > Diptera > Drosophilidae > Hirtodrosophila > Hirtodrosophila alboralis. The sequence continues at coordinate 17,240 of JAWNNH010000477.1, read as the reverse complement.
CTTGATGTTTGCCCAGTAAAAGTGAGTAAAAAGGAAATAGTGAAACAGAGTGAGACCTTAAATAAATGCATCCTGCAATTATGAATGAATGGGACGAAAGGACGAAAAAACTATGACAGGCAACAAAACGAGGTGTCAGGAAACGCAACAAAGCTCAGCGGAAGCGGAAACTGTGCACAGCTCTCGGTGTGTGTGTGTGTGTGTGTGTGTGTGTGTGTGTGTGTGTGTGCGGCCACAGTATGGCCAAAACTTAAATGCCAAGCACTGTTGTCGACTTAAAGGCTTAAAGTTCGACGTCATTTTATATAACATTACCTCACCCGGCCCCTCTCTCTCTCTTTGTCTTTGTCTCTCTGTCTCTCTGTCTCTTGTTCTTTCTCTGTTCCTCTTTTTATATTTATGACCTCGCTTAAGTGCATAGCCTTCAAAATTGCTGTGTGTAAGGACATTGGAACTCGCTTTGAATGCGCTTTGGCAGGCGGCATTCATTACTCAACACAGTCGAGACATTAACACAGGCGCACATATTAAAAACACACACACACACAAAGACACACACACACACACACACACTTTGAACTTCGTCGCATATGGCAACACATTTACTTCCGCAACAGCCACAGTGGGTGTGTGTGTGTGTGTTAATGTTTAAAAATTGCTAAAGTGAGAATTTAGACAAGTTTTTACAATATTTATTTGTGAATAAAAATATTCTAAAATTAAATTTTTTTTCTATCATTAAAAAATTTTACATAGCTAATTTCAATGAATTTTAAATTGTACTTTAACATAGACATTATCAGGCACTTTTGTAAGATTTTTTAATATATATATATATATATCAATATGTTACGCATCTTAATAAATTTTATTCAATTGTATTTAATCTATTTATATAAAAATGAATCCAAGCTAATTTCAATGAATTTTAAATGGTTTTTTTTCATAGACATAATGAGCCACTTTTATATTTTTTTTTTTATTATATATATCAATATGTTACGTATTTTAATAAATTTTATTGAATTATATAAATTCTTTTAATAAAAAAATGAAGCCTTTTGTTCGTAATTGCCAGCACACAGCAAATTTTAATAAAAAGTCGCTAAATCTCAATAAATGTACTCACTGTTAATGTATACAGCACTGTTAACGCATACAGCACAGTTAACGCATACAGCACTGTTAATGTATACTGCACTGTTACAACAATTATAGTAGGCAATTTTTTTTTTATTGAATAAAATTCAAAAATCACAGTAGACAGTATTTTTTAAATGAATACGAATTAGGTTTCTATTATGCTGTGTTCATCCTATGATCGTTGAACAATAACAGCTGTTAAACAGCTGCAATGAAAATTGCTAAATGAGCTTAACATTGCGCTAACATATTACTGCAATGAGAATTGCTGAATGAGCATAACATTGCGCTAACATATTACTGTTAATTACAGAACCTCCGGCGGCCAATAGTGTACCTCATGAATCATGTTTTTTTTGATTTGACTTATTTTGTATATATTTTCCATATTTTTTGCATATTTTTTTACATTTTTTTTGCATATTTTTTGCATATATTTTCCTTATTTTCGATAAATTAAAATTTGTTATATTTGAACGATTAAATGTCGAAATACAAAATTTGGTACCAATCTGATGCAAAACAAGGAAAGTATGCAAAATCCGAGGTCTACTCATGATATAATAACATAACGTATATAATAATATATATAATATATAGTTACACCATGCTCAGGTCTGTTCTCAACTTCGAATTTATTATATTAATTAATTAATTTATTTATTTATTTAGAATAGCAGTGGAGTGGTAAAAAATGCAAAGCTGAATGTTAAAATATATTTCTGTAATACTGATGAGTCAGTTCAAAGAGCTGATGTCATTACATTTATCTTTTTATATTTTAATAATAGAAATATATTTTATTTTATATTAGAAATGCATTTTAAAAACTACTTAACCGATCACAGCATACTTTAAATTTAACACACAATTTAACAAACCTATACCACAGTGCGGCCCTTGATATATAATGCGCTTCAAGTTGCAAGAATTAAATGTGCCTCGCTGGTTGCCTTTGCTGACTGCGAATGCTGCTCATTTAATAGTTTCCATACAACAAGTGCAACAGCAGCAGCAGCAGCAACTTTGTAGGCAACAAAATGGTGCACAAAAGTAGTATAAAACCGAGGAGGGGGGGGCAGCGGGGAGACTCTTTTGAGGGCAACAGACAGAGCGTGAATGCCGGGACATTAACTACAACAACTGCTCATAATAATAATGAGCTTGGTTATGTATTTCTGCATCTCTGTGTGTGTGTGTGTGTGTGTAAGGACATAAAGTCCTGTTAAGCGCATCACTGTCAAGCTTGTTTGGTCTGACTATTTTGACTCGAGTCGCTGAATGTTAAGAGTAACGGATTTGCAGTAATATCGATAATAGCATAATAATATCGATAATAATAATAATAGATTATATTATTTTTTTTTTTGATAATATCACAAAACCTTTTAATTACATAGGTCTGCTAATATATAAAATTAAATGTTTATTATTATATTATATATATTTTTGAAGATCGTATTGAAATTTTTTAACTAGTAATTCATAGGAAATAAATGAAATATTCGGAAACAGAAAGATTTAATAATATTGAAAGCTGTGACAATATCACAGTCACTGTGACTTAAAGTAACTGTGACTACATTATAACGATTATCACTCATCTCTAAAATATTTCTGTATGTGCGTATCTTAATCATCAACTTTTGCTTAATTATAGCGTAAAGATATCAACCGAAAAAATTGCAATGTGCTGAGCAGTTAATGATATATTGGATAAACAAGTAGCATTTGTGATGACATTAAGTCGTTGCGCAAGTCTCATAAATAATACTTTGTATTGCGGATTTTAACAGACAGTGATATATCGGCTTAGCTGATTACGCGTTAATCAAACAACAACAATTTAAGTCAAGACTTAAAGATAATTTTTTGAATGCAAGCATTTTAATACATTTAATTTGTAGCATACTTTTAGGGTGCTTGTAAAATATGTCCACATTTTGCAAGCATTTTAATAAATTAAATTGCTACGTTTTTAATTTGTAGCATACTTTTAGGATGATTGTAAAATTTGTTTGAACAAATTTTCTTCGGTAGATTAAAAATATATCTACATAAATCATATATTCTTTCGTCCTTCAAGAAATATATATGTATAACAAAAAGGATTCTGTGCTGTTTGTATGTGTATTATCTAATCCAACGGCATTTATTGTAATTTTTTCACCCTGCAAATCTAACATGAATAATTCATTTAGCGACTTTGGAATTTTTTGAGGGTGCACACTTTAAATGCAACTTGACATTGGATTTAGTGTCGAACATATGAATGTCAATGGGCATTTTTCAAGGTTTTTGTCGTCGACAATGTTTGCAGGCGTGACAGGACACGGCATTTCGCCTTGCATATCCTGGTAAAAATATGTTGAAAACTTCGCAAATCTGGGTAAAAACTTTTTATAAAACAGTAGCCAACATATAAATGAATGATTTTCTTTTTTTTATTGAAATATACATTTGAAAATGGCATTGAATGCTACATTTCTCTCAAAACTATAGAAGAAGTGGCAAAAAACATTTATGTTCAGAATATTTTGACCTTGTTTTGTTCCTGTTGCAGCCTTTAGACCAAAATTTTTCATGCATTTTTGCAATTTGCTGTTGCATGCAATCATTTTGCAATCAAAATAAAAAAAGGAAAAAATTGATTAGCGAATAGTGCTCGAATAGGGATATACCCTTTAAGTGGCTGAATTTAATACAAAAGACATTTGTTTACTAAGCCTAATAATTTTCTTTTTGCGATTTAATCATTTAATCTCACTGCTATTTTTCAACAACTTAAATTAAACTTAACAAACAATAATAACAGCAACAACTTAATAAATTAAAAAAAAATATATAAAAATTAAATAAGTAAATAAAAATAAATAAATAAATAAATTAAATAAAAAAATAAACTTAAATTTTAATTGTAGAAAACATATATATATTGACTGTCAAAATTTACGTTTTTCACATCGATTTTTTTTCTTATATTAATAAATTTTTTTTGCTGCCTCTTACATACTTTTTGCCAGGCTGTATGTTACCCTTTATTAAAAATTTTTTGTGTGAAAAGTATTAAACTGCAACGAGCAAAAAATTTATACTAAATATTTCCATATTGTTTTGGTGCCTTGACGCGTGAATGCACTTTTGATTATTGTAAAAACTCTTGTGAAGGCAATAAATGTTTAGTCTATGTTTTTTTATTATTTTTTAAAATATTAGTCAGGGTTTTAGTTAGACTACTATACAAAGTAATATGATGAAAATTGAGCTTGAATAAAAAAATCAAAAATAATAAAATGTTGCAAAATTGTACCATAAAAAACCGACAACTTTGTAGCCCAAAAATATTTACCAAAATTATTATTTCCAATTTTATAAAAATAAATTGGAAATAATAGATTTTTTTCCATTTAAAAATTTGCTAACAAAATATAAGCTACAACTTTATTTATTTATTAAATATTCCTTACACTTACTTTAGCTATTATTAATAAAAATTATTCCCTTTATTTGCAGGTTGGTTGCCTACTACTTCAATATTAAAACATCTTACTACAATAATAATAAAAATAATAATTAGAATACACACAAATAAACGACCAAAAAACAACAACAACTTAATACACTATGCAAGCTAACACTAGAGCATTAGAGCTAGCCTGATTAAACAACAATAACAACAACAATTACAATTACAAAATACAATTACAATTAACAACAAATGATGACAATTGCAGCACTAAAGAAACACAAACACAGACACAGACTAGACAAGCATAATACGAATACAAAACAATATCAAATATCAAATATTAAATATATTACTAATTAAATTATGAATACGCAAAACTAATTAAACAACAATGCTCGTATAACAGCTATGCCCACACCACATACAATATGTATATATAATACATACATATATATCCAGATATACCAATAGATATATACACAAACATATATATAGTCGTATACTTAACCAATAGATGTATGTCAATATTTGTGCAACAGTTAAGAGCGAAAAGATATAAAAAAAAAACCAAAAAATATAAAAAAAGACCTGAATATATACATATAAATATCAAATATTTAATATCCAATATGATATATATACATATACCTATATAGATTGCTTATCGTCTTATAAATGTCTACACATAATTGGCTGTTTACTTAACGTTTAAATAATCGTCATACCTATATAATAATATCGTTTTATATATATGTACATAAATATCGAAACACTTGAATGTGCCTTCATATATATATATATATATTTAATAAATTTAAAACTAATGCGACTGCTCTGAATTGCAATGCCTAACTAATCGTATAGCTAACCCGACTATCTATCCAAAAAAAAAATCAATTAAAAACTACAATATCCACCTAGATATATACCTATATTATATGCCATTATGCAGTTCCTTATATACATGCCTGTACAACAAACAAAGTTGCGATGGTATTCCTATGATTTTCTATTTAAATTTGGAAATGCTCAGGACATCTGAGCCATTGGATATAGAACGTGTATCAACCCTGGCGGTAAAACAATACTAAACACGATCAAAAACAATGTGCGTTTTTCTATGCTAAACATATCTATATTTTGCTATACCTATACAATTTCTACCTCCTCTCGCTTTACTGCTTTATTAATATAAAAAGAAACAGGCATGCTGCTTGGGAACGTTTTAAAGAATAATTTGTTTAATGTATTAGAAATATACGACACATAAGAATATATGACTTCATTATAAGACTTAATTCAATTGATTTTTTGGTTGCAAATTTTTTAAATGTGAATTTACATATTTTACCAGTCTTATATCAATCTTCTACTGCTCTTATACTGCTCTTATACAACTCTTATACCGCTCTTATACTATTGAAATCATTTTTAAAATATAAAATATATGAAAAATTTTATAAAAATTTGAATTAACATCTTTTACAACTCTTATACTGTTCTTATACTATTAAAATCATTTCTTTTATAAGACTTTTTGTTGGAAATTCTATAAAAATTTGAATTTACATCTTTTTCAACTCTTATACTGCTCTTATACAACTCTTATACTGCTCCTATACTATCAAAACTATCTTTCAAATATGCAGTACTCTTTTCATACTACTATTTTGGAAATTTAACAGCTCTTATACTGCTCTTATACAACTCTTATACTTTTAAAATCATCTTTAAAATATGCAGTACTCCTTTTATACGACTTTTTGTTGGAAATATTATAAAAATTTGAATTTACATCTTATACTACTCTTATACTGTTCTTATACTATTAAAATCATCTCTTTTTATACGACGTTTTGTTGGAAATTTTATAAAAATTTGAATTTACATCTTATACTAAACTTATACTACTCTTATATAACTCTTCTAAAACTCTTTTACTGCTCTTATACAACTCTTATACCGCTCTTATACTATCTAAAACCATCTTTCAAATATGCAGTACTCTTCTTAGCTATCAATTTTACTTAAACTTATTTATACGCTAGCCTTGAACACAGATCCATTTACATACATATACAACACATACTATACTCTACCTATTCCAACAAAAAAAAAAATCCACGAAATATATCCCAATCCTACATTTTATAAACTATTAAAAATAATTTCTTATATAACTAAAATAAACATATATTTTTATTCAACTAAATGCAAATATCTAAATCTATATATGTTACATTTCTTTTTATCAACTAATTTTATTCAACTAAATTTTTGATATATGCCTACTTTTCCCCGAAAAGCAAACTTTTACACAACATTTTTGGCTCTATGTGCAACTAAATAAATAAAACTCACCACCTAAGAAAAAATAATAATAATAATAATAATTAAAATGAACTAGAGATCAAAGCAAGTTCAAGCTCGCTCGTTTTCTTCATCTAAAATTTAAGTAAAAAATAAATATAAATATTTCAAATAAAAATAAAAACAACTTCTACAAATAATTGGCTGCAATTGAACTAATTGTTTTATGCTTCTAATTATTTTCTGCATAATTTCTGTTGAAATTTAATCGAAACCAAAACGAAACCAAAAACCGACAAAACATTTACAAAACTTGATAAACAATTGATCACAATGTCACGTGAAAATTCACCACGTCATGGCTCGATCCGGCGACATTTTAATAACAGAGATACGTCGGCTCCAGGATCTCCCGGTTCACCACATCAATCGAACCATCATCATTATCACCAGCCGCCGATTATGGAGCATGCCGGCGCACCCATATCAACATCCGCCTCGAACATTGCCACAGTGCTGGAGGATGGTGAGAATCCAATTCTGCCGCCCTTGAGCGGCTCTGGACCAAGTCGACAGCGATCTTTGCGAGATCGTCTTAAAGATGGCATTACCGGCAGCTTCTCCTGGCAGTAAGTGTTCCCATTTAGTCTGAATTTTTTTAAAGCTTTTTCAAAACATTTCCTTTCAATTAATTTCAAGTTTCATATTTGTTTTACGTACACAAAATTGCATTTTTAGTAGAACTTTTTTATTATGTTTATGAAAAATCGTAATTAGGTAATTTTATATAGTTTCGTTTCTTGTATTGACCGAAATTTTTAAATAACTATTTTTAATGAAAACAAAACAACACAAAAAAAAAAAATATAATTGAAGCACCACGTAGCAAAAAAGTCTTAAAAACAAACACAACAGCTCGTTCCTTCTTAGATCCAAACAGTTTGAGATAAAAACAAAACTTTTTATGATAATCTTATATAGTAAATTAAGCACATAACAACAAAAAAAAAACAAAGCACAGCACAATTTTATCTTCAATTAAAAGGCATTAATTCTGAACTAAATTAAAATTTTCAAGTAATATTTAGGCACGCGCAAACTAACCCAATGGTAAGTGAAATATAATCAAAAGTGTATATAGTATAAAGAAAACTCTCTAATTATATAAGCAACAAATTAAATCCCATCTTATATTGAAACTAAATGCAATTTAATTGTGCATAAATTGCGTTTATTTGTTCTAAATATATTAAAAATTGTCTTGGCAAATTTTGATTACAAAATACGCTTTACAACACTTTTTACTACCAGACATAGGTGCATTTTACAACACTATTTTACTGTCAGTGTAAATATTAAGAAACTCTATAATTATATAGGCAAAAAATCAAATCTCGTCTTATTTTAAAATTTAATGCAATTTAATTGTGAATAAATTGCGTTTATTTGTTTAAGATATATTAAAAATTGTCTTGGCAAATTTGTATTACAAAATACGCTTTACAACACTTTTAACTGCCAGGCATAGCTGCGTTTTAGAACACTGTTTTACTTTCACTTAAAGCAGCTGTTCAATCTGTGTAATCAGGGTAAATTACAATGCGCAATTAAAAAATATATTTCTTAAAAAATCTATTTATTTTCGACATTTTGACATTGCAATTAAAAAAGGATTTTTTTTTTAAATCTATTAATTTTCGAAATTTTTTGTCGCTTACAAGTATATTTTGTACGTTTACAAAATTTAACTTTGAGATATGCTACAATATTATGCATATTTTACAACACTTGAATACAATCTAAAAGTGCTAGTTGTACCAAAGATTACTTATGCTTTACAAGAATATTATCTAGGGTATATTGTAATATCATAACACACCTTTTGAGCTTATATGCAAAATGCCTAAGATATATTTTTCATACCAAAATCTCCGCTCATCCAAAAGTTCAAGAATACAGACGGTTACAGCGACAAGGGAAAATACTTCTACAATTTCGCATTGTTGCAACTGATCAATTATATACAGACATAGAATAAAACCATTTTGCAAATAAATATAAAAAAACAAAGACAATACATACACATAAATTATATAAAATGTGTTACTCGGCTCAGATGGTGTCCCTGTTGATGACAAAAAAAATTGTGATTGACATTGAACGAAGGCGAAACGAAAGCGAAAACGAAATTGGGTTCACAAATCGCTGACAAATGTGAAACAGAAATAAACTCGAAAGCCAGGCAGGAAGGCTGACAGGCAAAAAAAAAAAACAACAAACAATTGCGCAATTTAAATGGTAACAGACAAATGAATCACTGGCCATAAATCAATTATATTTGACATTTTAATTTTGTGTACGTCCTGACGCCCAAAGTGGTCAGCAAAGTTTCGATAATCAGGAACCAGATATTATATATAAAGATACAAGCGTTATATGCGATTAATGAGTTATAAAAATAAAATTAGATTATCTTTATGCATTGTACTTCTAAAGAAATAATTAAAGTGCAATTAAAAATTTTTTATATATATTTATTATGAATATTTAAAAATGTTTTCGCATTCATATGTTTAATCAAGTTTACAAATGTGCAGTAGACTGAGGATTTTATTTTTATGGATTAATTTAATACTCTTTCTTTAAAATATGTTTTTGTTTTTGAATAAATTCTAAATTCCTAAATGGAGTTCACGTATTTATAAATTTATGTGAATTTTTTTAGTTATATAATTAAAAACATTTTCTGAGTCTTTTTACACAGAGAAATATCTATGGGGAAATCATAATATATATATTGGCAAAATTGAATAACAATTTATATATATATATGTATAAGAATTGTGCTTAAAATGCATAGAAAATTATTAGTTATTTATGGATTAATATTCTCAGAAATATCTATGCGGAAATCATAATATATACCTTGGGAAAATTTAATAACAATTTATGTTAAATGCATAGAAAATGATCAGTTATTTATGGTTTAATATTCTCATAAATATGCACGATTTTCGCATAGATATTGGACTGTCTAAATACATTGAAGTATTTCGAAACAATCCTTAATAAATGGAGTTTTAAAGCAGTAAACATAAATTCTCTGAATACCATTTATAAGGTCGTTAATATAAAGTCTCTTAAAAGCAATATTTATACGAGAATTTTATATATATTTTATATTTTTTATTTCTTAGTTTATTGCTCTATTTAGCTATGCTGCAAATAAATATTGAATAATTTCAACAATATTTATTTATACCAATATTTTCGCAGTAGAAAGAAATACAAAAAAAAGCAGTTTGCCTGCACTTACCCCCTGCCACGTCTCTGACATCATCGTTAAGAAAGACTGTCCTTGTGGTACAGTAAAACTTGTTATTAAGCCAGCTTAAAACTTTGGCTCATAGCATGGGCAAACTTTTTGAGCATTGCATTTAAAAGGCAACAACAGGAAAAAAGAGGAGCACTAAAAACATGCCCTGTTCGCAGCTAGTAAAAGTTATATTAAGTTATTTTCTACACGACGCGTCGTATGCGCAATATTGTAGTACTTAAGGCCGTGTGGTGGCCAAAAGACTTTCACTTTTTGTTTGAAGTTTAATAAACGGATTAAAGCGGTCGCCTCTTATTTGTAAATTTCATTATAACTAGAATTTTTATGCACAGTTTGACCTCGAAAAATAAGCCCAGAATAAGTCGGGAACTGGTAGAGAATGGAGCTTGCTTTAAAATTTTAAATTCTTGCACAGTTTTAAACTGGTTTTTCAATTATTGTTGATATCAGGATCGAATGAATAAAAAAAAAAAATGCAGCTGTTTTGTTTTGTCTGTTGCTTCCTTAAAAATTATTTCAGTTGTAACTCTTATGCTCTGTTTTCAGGTAATTTATAACCTTGAAACCCTTTAAAGTTGGCCTTGATCGACGGTTTTTGTTGTTGTTAGCATTGTATTCTTTTTTTTGGCCAGTTGATTGCATCTTCATGCCACAGCCTTTCAACTTGTTTGTCCACTTTTTAATATTTTGGGTTTTATTTTTTTGTTTTGCTCAGACGACAGACACTTGAAGGCGTTGGCGCTTGGCAGACAATTTATTTGTGGAATTTATTGTGAATTTATTCATTATGTAGCATAAAACCTTTACATAAAATGGGATTTGAGCTGTAGAAATGACTTTTATGTTGTTTGCTTTTAGTTTTTGTAGATCATTGTATAAGAGAGCAAAAATATTTATATTTAGTAAAGTAATATAATAAAAAAGGGGTACAATGGATCTAATTTGTCGCGGTACAATAATCTCTCCCGTAATAATAATAATAAAGTAATATTGATGTATTTTGGCTTATTTTTTAATGCATAGTTATTTCTTTGTGTATTTTTGTCTGACATTATTATAATAATATATATAACGCATAATAATTGAATAACGACATGCATAAGTTGCCAATAAATAAATATGCAAATTTAAAAAAAAAATTGCATAGTTAGGGGCGCTATTCGTTGCACATTTGTGCAATTTCTATAATTTTTAGCTGGTTTTGGTAGTCAGTATATAAGGCAGAAGGGTTTCTCCATATAGTTTTTTTTTTAATTGCAATTAATTTGTGGTTCTAATAAATAAAAAAGTGCAAATAATATTTGTGTTAAGGAAGCGCAATGTTCTCACATGAAGCACAGATAAAACGGCCACAAAAATATTATAAAAATTATTGATTTATTTATTTAATTATTCTTGCAGACACTCAGTGCTGTTCCATACAAGCAAACGTTATAATATTTCTTAAATGTAATCAAAGCATAGAAAAAGCCTAAATAACATAAGTTTCAAATATTAATGACACTGAACCAGGGGATATTTATTTGCCAGTCTGGTCAATTATTTTTTCCTCTACTCACAGCCAGGTTAATGAAATGTTTTTTTAATTTATTTAATTTGCCAGTCCGGCCAGCTATGTCCCACTCACAACCAGGTTAATAAAATGTTTTTAAATTTATTTAAATTTATTTTTATACAATTTATAATTTCTTAATAAATGTTTTAAAATAAGCCAAAAATGAACACGATATTTTATTTGACAAAGAAATTAATTCGGGCCTTGTGTCTAATTTTAATGATAAAAAGCGGATTTTATTAAAATAGTTCTCCTATGCTTTAGTACATTTTGAGTCTATAATTTAATAAAAAAAAAGGAATATAAATTTCTGACTAAATAGTTAGAAATATTTCTACGACTGACAATTAAGTCTATTCACTAACCTTTAAAACAGTTTGTTTAAATTGTCTTTAGCTAAATAGTGTCTGGTGGGACTCGAACTCGAAAACTGTCCTTTGTTAGCCGGATAAATAAATAATTTAATAGAATTATTTTAACATTTCCAACATAAAAATAACAAATAAATATATAATAAAACCAGACTTCATAAATTCTATTAATAAAATTATAAAATATAAGCTCAACTATTGTTAACCTTAGAATTTTTAATATAAACTTTAAATAATTAAATTTGCTTAGTCATATGCCCACACAACAGAACTTTATTTTGACGAATTGCTAATTGAAATGCTTTTGGATATAAACAAAACCATAAAAAACACGTCAATCAAAATTTGAATAACAATTTATATGGGAACAAAGATATATATATATATATAAATATATGTATATATAGAGGAAGAGGGAAGCTACTGTAGACAGGCCCCTACAAAGTTGTTTTTTTATGATGTGTGAATCGTTTTATGGCTTGAAAAGATGGTCATAACCATGCTGAACACGTCTTGAATGGCGTCTGGCTTTAGATGATGATACTATTATATAGATCGGTATAGTTGAGTGAATGTTTTTACTAATCCTTTGTGGCCATTTTGCATTATTATATAACGCATATTTCAACACCCACCAACTGGCACTGACTATAAATTGTAAATACATAGCTTTCGACCCTGAAACACACACACATTATGGCCGTCATCATCAGCACTTCCCCCCAGAGAAGCTGTCTGCTGGCTGATCATCCCTCCTAACCCCTCGTATCATCCCCTGCCCACATCAAAACGCTAAATAGCTGTGTTTGTGTTTCATGTTTGACTTTCACTTGCAGCTGTGATGAGCGTCGCAGCGGCCTGTCAACGTCAGCACAACAATGACAACAACAATTGCAACAACAACAATTGCAACAACAATGACAACAACAATTGCAACAACAATTGCAACAACAATTGCAACAACATAACCATATTGTCGTTTGTTGCTGCTACTGTTGCTGGCATTGTTTTTGGCGAAAATTTGCATCGATTGCAATGCGCACAGTGGTTAACGAGCTATTTTTAAGGGATGGAAAAAGTACAATATATAGAAATATATATTTAAAAGTCGCTTAGTACAAATATTTATAAAGTAACAAATATAGAAAATTATTTAATTAAAATCTTTATATATTAAAATTATGACAAAAATATCTATATTATCAATTAACAAATATAGAAAGGTCTAATGTTTTTATTTAAATTCTTTTTATATTAAAATAGTGCAAAGAATATGTATAGGTATTCATCAATAGAAATGGTTCAAATTTTTTTCAGTTGTTTGTAATTGCCAGGAGAAGGTTTTCTGTAAAAGAAAATTTTAGGGAAACTAAATATCTCTACTCACAGTTAACGTACACAGAACTGTTAACATTTACATCACTGTTATGGTAAACTGCACTGCTAACGTATACTAAACTGTTATCTTATACAGCACTGTTAACGTATACAGCACTGTTAAGCTATACAGCACTGTTAACGTATACTGCACTGTTAAAACAATCACAATAGACAGTATTTTTAAAATAAAATACGAAAATCACAGTAGGCAGTATTTTTTAAATAAAATACGAAAATCACAGTAGGCAGTATTTTTTTAAATAAAATACGAAAATCACAGAAGGCAGTATTTTTTTAAAATTAAATACGAAAAGTACAGCAAGCAGTATTTTTTTAAATTAATATGAATTAAATTTTATTATTTAAACGTAACGAAATAATTTATATGGAAGAACAATGTTTGGTGGATCAACTAGAATTTGATTAGTAGCAACTCACGCCGGATAAACTATTAATACCTACAAAACATTTTATTATATTTTATAAAATAAATAGTTATAAATGACCATAATTTTTTTGTTGTATTAATATTATACTTGCATATTATATTTGCAGGTTTCTATGTCTGTAATTGTAATAAGAATTGTTTTTAGCTTGTTCCACAAAACTTGAACAGCATAAAATAAATATTCTTCCTATAATATTATGAATTTTGAATTTTTTACAAAAATGTGGCCATCATGTTTATATTTATATACTTTCTAGATTTTTAAGTTATCTTTGCTTTATAAATTTTTCTTTTCCAACTTGACGCTCTTGAACTTTACAATCGATTGTTGTGTCATTTTCTGCTTTTCCTCGTGTCTCCTCATTCGCCCCAAAGCAGTTGCTGTGTTGCCATACTGTTATCTTAATACCTTATTGTAACTTGTGACGTCACACGCGGTGTTGCCACTGTCACGTCACTTTTGCCACTTCACTTTGTAATTCCATTAGAATTTATGTAAATTGTAAGAAAAGAAATTAAATATTACAATAAATTCTGTGTTGATTTAAGATTATTGAGAGTGCCTTCAAGCTAATAATAATTAATTTATTATTTTAATAATATAAAATATTACAAATATAATTAAAAACCCAAAACTGGCTCAATTATTGCCGCAAGCATTTTACAACACTAGTCAAAAGCTGAGATGCAAATCTGACATAAAATATAAAAATGGCTTTTTTTAAACAATTTAACGTAATATATTTATATAGCAGTTTACACTAGATGAACTCGCAAAAATATGCAATATAAATGAAATACCCTCCATATAAATAAATCTCACAACACTGTGCAATACAAAATGCTATTGTATGTGAAGTGGGTTGAATAGGCGTTTGCTGTTGTGTCAATGTTGTGGCCAATTTTGTTGCCGTTTAGCCACTTTGCTCCTGGTGTGGTCAGATCCTGTTTGCTGTTTGGTCAAGAACAAAATGGAACATCCACAAATGTGTCAGTTGTCAGTTCCCGCTGCTGCTGCTGCTCACAAATTGTGATTAGTGTCTTTGTCATGGCTTCTGTTGTTGCCTTGTTATATATATTTTTGTTTATATATGTATATATAGCTAACAAATTTGTTATACAATTTGCATAACAATTTCAATTTTAAACTGAAGCTGTGTATATACTAAATAAGAAAACTAAATCACTTAATTAAATGGCACACCGAGCGTATGCGCAATGTGGGTGCAAGCTGGGGGCATTAAAAAAATATGAAAAAAAAAGCTGTTAGATTGTGCAATATGAATATGAATTAATTGCTACAATTAATCGCTTTATTGTGCATGCAAATTGCGTTTATTAAATGCTTGGAATTTGTGGCTGTTTTCTAAGCAACTTTAAAGTGCAATTTTTATGGCGAGAAAGTAGCTTTTTATATAGTACTAGTATTTCCTGAGACAGTGTCAGGAAATTCTGATATTAAACGAAGCAAATGACAGCTCAACATTTTCTTTAAATTCTCTAAAAAAAAGCTTTATTAAATGTCTTAAATATGATCTTATACTATTGTCATTTAACTGCATTTGATTTTATTATATAAATCAAATGAATCTATGTTTAATTGTGGTTACGTGCCGCTCGTGGCATTTTAATCACACTTTTCAGCTTTAATCAGCCCATTAAAGTTAAAATTCCCATATTATAAGTACTATATGCTTAACCAAACAGTTGATATACAATATAATTGTTATTTAAGTGTTAATTTATATTGCCCAATGTTTGACTAAAGACAATATAGTCATAAATTATTATATATATATTCTCTAAGTATTCACATTTTTTTTCAATTTTATTAAGCGCAAATTCTTTGCTTATTTTATTTTTTGATTTAGCGAATCGCACTTTAAATTCAAGCACTTTTATGGTACATATTTATTACTATATATGTTTGTATATTTATATATGAATATATATATAAAATGATATATGAAATGTCTGGTTTGGTCGTGTAGACACAATGCCATTGTCATTGCTGCTTTGCTGCTGAGCGTTGACATTTCGCTTGACATTTTGTAAACAAACATAATACAAAATTTTATTTCGTTTTATTAAAATGCTACGATATACATACATACATATATTTGTTATCTAAGCTAAAGCATTCATACATACAAATATGTATGTGTGTTCTTTAGACCATGTGTCAACAAAAATGTACTTAGCCAAATTGTCTACATTAATTTTTAATAAAAATACATTTGACTAAGAAATTTTATTAATTTTTCAGCTCTCTTTAACTGTCTGCTTACAGAAATCATAGTCCCAAGTTATTTAAATAAATAAAATATTTTTAAAAAATATTTAATTCAGTTTAAATTGACTTTGGAGCACTTAAATTAAGATTTAAAATTATAAATTTTACAAATTTAGTTTGCAATTATTTTTGCTGTTCGGTAAAATTGAGGAGTTTTTTGATATAATAAAAAAAACAAATCTCCTTTTCAGAAACTATTTTTCCAATATATTTAAACAAATAAAATATTTTTTTTATTTTTTCTCTCTATGTCTGCTTTCAGAAAATTTTATATAAATAAAATATTTTTAAAAATATATAATTCAATTCAAATTAACTTCGGAGTACTCAAATTTATATTTAAAATTATAAATTTTACAAATTTAGTGTGCATTTAATTTTGCTGCTCAGTAAAATTGAGGTGTTCTTTGATTTAATAAAAAAAATACTTCGCCCTATCTGTCTGTTTTCAGAAATCATGTTTCCTAGTTATTTAAATAAATAAAATATTTTTAAAAATATTTAATTCAATTAAAATTAACTCCAGAGCACACAATATTCTATTCAATATTGTGAACTTTACAAATTTTGTTTGCATTTAATTTTGCATATAAATAAATAAATAACATATTTTTAAAAAATATTTAATTCAATTCAAAAGTTAATTTTAACACAAAATTCTCCTTAAAATTATAAATTTTACAAATTTAGCTTTCATTTAATTTTGCTGCTCAGTAAAATTAAGCGGTTCTTTAATAAAAAAATTCTCCCTCTATTTCTGTTTTCAGAAAAATTTATATAAATAAAAAATCTTTAAAAATATTTAAATCAATTCAAATCAAGTTAAGAGCACACAAAATTCTATTTAAAACTATAAAACTTACAAATTGAGAAGCTCAAGTTCATACACATATAAAAATATGTTTAATTTATTAAACAAAAATTTGAAAACAAT